>CM045498.1:27200437-27607937 GCA_024704745.1 Rosa lucieae
CAAGCATAATTAGCATATAATGGGCCATGCTCATTGTACCGCCAAAGGTACTAATTCCAACCAAAGGAATGACATGCGACACACCGCCAGGCGGGCTACAGCCTCAGCGTCGGACCGCCTCCAGATCGCCACCGACGCGCCGCCACGCGCCGCGCCAAGATAGCATCAGAAGCTCTGAAACTGGGAACTGAAGCATATCAGTCCCACATCGAAAACAAAGACAAGATCAGTCTCTTCCTCACCTATAAAAGGTTCTCTCCTCTCTCCTCATTAATTACGCATTCAATACTTACCTACTGTTACTTTGTCAACATAAATACATTGACTAACTTAGGCATCGGAGAGTTGAAGACCGCCCAGCGCGGTCTCCCTCTGACGCCCATTGTATTTTACTTGACAGGTAACGGGAACAACAATATCAACACAAGTATCGATCCGCCCACCGGATCAGCGTTAACTAAGGTCCGGCTACCGCTAGACTTTTAGACATTAACATTGGCGCCGTCTGTGGGAACCCTTGAACTAAAGGTCATCCCGCTACAATCACCATGACTAACGACAGCGGGGGAAACGCTGAAGAGCAGCGGAGCTCCCCGCCATCCCCACCCTCCGACCCCGCGATCGGCGTTAACCGCGCACTATTCACAACCCCGGCCAACCCGGCGTGAGGCAAACCCAGGCAGCAGCCGCCCGTCAGGCCAGGATCTCGTCACCATGTACGAGATAGCACTGGCGGATCTTCATAAGGCAAACAGAGAGCGAGGCGGACGCAAGGAGAAGGCCGAAGCCCAAAAACAGGTGGCTGCACTCATGACACGTTTTGAGGAACTAAAAAACACTTTGGCGGCCACCAACCGCCCGGCACAGAGTGAGCAGTCACGCAGCACCAGGCGTAGTCGACCCAGCGCCAAGGCCGGTCATACAAATGCACGTACCGCTGAACCCACCTGGGTTGTCAGGAATGGGACCACCGCCCATACCCCAACTAATGTTAGAACAGGTGGCGGAATCCCTTCCGCACGCCAACAGCTTGAATGTCAGGGCAAGGACTGAGGGTGATCCGCCCATACCTAGGCGCAAGCCAACTCGGCAGGTCAGTCAGGCCGATTCCGCCGGCGATACAACCGCCCAGTTATTGGAAAGGATGCACCAACTGGAGCAGAGGTTAATCCGGGCGGAGACGGGCGTCCCGACATCAACTCGGAACCCGCTGTTCACTTCCAGACCCGGCCCCTTTTCCGCCGCGATCCTACAGGCCGTCAGGCCAACATATGCAAAACCCCAAAATGTCGCCATATGGCGGAATGACCGATCCCTTTGTCCACATGGACACCTTCAAGAAGGTCACCAACAACAAGGGATTCGACGACGCCACCTTGTGCCATTTGTTCAGCGAAACGTTGGACGGCGAGGCAATGAACTGGTTTTTTGAATGTCCGCCAGGATCGGTCGGCTCATTCCATGCACTGTCGCATGCTTTCCTCTCCCGCTTCATCCTATTGTCCGCCGGACATCACAACACAAGTCAGCTGTTCGGTGTTAAGCAGGGGGAGGACGAATCACTGAAGGCCTTCGTCACAAGGTGGCGGGCGGCAGCATCTCAGTGCCGCGACCTGACAAAACTATGGCGTCGGCGGCCTTCAGGAAGGGACTCCTCAAGGGACCGTTCCTCTATCACCTCAATTACAACCATCCCAATGCAACGTACGACCACGTCATGAGTGAGGCGGTCATTCACGCCCAGGCGGAATTCATCACATATGGAGAGACCCCACCACCAGCAACGCCAGCAAGGTCAGCACAACCATCTTCCAATCACCAGGAAGCCGCTGATAAGCCCCCCTCAGCACCGCCAGCTGACAAGAAAAGAGAGTGGCAGCAGGGCCACCACCAAACCAAGCGGCAGAAGGGGCAGCATTTTTACAAGGGAAACCGCCCAACTCATGGGGACAACAACAACAAGCAGACGGAGTCCTCACAGCGGTATGCAGTTTTCACGGTCCTAACGGCCTCATATGAAGATATCTATAATCAGTGCAAGGATCAGATCCCACCGCCACCCCCTCCAAAGTACCCAAAAACGGGCAAACCCAGGAACACTGGCAAGTGGTGCAAATACCACGCGGACAGCGGCCACAATACAAACAGCTGCAATGCTCTCAAAACAGCCATTGAGACTTTATACCGTGACGGCAAGTTGGAGCAGTTCAAGGTACGCCAACCACCGCCAGTGATTGCCAACGTGAAACCTTGGGCCGCATCAACACCATCGATGGCGGCGCTCCAATCACCAGCATGTCTCACAGGGCAAGAAAGCGCTATGAACGCGCTAACCACCCAAAGGAAGTTTGCAACATCCGCTATGAAAGATCCGCCAAACTCCCGAATCAGGTTGGGAACCTATCACCTTTTCAGAGGAGGAGGAGCGCGGAGTACATTTACCCCATGACGACCCATTCTTAGTCGATGCCATTCTTGGCAAATTCTCGGTGGGGAGAATCTTGGTAGATAGCGGATCCGCTGTCAACGTCATCTTCAGCGGTTGCTACGACCACCTCAAGCGGAACAAGAAACTACTCCAGGATCATGAGCCACTGCTCAGCTTCTCCGGAGACATCACACAACCACTAGGGTCGGATTACATGCGACTAGTTATTGGCACTAGTCCCTGTATGGCGGAGGTGCACACGGAGTTCATATCGTCGACTGTCCCAGTTCGTACAACGCCATCATTGGTCGACCAGCGCTTAATAAGCTCAAGTGCATCATTGCCGGATACATGCTTCTCATGAAGTTCCCCACGCCCAACGGCACAGGCTGTGTGAGGGGAAGCCAACAGCTGGCACGAGAATGCTATTCAACAACTGTAGCGCGGTCAACGCGCCGCCATGAAATCCTGACAGTGGGTAATGACCCACCACCACCGAATATCTTTGAGGATCCTAGAGATGAAGAGAAAAATATGTAATGAAGGAGCCGGTCAACCCGGACACGTCGCTGAAGGTCGTCTGCATCTCAGACGAGCATCCTGAGAGGACAGTCCGCATAGGCGCCCAGCTAGACCCAGAAGTGGAGGCAGAACTCACTCAGTTCTTACGTGACAACGCCACCGTCTTTGCATGGTCCTATGCAGACATGCCTGGCATCTCCACTGAAATAATCACCCATAAGCTGACCATCAAACCTTCCTTCTATCCCATCAAGCAGAAGCGGAGGGCTTTGATGAGGAAAAATACCGGGCAATCGGACAGGAGGTCGCCAAACTACGGGACATTGGATTCATCCGCCAGGTCATCTACCCTCAGTGGATCTCAAATCTGGTAATGGTGAAAAAGCCCAGCGGCAAGTGGCGGATGTGCGTCGACTTCAAAAATCTAAACAAGGCATGCCCAAAGGATAGTTTCCCGCTACCTCGTATCGATCAGCTGGTCGATGCAACCGCCGGACACGAACTCCTCAGCATGATGGATGCCTTCTCCGGATACAATCAGATCAAAATGCACCCCAGCGACCAAGAATGCACCACCTTCACCACCGACAAAGGCCTCTACTGCTACAATGTCATGCCTTTTGGTCTGAAGAACGCCGGTGCAACTTATCAGCGGTTGATGAACGCCATGTTCGCTGAGCATCTGGGAAAAATTATCGAGGTCTATGTGGATGACATGCTAGTTAAGAGCATAAAGGCCAGTGGACATGTGGCAAACCTCAGGATCATAGTAACAATCCTCCTGGCCTATGGTATGCGCCTCAACCCAGAAAAATGTTTCTTTGCAGTCACCGCTAGCAAGTTTCTCGGTTACATCGTCAGTGAACGAGGTATCGAGGCTAACCCAGATAAGGTACAGGCCATCCTCAACCTGTCGGACCCCAAGTATAAGGTAGACGTCCAGTGTCTCCAAGGCAAGTTAACCGCCCTTTCTCGATTCATCTCTCGACTTACTGACAAGTGCGCCCCATTCTTCAAACTCCTCAAAACAACTCACAAGAAGGTCATCGACTGGAACCCAGAGTGTCAGGCGGCGTTCCAGAGCCTAAAAGAATATCTAGCGGCGGTCCCTCTCCTTTCTGTCCCTGTGCAAGGAGAGACACTATTCATATACCTGGCGGTCTCGGCAACTGCAATAAGTTGCGCCATTGTTCGGCGGGAAGGCCAGGATGAACTCCCGGTATTTTACGCCGGCAGAGGTATGAACGGAGCAGAAACAAGGTATCCACCGTTGGAACAGCTGGCGCTTGCACTTATCGTTGCCGCCAGACGCCTCCGGCAATATTTCCAGGCTCACACGATCCATGTGTTAACCAATCAACCGCTGAGACAGGTGATGCAAAACCCTGAACACTCGGGGCGACTCAGTAAGTGGGCGATTGAGCTCAGCGAATTTGACATCGAGTACAAGCCAAGAACAGCCATGAAGGGCCAGGCAGTGGCGGACTTCATCGCTGAACTTACTGAGCGTCAGCCGGAACCCGGTACTCAAACCAAGTCTGGAACAGAAAATAATCAGTGCAGAGGCAACTCCCCCACAGTCAGACTGGGACCTACATGTGGACGGCTCCGCCTGTGCCAAGGCCAGCGGCGCCGGAGTCATCTTAACCGGACCCGGGGGACTAAACGCAGAGTACGCGTTGAAGTTCAACTTCAAAGCTTCAAACAATATGGCGGAGTACGAGGCGCTCATCGCCGGCTTACTCCTCGCCATTGACTCAGGAGCTGACAGCGTCAACATATTCAGCGACTCCCAACTAGTCGTCAACCAGGTCAACGACAGCTTCCAAGCCAAGGACCAGCAGCTAGCGGCGTATTTGGGGTACGTCAAAACGTTGCTAAAAAAGTTCAAATTTCACACAATCACACAAATCCCAGGGAAAAGAACGCTAAGGCGATTCCCTGGCGAGACTGGCAACCGCCCAACCACATCAGAGTCCGGCGGACACAAGGGTGGAGTATCTTGACAAGCCAAGTATCACAAAGACCCTGGCGGAAATCTTCAACGTTCAGGTTAACCCCAGCTGGATGGACGAGATCATTACATATAAGCGCAACGGAACGTTGCCAGAAGATAAGGTCCAGGCAAGACAGCTCCAGCGAAGAGCAACTCGCTACAACATCCAGCACGGCAAGCTCTACCGCCAGGGATTCACCCATCCTAACCTCCGCTGTCTGACCCCAGAGGAAGGAAGGATTGTCTTAGCAGAAATCCATGGCGGGGAATGCGGAAACCACTCGGGCGCCAGATCCCTGGCCAACCGCACAATGCGACAAGGGTACTTCTGGCCCACACTTGGCGATGACGCCCGGCGGATTTCGAGGTCTTGCCACAAGTGCCAACAATTCGCAGATCTCCCACACGCACCAGCGGAACCACTGTCAATCATCGTCGGCCCATGGATTCATTCCACGTGGGGCCTTGACCTGATGGGAAAGTTCCAACCGCCAAGGGTCAGTTCAAATACATCATTGTTGCCATTGATTACAACAGCAAGTGGATAGAAGCAGAGCCACTAACGGCAATAACTACCGCCAAGGTAATTCACTTCCTTTGGAAGAATATCTACTGCCGCTACGGTGTCCCACACACAATCATTACAGACAACGGCACACAGTTCAACAATGACGAGCTCATCTCCTTCACCACCAACTTGGGCACTAAGCTGAGGTTCGCATCTGTCGCCCACCCCCAGACCAACGGCCAGGTCGAAGCGGCGAACAAGATAATCAAAAAGTTGTTAAAAAAGAAGCTCGACAACGCCAAGGGTTTATGGGCGGAAAAGCTCCCAGAGGTCCTGTGGGCCATCCGAACAACTCCAACCTCCGCCACTGGCGAAACTCCTTTTTGTATGATGTTCGGCACAGAGGCTGTCTTACCCATTGAAGTCACTCAACCTACCGCTAGAGTCGAAGGCTACTGCCCAGAGACCAACAGCGCCGGCATCAACTTGGACGGGGACCTCCTAGAGGAGAAAAGACTCGAGGCCCATTTACACAATTTACAAAACAAACAATGGATATCACGTTTCTACAACGCCAGAGTCAAGGCCCGGAACCTCCAACTGGGGGACTTGGTCATGAAGGAAGTCATTCCACCCCCGACAAAACTCCGCCCAACTTGGGAGGGCCCGTATAAAATTGTGGAAGTCGTTAGCCCAGACACCTTCTACTTAATGGACAAGGACGACGTCATGTCGGCCCACCCTTGGAATACTGAACACCTTCGGTATTATTACAAATAGTCAGATCGCTACCCAGGAGCATCTTGACTTAGCTAAATTTTTGTTCAGATATTTAGCTAAGGGAAGCTACCCAACGGGTACTACCCCACTTTTGTACACTGATCAGTCAGTATCAATGAAACGAGGAATTATTCAAACCATTGTTACCAAGTCTAGCACTGAGGGCAACTGGCACCGCCAGCAATCGTCGGCGGACCACGTCCGCTACGAGGTGCACTTGGACCAATCTTAATTCCTTTAATGTTTCATTGATCGACAAAAGAAAAATATAACTCAAAAATACTACACACACGTCATGGCAAACCAAGTCAGAAATTCATTTCTCCCCAAAATTCATTACAAACTGATATGCCTCAGCGGCTACAAGAAAAAGGGAAAGCAGAAGAAAAACTATGGAGGTCTCAGCTAGCTTCAGCGGTTGGCTTCGACTTCCGCGGCTTCAACAGGCGGCGGTGCGACCGATCGGCTCGCCTGATCGGACCCTCGGGCTGTCGGACTGGGGGTCTCTATGGTACCATCCGCCCGGGTGTGTGCCTCCAGAAATCCGGCACGTGACACCTCCGATGGGGTCTGCTGGGGAGTCTGCTGGACCCTTCCGTCGGTGTGGGCCACTTTCCCCGCTGCCCGAATGAGTACCTACAGCTGGGGCAGGCACGACTTCTGTCTCCACTGGGACACTCTCGACCGGCGGCACGTCAGGCTGTGACGCCTTTACAAAATCAATGGCACCCTTCCGCTTCAACATGTCTACGTTTGCTCGGGCGCCAGCCTTCGCCGCCTCAGTCATCGCCTTTTTTACTCCGCCGACAGCTTGAACGCTTCAACGGCGGCGACCGAAGAGGCATTCTGTTCAGCTTTCAGGCGGCCAACCTCACCGTCCAGCCGCTTCATCTCATCCAGTCTGGCAGCAGACTCCCGCTGCACAATAATGAGTTTCTTATCCTTAGCGGCTATCCGCTCCTGCAGCAGAGCGATCTCCTGCTCCAACTTGGAGACATGGTCATTCCGCTCCAGGTCACGCCTGATGGCCACGTTGAGCTTGCCGCGGACGTCTGCATAGTCACATTCCGCCTTGGCCAGCCCCCGCTCGACTCCCGCCAGTCTCTCCTTTGCCTCCGCCAACTCCCTCTGGAGACCTCCGATTTCTTCCCTGAGCTCTCCCTCAATCAGGGGCTGCTTCGACGCCGCCACGAACATATCGTGTAGTCCCGCCGATATTTGACCAAAAGCCGCGCTGAAGGGCGATTGGTCAATTGCCGTTGGGCGCGATATACCCGCCAGACCGCCAAACCCCAGCCGCTCGCACAGATGGAAGAGGAACTCCCGCTCCCCTTCTGTCATGAAAGGTGCATACTCGGCGAACGAGTCTAGCTCATTGTCGGCGGGCGCTTCTCCCTCCACCGCCGCAGTCTTCGTAGCAGCCTGACGGGCCTTCTTCTGACGGCGGACCCCGACCACCACCTCATCCCCCTCTTCCGCGTCAGGAGACTTAGCCGTCCGGCGCTTTCTCTCCAGCGCCCTCTGGTTCCCAGCGGCGGTCCTCGCCACCCTCACTGGCGGTTCCTCCCTTATCACAGTGACATCTCCCGCCGGTTGAACCACCTTCTGAGGACCACGCCTGTGGGCAGGCATCCGCTCCTTCTGTGGCCCGGCCGTGGTGTTTCCCCTCTGATCCCCACCGGCCGTCTGGGTCCCCGCCTGCACTGTTGGCAGACCATCCTCGCCAAGGTGAGACTGGTGCGGCATCGGCATCTCCACCGGAACCTCGGACTGGTTAAGCGCCAACGTCTCAGGGTTCACCACCGTCTGCTGGGCCGCCAGCCCTTCGGCATACATCGCCTCCAAAAAATTGTCTATCTCCGCCCGATCCATGGCCTTTTCAAATGCGTCGCGACTCGATTTGTTGCCCGGCGGAGTTTCTAAAAAAAAAAAAAACAACAACGGCCACCAGTCAGTCGCAATTCAAATAATATTAAGAAACGATGTGGTGGAGGATCCTCACCGATGGAGCGTGTTAATCGCAGATCGACCAGCAGCTCCCAACCAGTCAGCAGGCGGAAATCAAGCAAGTTTCGGTTCCGCCAGCAACCTCTGATCCTCGCCACGCGGCACTCTTCTTCGCGCGTCAGCGTATACCGAAGTCCCGCTGCACAAAAAAAACACGTCAGTAGTAAGAATACAAGTTCAGGCACGCAGGCACACCAAACATTTTCAGCGGACACCGGACACCAACCTCGAATAGGCTGGAACTCAGACTTAATCCTAAATGACGGCCCTTCTTCATTCGACCTGGCGTGGTACTCCCAACCGTCTGTGGCGACGCAGAAGGTCCCCCGCCAGTAGGACATTGAGTCCCTTAGATTTTCTATCAACTTGGGCGCTCCCTGCCGGCGGCTCAAGTTCACTTGCCCTTTGCAGCCCTGGCGCTTCACGTACACTAACTCGTAGAAGTGGAGCACTTCCGCTACAGTAGGCCCCTCGCACCCGGATAACCGCCAGAGGGAGTTCATGGCCAACATCAACCGCCACATGTTGGGGCAAATCTAACCAAACGCAAGGCCAAATTCGCACACCAAGATCTGGAGGCTGGGCACCAGCGGAAACGTCAGTCCTTGACGGAATACCGCCTCATGAACGGCAGCAAATCCCGCTGGGAGCATCGAGGACTTCTCATCCGCTGTCGGCGGGAGCAGCTTCACCGACCCCGGCAAACGGAACGTCTGTTTCATCCGGCTAACGGCAGCGGCGGTCATCCGCCCACCTGCCTCGTCGACGGCGGTTCCATCTGAGAGAAACCACGCCGATTCAGCATTCTGCCCCGCTACCTCCTCTTCGCCAGCGGAGCCGCTAGCGGCACTATTGCTCGCCAAGCGCTCGTCGCGCCTACTTTTGGCAGCAGCGGCCTCAC
The DNA here is from genome assembly GCA_024704745.1 of Rosa lucieae. Classification (NCBI taxonomy): domain Eukaryota; kingdom Viridiplantae; phylum Streptophyta; class Magnoliopsida; order Rosales; family Rosaceae; genus Rosa; species Rosa lucieae. The sequence goes on from CM045498.1 coordinate 27,209,580, forward strand.
CCGCCTTAGAACTCTCTGGACGCGAACCACGACCCATAGCTACGTCCCAGAGGATGGTCTGAAGGGGCTCAACTTCTAGCGGTTCTGGCAGTGAGGTTCCTGCATGGGTAGACGGACGCAACGAATCAATAAAAACCCTATCCGCCGCGCTGAACGACACGTCAGACCCGGAATCCTCACTGCTCGAAATCTCTATGACGTTAGCCATCCCAAACCCTAAAACCCACATCAGTTAGCACAAATACAGATCTAACCCACTCTCACATCAGATATAGCCAAAGGTATCAAGAACAAAACCCAGAAAATTCCAAAGTACAAAACAGATGCACTCAACCCAGACTGACTACCTAAATCCTTAACCACCAACGCTTAGCCAACCATAATCCAACCCATACCCCCGCCCCCAAGGGAATCCCATTCACACCTCAGAACACACAGCAAAATCAGTAGTCATCTCAGAAAGGCAAAAAAAAACAACAAAACCCAGAAAGTAGCAGACAAACAAAAACAAAAAGGGGAAGGTCAGGTACCAACCTCGGTGGTGCAATCTTCAGGACGGTCGTGCACGGTGACGGACGACGTCTCTCTGGGAACGGTATACCCAAGCTTCGGCAGGCTCTTTCTTCGGTCTCGGACAAACGAAGCTCGAAGACGACGACTAGGTTTTCAAATTTTCGCAATAGTGACAAATCTCCATAGGTTCCCTCCCCCTTTTATGTCGGCATCAACGCGTCCTAAGCCGTCCGCTCCGTAACGGCATCACACACCAGCCGTACACGTGTCATCAACCTCCACTCACTCTCCGGAGTACTCGAGGCGTTACCTCGGTTACGAAACCTACAGTTACTGTCATTAAAGGCTAGAAGACGGACAGGCTTAGGAGGCAAGCCTATGCACGCTAACCCGCTGTATGTTCGACACGTGTTAACCACCGTAGGGATTTCGTAAGCCCCGCCAGCAGAACTTCTCCCTTGTCATTTTCCAAGAGACGAAGTCTCCGCTGAGCGAAATCCCGCCAGCGGAACTTCTCCCTTGTCATATTCCAAGAGACGAAGTCTCCGCTGAGCGAAATCCCGCCAGCAGAACTTCTCCCTTGTCATTTTCCAAGAGACGAAGTCTCCGCTGAGCGAAATCCGGCCAGCGGAACTTCTCCCTTGTCATATTCCAAGAGACGAAGTCTCCGCTGAGCGAAAACCCGCCAGCGGAACTTCTCCCTTGTCATATTCCAAGAGACGAAGTCTCCGAATCCCGCCAGCGGAACTTCTCCCTTGTCATATTCCAAGAGACGAAGTCTCCGCTGAGCGAAATCCCGCCAGCGGAACTTCTCCCTTGTCATATTCCAAGAGACGAAGTCTCCGCTGAGCGAAAACCCGCCAGCGGAACTTCTCCCTTGTCATATTCCAAGAGACGAAGTCTCCGCTGAGCGAAATCCCGCCAGCGGAACTTCTCCCTTGTCATATTCCAAGAGACGAAGTCTCCGCTGAGCGAAACCCCGCCAGCAGAACTTCTCCCTTGTCATTTTCCAAGAGACGAAGTCTCCGCTGAGCGAAACCCCGCCAGCGGAACTTCTCCCTTGTCATTTTCCAAGAGACGAAGTCTCCGCTGAGCGAAACTCCGCCAGCGGAACTTCTCCCTTGTCCTTTTCCAAGAGACGAAGTCCCCGCTGAGCGAAGCCCTGCCAGCGGAGCTTCTCCTTTGCTATCCCACAAGCGGGGTGTCTTTCGCTGTACACCTCTGGCGGAACCCTTTGTCACCTTGCAAAATACCGCCAGGCACGTCTACCGGACGCTGCTTCCTGCTGCATCCAGCGGGGGGATATCCGACAAGAGGAAAATCCCGAGGCTACGCCTCACTGACAACGACCGCTACGCGGCGTTACCGTCAGACCGTCCCTACGGGACACGGGGACTAGTCAAACAGTCTACGACGGCCCTGATCAGGCACGTTGACCCCCGTCATTTGGGTGCTAAAACATTGGGCTCGCTACCCAACACCCTCTGCTCCGTGCAGCTCCCCCTCATCAAACAATTCAACGACCATCCGGAGGTCTATCTTCGCCGGGGAGTGGGGGACTCCCTGGGGGGCCCAGCAGGGGCCCACCCGAAAGGGTATAAAGCGTTTGCTCAGTAAAACCAACGGTTGACAACGCACTGACGCTAATTATGCTCTTGCAAGTCTAGCGGAGGAAAACGCTTCAAACCGCCGAACAACTCCCCAACCAAGATTGCCCTCCTTGACTGGGGACTTGGGGGACTTGTACATACATGTACATTTGCAAGCATAATTAGCTATAACGGGCCATGCTCATTGTACCGCCAAAGGTACTAATTCCAACCAAAGGAATGACATACGAACACACCGCCAGGCGGGCTACAGCCTCAGCGTCGGACCGCCTCCAGATCGCCACCGACGCGCCGCCACGCGCCGCGTCAAGATAGCATCAGAAGCCTCTGAAGCTGGGAACTGAAGCATATCAGTCCCACATCGAAAACAAAGACAAGATCAGTCTTTCCCTCACCTATAAAAGGTTCTCTCCTCTCTCCTCATTAATTACGCATTCAATACTTACCTACTGTTACTTTTTCAACATAAATACATTGACTAACTTAGGCATCGGAGAGTTGAAGACCGCCCAGCGCGGTCTCCCTCTAACGCCCATTGTATTTTACTTGACAGGTAACGGGAACAACAATATCAACACAAGTATCGATCCGCCCCCCCGGATCAGCGTTAACTAAGGTCCGGCTACCGCTAGACTTTTAGACATTAACACACAAGTTGCAGATGAACTAAATGTTCCTCCAAGCTCGAGCTATAAACCAGTATGTCATCAAAAAAGACCAAAACAAATTTTCTAAGATATTCCCTTAAAACATCATTCATGACAGACTGAAAAGTGGATGGGGCATTAGTTAACCCAAAAGGCATCACCAAGAACTCATAATGCCCAGAATGTGTCCTAAATGTAGTTTTCTTAATATCAGCTTCACACATTCTAATCTGATGATAACCAGATCTCAGATCAAGCTTGGTGTAAACGGTAGCCCCATGCACTTCATCGATGAGTTCATCCACCACTGGTATAGGGTATTTGTCCTTCACAGTGACAGAGTTTAAGGACCTGTAATCCACACACATCCTCCATGTGCCATCCTTCTTCTTGACCAAAATGACAGGAGATGAGAAAGGAGAGACACTTGGTCTAATGAGTCCATTATCTAACATCTCATGCACAATCTTCTCAATCTTAGATTTCTGGAAATGAGGATATCTATAAGGCCTCACATTGATAGCTGATGTGTGAGGAAGAAACTTAATCCTGTGATCATGCTCCCTTGCTGGTGGCAATGTGGTTGGTGGTTGGAATACCTCAGCATATTGCTGTACCAACTTGATGATTTCAGGATGCACCACTGTCTTAGACTGCTGCATAGAAATTGGCCTCAGTTGCACTAGTACTGCTTCTTTTTCTTTCTTCAATAACTTGGACATGCATTTGCAGCTTACCACAGAAGCCTGAGATTTTGTTTCTCCTTGTAGCACATACTTAACCTGATTAGCATGGAATTGCATTTTCATGGTTTCAAAGTTCCAAGTTATGTCTCCCAATGTCTTAAGCCAAGCTGCTCCAAGAACTACTTCACATCCTGAAATTGGTAGCACATAGAAATTAGCTGAAAATGAGTACTTTTGCACCTGAATTGCAATACTCACCTGACCTTTGGTTTGCATGAGTGCTCCACTGGCTAATCTAACTTTGAGTGGTGTGATATCCACAATTTGTGACCTGATGTTCTTGAGCAATGAGGGGTGGATAAAGTTATGGGAAGCTCCTGTGTCAATTAAGACATGCACTTCCTTTTTGTTAAAAGATCCCTTCATTTGCATTGTGTCCATGTTGTCTTGATCTCCCATCACTTGTAGGTGAATTTCGGGTTCAGTGATACTGTCTTCACTCTGCACATTCTCCTCAGTAGAATCACTAACTGGGGAATCAGTTAACTCCAGTTCTTCTTGCACAACCTCAATCACCATCAATTGCCCTTTTCTGCAGTTATGGCCAGGTCTAAACAACTCGTCACAAAAGAAACATTGATTTCTGGCCCTTCTTTCTTGGTACTCAGCCTGAGATAGTCTTCTATTTCCCACGACACTAGTATTAGCTTGAGTGGCAGGCCTTGGTTGCATCACTACTGTAGGCTTCACCTGATTGCTTGAGCCTGCTTGTGTAGGGAATCTGCTGAGAGTATTAGCACTGGTATTAAAAAATGGCCTGGATCCTTGATTAGTTTTGTGTTGAACCTTGTGGACTGCCTCCTTCTCCTCATAGATCCTAGCCAACTCACATGCTTCATAGAGTGTCTTAGGCTTTTGAGCCTTCACATCTGCTCTAATTTCACTCTTCAAGCCTCCTAGGAAACAAGATAACAAAACTTGTTGAGAGAACCCTGGAGCTCTCCTTGAGAGTTTGGTAAATTGCTCCTTATATTGTTCCACACTACCAATTTGGGACATTCTTGCCAAAGCAGCTTGGTAGTCAACTATGTTATGACCACTGAATTCTCTCATCAACAGGTCAGCCAACCCTTGCCAAGTATAGGGAAACTCATGTTTGAACATGTACCAACGATCTGAGGCCTTGTCAGTGAGATGCATAGTGGCTATGGCCAATTTCTTGTCGTCAGGAATTTGGTAGAACTCAAAAAATTGCTCTGCCTTGTTGAGCCATTCAACAGGATCACCTCCCCCAAAAACACTAAACTCTAATCGCATTTGTTTCATGGTAGGTAGGTGGGGATCAAAGGATTGATGGTGTTGTGGAGCAAAGTGTTGTGGTTGGGGCTGCAGTTGAGTAGGATAGTAAGATGGCATGGGATAGTAAGGTTGGGACATTTGAGCTCCCAAATGTGTAGCAATTGGCATGGAAGGTTGAGGGAAATATGTAGGAGTAGCGAATTGCAGGTTAGGTTGTGCTACAGATGTAAAGCTAATGGGTGAATGTGAGTAAGGGCCTGAGTACTTCATAGTGAAAGGGTGAGTGTCACTAAAATGTGAAGTAGGAGCAGAGCCATAGGATGGTTGACCAACATAACCCATTGCCTGTGAATAACCTGCAGAAGCATGTAAACTAGGTCCAACAAATTGACCCAGGGGCTGTGAGCCACCATGATTGGTCCAAAAATATGGCAGTTGAGTGGAGTATGCTGTGTTTATATTAGCAGCAGTATCACCCATTGTGCTATGCAATACAGAAGTTTCTCGAGTTGTAGCACCCGTAGTTTGCACAATACCATCAACATTTATCAATTTAGAATATACTTCGCTAGCAAATCCTAACACCACATCATGGTCACCTATGGTTAAAGGAGAATTCGATGAGTTAGGTTTAGGAGTGCTACCCATACTCTTCGAGTGAGTTGCTGTAGACGCGGCCACAGTAGATGCAGCAGTGGTAGGGATCGGTGTGCTAGTCGCAGGAGGTAAAGTACCAAAGCTGATTTGGGGAGATCCAGCCTGCAATGGAGGGTTCTGAGCTTCAGCTCGCATTAAGCGTATCTCCTCCAATAATTCTGCTCGCAAAGCCACGACCGAGTCTTGAACCGTAGCCACCGAGCCCTGAATGGCGCCGATCTTAGCCGTGGTTTCATCCTTGTGAACCTGGAAGTCGAATTCCACGTTCGAGAGCTCAGCAACAGTGTGAGAAGGGCCTCCAGTGTGCCCCGCACCCTTCAGCTTCACCATCACCCTCAGAATCGAGGGCTCTGATACCAGGTTGTTAGGGTACTAAACCTAACTACTGGGAATTGCAGAGCTAAAAGGAAATGGAAGAGAAAATATGCAGAGAAAACAGAGAATATATTTATCAGGATAATACCATTACAAGATAATGCAGCAAATATATAGCTGAGAGCGTGGTCGTGGCAGCTCAACACTGACTCACAACAGCTCACAGATTCCTCCCCGAGGGGCTGAGCTAAAACGGTGCGTATCTAATAAATGAAACGGAGCGTTTTAATAAAAGAAACAGGAATCAAGCAGGAAAGCTATAAAATGGAAATCCTAACAGCCGTCCTCATCTTCGGGTCGCGTCACTTCATCTCCGTCGCACGACTCGTCTTCTGCAACAGATCCGACATCAGACTAGATCACTGTTGGGTTTCTTGTTGCCCAGACTTGTCGCGCCTTCTCCCAGTCACCGGCAGTGTTGCCATCCAAACCGCCGCCGTCTTCTACCATTCAGACCCAGTCCTCGGCGTCGTCGTGGTTACCAGATCGCCGTCGTTCACTTCCTCAGCTCAGGCCGACATTGTTCCTTGGTTTCCAGATCATATCGGTCAACCCACTCAACTGGACCAGAGATCGATCTCTTTAGTGAGTCAACTCGCCTCAACAGGACTAGAGATCGATTTTTTCAGTGAGTCAACTCGCCTAAACTTAGTCAACCCACTCAGCCTAGTCAACTCTAACAGGTTCCAAAAAAAATAAAAATGTTACTATTATGTTTTGGAGCCTTATGTTCTTCTTATTTCCGCTGCGTACTTTGGGATTTGTGTGTATTTTCTCTATTGTATTATGGCAATGGGTGGTGATGACAGTGAAGGACAGAGTTTCAGGATCAATGAGGTCCAAAAGGTTGAGGTTTCTGTCCGAAGTTCAGACAGTGGTTTGTTTGGGGGTACAAACTCAATGGTACCAACTTTCGAACTTGGAAGAGGATTATGTTTGTCCATCTTCATGGCATACACAAGATGGGACATGTGACTGGAACAACCTGGATGTTTGGAGCTTCTGCTGCTGGAGACGGCGGCGAGCTAATTGTCTCAACTGGATCTGTCAAAATATCTCCTAGCTGTGTGACTTCTGCTCCTCCTGAGCTTTGTTGGCTATGGAGGCTATCAGAAAGGGTACAAGTGCTATCATCCACCTACCAGAAAGTACTATGTCACTATGGATGTTCCTTTCTTTGAGGACATGAGCTATTTTTCCTCTTCAGAGACAGAATTCATATTTGGAAGAGCTGTATCATGGAGAGGGGGAGGAATCCGAAGGAGGAGCAGAAGTCACACAACCATGAGGTATTTTGACAGATCCAATTGAGACTATTAGCTCGCCGCCATCTCCAGCCGCAGAAGCTCCAAACATCCAGGCACCAGTTTCAATCACTGAAAATGAGGTGGAAGACACAACTTCCCCTCCTGCCATCGCTTCTACCCCTGACCCACTGCTTCCTGGTACTGAACATCACCCGTTTGAGGTATGTCCATCCATTGGTACTAGTAGTAGTGAGTCTGGTGTTGAGCAATATGTGTTACCATATAGGACCACTCGAGGTCAATCAGCCAAAAGATATGAACCTACTCTCACTGCCAAATCAAAATACCCAGTCGCCAACTATATGTCTACTAGGAGGTTGTCTAAGTCATATGAATTATTTGTGAATCAAATATCTGCTGTATCAGTACCTAACAGAGTGCAGGATGCATTGGGGGATCTAAAGTGGAGAAAGGCAATGGAGGAAGAGATGGAGGCGTTGCAGAGGAACAATACTTGACAACTTGTGCCTCCACCACAAGGCAAGAAGGCTGTAGGTTGTCGTTGGGTGTTTACTGTGAAGCATAATGCAGATGGGTCAGTGAATCGGTACAAAGAACGTCTTGTAGTAAAGGGGTTTACTCAGACGTATGGTATAGACTACGATGAAACATTTGCTCCTGTTGCCAAGATGAACACTATTCGGGTTCTGCTTTCATTTGCTGCTAGTTTAAACTGGTCACTCCGACATTTTGATGTCAAGAATGCATTTCTTCATGGAGAGTTAGTAGAGGAAGTGTACATGAGCCTCCCACCTGGGTATGTATTTGCTTCTCCTGGTGATTTTGTATGCAAATTGAGAAAATCTATGTATGGTCTCAAATAGTCACCTCGTGCTTGGTTTGGAAGATTTTCACAGTTCATGCGGCATATTGGTTATAGACAGAGTAACTCAAACCATACCTTGTTCCTCAAGCATCGACAAGGGAAGGTAACAGCTCTAATTATTTATGTGGATGATATGGTAATTACTGGCAATGATACTGTTGAGATTGATAGACTGTAGAGACAGCTAGCCTCTGAGTTTGAGATGAAGGACTTGGGTGAACTTAAGTACTTCTTAGGAATTGAGGTAGCCAGGGGGAGAGAAGGAATCTATCTGTGCCAGAGGAAGTACGTTCTTGACTTGTTGATAGAGACAGACTTTTTGGATTGCAGACCTGTTGATACTCCTATTGAGCAGAACCATTGTTTAGCTGAGTATCCAAATCAAGTACCCATTGATCGAGCTCGCTATCAGAGGTTGGTTGGGCGCTTGATTTATTTGGCTCATACTAGACCAGATGTTGCGTATGCAGTAAGTGTGGTGAGTCAGTTCATGCATAACTCGAGTGAGAGTCACATGGATGCTGTTATGCGAATTTTGAAGTACTTGACGTCAGCTCCAGGAAGGGGAGTGATGTTTTCTAAACACAACAACATTCTTGAGGTTTGTGGCTTCACAGATGCAGATTGGGATGGAAATATTACAGACAGGAGATCGACATCAGGTTACTTTACCTTTGTGGGAGGTAATTTGGTTACATGGAAGAGTAAGAAACAGAAAGTTGTGGCACGTTCTAGTGCTGAGGCCGAGTATAGAGGTATGGCTCACGGAGTGTGTGAATTGTTGTGGCTGAGAAATCTATTACGTGATCTGGGTTTCAAACTCAAAAGTACCATGCAGTTGTATTGTGACAACAAGGCAGCTATTGACATATCACAGAATCTAGTGCAGCATGATCATACTAAGCATGTGGAGGTTGATCGTCACTTTATAAAGGAGAAGCTAGATGCCAAAATTATTAGCTTTCCTTTTGTTCCAACTGAAGAGCAACTTGCAGATATACTTACCAAATGAGTTTCCAGGAAGGCGTTTTATGATTCACTAAGCAAGTTGGGCATGGTTGATGTATATGCGCCAACTTGAGGGGGAGTGTCAGCGTGAGTCATAGTTTCCTATTAGGAATAGATTACAAGAGAATATATTATTGTAACTGCTTACCTTGTATATGTAGTGTAGTACAGTAGTACACAATAGTTGTAGTACGATTGTAATCTTTTTATATACACCACAGAATGAGTTTAATAAAATATCAAACAATTCATTCTCTCAACCTTGTTATCTTTGACTATGTTTGCAACTGTAAATTCGGGATGGCTACAGCAAACACTGTCATGAGTCTCCATTATTTCCTTGGCCATGTCTGCAGATGAAACTACTAATGCCGGAGTTTGGCCCAAGTGCAGTAGCATTAGAAGGCCATACTTCTTTGAGAGGGCGTGAAGAGAACGGTGTGGGAGTGCACCTAGCTGGTGGAGGTTTCCAATTATCGGTAACCGTGTTGGGGATAGCGGCAATTTGAGTTTCTCACCTGATCTAGAAATTGAAAATAAAATGAGAGTAGAAAGCGAGAGAACAGAAAGCAGGAAAAGAACGGAGAGAGTGATCATATTTTGCTCTTTATGCAAGTTAGTAGCAGGAGCCATTGTCACAATATGGTTGTAAAGACCTATATATGGACAAGTCAGGTAGAAGAAAATTTGATTACATCTGCTATTCCACGTTCATATTTTTTTTTTGGTACTGAATTTGATCTCTTTTATTAAACCATATCCTGCTATTTTCAAAAAAGAAAAAAAAAAAAAAAAAAAAAAAACCATATCCTGCTTGGTGATTATCTTCGATTCTCTGGCTTTGCATAACATGTCCATCAGGCGCCTTAATTAGCAATCTTTCAAAGCATTATTAAGCTGGCAATTATTGCTTAAATGCATCTGGAATTGACCTTTTCAACTCAAAAAAGTCTATCTTGATGAGATTCATTCATCTTTAAGATCAAGATTCTCAAAGGGAGTAATGCTAGAGATCTCAAATTTATTTAACAAATATAGATTCTGTTGTATATTTGTATTAAACCATATTAACCTTACGGTGGTTACAACTTGGAATTGAAACTATTTATTGATCTTGGGGAGAAGAAGAGAAATATTCCCAAAAAAAAAAAAAAAAGAATAAGCAAAGGAAACTAATGAGGTAGGAGCTCAATATAATCCAGTTTTCACAAGACTAATCGGGAGAGGCTATAAGATACATAAGAAATAGGATTTGAAGCTTATACAGGCAGGGGTTGGACAAGCGTAGAAATTATAAAATCCTTGAGCACAGTCTCATGATGAGTAGTGAAACCATCTTCATACTTGTATGAAACATCCATGGCACATGCAAAATTAAGAATTCGGGTTAGTAGTGGCCTCGGGACAGCATTAGGAAGGAGGAATGATTCGTTGATGTCCTTCCATGCGTCACTCACTTGTCTACGCAATACAGTTATTGCTTCTTCTTCTGTGACACCACATTCATTCATGTAGCACTGCACAGCTGAGATAACATGTCCTCTCTTTTCCTCAAACTACAATTATAGAGACGTACATGATCATCTAGATTCAAATACAAAGCCTCATAATTTCTGTAATTAGAAAAAAAAAAAAAATGCATGCGCGAGAGTAAGTGGCTCATATACAAAACCAAAACCCTGCTACGTATCAATTAAGAACCATTATACGTACTATAAAGTCTTAAGTGATCAGTCATGGAAATGGTGGACAATATATATATATATATATAGGTATGTACCTTGTGGTCCGCTATATCATCCATGAGTCGAGCAACTACTGCAGCCCCTTTTACAGCCCTGGGATAAGTGTCCAACCAATCGAAGGAGTCTTGTGTAGCAACATCTCCCATTGCAACAAAAGATGTTGTTATTAGTTGAGGGTAGCCTGAGGTCAATAATGATAGGGCCATATATTCATCCATCGTTGGTATGTATTGGTGGTGCAGCCATTTAGCTTCAAGGAAGTAAACTTCAGCTTGTTTTTTCATCTATATATAAGAGACAACCGGCCGATTAATATATTTCGTCGCTAATGAAAGTCGTATTTTCGTATTTTACGTACATAGTATGACTCAAATATAAACAGTGGATAGACTCAAAGCTTATAGAAAAGTATTGGCCTAATGGGGCTTACAGCTTCTCTGACATAATGGATTCGATACAACTTTCCCTCCTTTGCAAGCTCTTCTTCAATTTCAGTATAAACTTCTAACAATGCCTTATAACAGACTTTCATATAATCTGGCAGTGGATCTATGACACAGATATCCCACCTAATCGATCAATAAATAATTGAGAAGTTATTATACTAAATACCCAAAATGCTCTTAAACCTAAACATTGATGATTTGTATGCTAAATACTTATTCAACCATGTAACTATATTTACAGTCATTTTCACGTGCTAAGTGTTGTGATTTGTTGGCAAATTATAATTTCAATATTACAAAGGTTATGAGTTCGATTCTCACTGACATATGTAAATTTGGGGTGGGCTTTTATAGGGGCAAATCTGTATGTATCTTTTAGCTAGCTATCAATTGTTGGGACGATCAATTTTAGACAAGGGCAGACAAGGGCTAGTGCCAATTAATTTCAAAAAATAAATTAACCTGTGAATAACTTCAGTAAAAAGCTCTAGTTCTTCGAGTGTGCCACGTGTATCATAAATGTCATCGAGGATAGCCATCATGGCAGTGACTTTGCATGTTGTCCTCCTAGCAAAGGAATATTGAGGTTCGAAGTACACTGACAAAGCCCAAATGAAGTAAATTTCGGTAATTCTGTCTCTTGTGAACGGCAGCTTGTTTGTGACGTCCAAGTCCTTCCACCACCTACAATAAATTACAAAACAATTTAATTGGTAGAACCAAATAGTATTTATTTGATTTAGTAGATACTAGCCTCTCCCCACACATACTTTATATGTGCAATTATTATTATTTTTTTAGAAAATAAAAAAGAGAATGGTTATGCAAAGAAAAGATAGTGGGAGAGAAAAGTAGGTTGTCGATTCTTTTTTTGTTTTGTTTATTTTTTAATAAAAATATATTTTATAAATGTCTTAATTGTCTTTGTGATTTAATTAATTCTGAAAGTTTTTTAATCTTCTAGGGTCATTTATGCTAAAATTTTTGATTTTAGCTAACAAATCATCTTCTCTTAATAATAGCCTAGATATATATATCTATATATAGACACACACACACACCATTTGCTAGTTAATTAACCTTGTAATTTCACATAGTTCCTTTTGATGGACTTGTTGCAGTAGGTTGAAATCTAACTTTGCAAAAGTCAGGAGAGTTTCGTTATGTGAATCGTGTTCTGCGTAGATTGACAAGTAATATCTTGCTTCCACCCTCGGGATGCCCCTCCTAAGTGCCTGATTTAAGGAATGGACTACTTGTTTTGAAAGTGAAGGGCTTAAACTGTGTTTGATCGACTCAAGATGAGTGGTGGTGAAGTCTAGTGCCTCTTCAAGTAGGTCTTCTCCACGTATCCTAAGATGGATGGCTTCATACAAGCTTAATAGTCCTGATACATCACTCAGAAGAGATGCCTTAAATTTCTGATCATTTCCTTCCCTGAATTTGTTGAACATATCTGTATCACCAGGCAATCCATTAGATGAGCCTTTATATATCATATTATCTATATACAAACGAAGACAAATGAGATGGACAAATTTCATGTCAGGTTGTTATCAGTATACTTTGGCATATATGGGCATATAAATTCAAATAAGAGTTTGTAAGATCATGACGAAGTTAATATCATACGTATCCAGTAATGTATATTCTTTTTCTTTAATTTAGCACTCTATAAATTAAGCGAGCTATTACTAAATGGACAACTTACCGCATGAAACGCTATAACCTTGTTGTCTAAGTAGCCGAAAAATGAGAGCAGTAGTGTAAAGGTCATCATCACTACCATTTGAGTAGTTGTGGTGAATTTGTTTCAAAATTCCATCGATCTCATTTTCAAAATGATAGGACACACCTAGGCGTTGAATGTTATCAACCAAGTCCAATTGTTGTGAATGTTTTTTAACGGGATCCATTAGCATCCTCTTCACCTGATCTTTTAGTTCTCGGACGTGTTGCTCAAGTTTAATGTCAACTTCCTACACAGGCAAATTGAAGAAAAGGGACACTGTGATTTTCAGAAATAAGGGGTTGTACATAAGCCGACTTGGTATTGCGATGATGCAAAACAATAAAACGATGCTCAACTGGAGGTTTATAATTAAAAATGAAATCAATAGAAGTACATATTACGGTGAATTGCTAACTTTTGAAGAAAGATACGCGTGTTTGCATATATATATATATATATATATATATTTGCTCACCTAAGAGACAGTTTTAAGGGACTGTGAGGGACACATGTATTAAATATAAAAGCAGAAATTATAACAACTTAAAACTGTATATTTATTTTTAGCCGTCAGATTCACTTGTCCCTCACAATCCCTTAAAAATTGTCCCTTAGGTGAGCAGGCCTTTACACACACACACACACACACACACACACACACACACACACACACACACACACACAATCTTTCTATGCTAAGCACCTCCTTAGATTTTAAAATCTAAGGATTTCCTTGAATAGACTCACTTTTCGATCACATATCCATCTCTCAGTCGTTTAGTTTTTAGGTTCTAATGTATAGATCACTTCTGAAAATTTTCAGCCAAATTAATGATAGTTAAAGAATCAAACTAGATTAAATCAATGAACAAACCGAATCTGTTCAACCTGAACCGTTCGTGTTCATAATTGTAAATCGCAGTTTTAAATGCCTTAATGATTATCAATTTGGCTGAAAATTTGCAGAGATAATCTACTCATATATACCTAAGAACTGAACGATTAAGATGTAGATATGAGATAAAAAAGTTAGTCTATTTAAGGAAATCCTTAGATTTTAAAATCTAAGGAGTCCTTAGCATAGAAAGACCACACACACACACACACACACATACACACACAAGTCTGATCAGAAGAGGGCGTTCGCAAAACAGAAAAAGTGCGGACGTCCATCTGTCGTGCATCCTCTCACTCGATGAGGTGACGATGACGGCGCTACTCTTGTCGGACGGAGACCAGGCTTCGATCTTCAGCTTCTTCTTGTCGGTGGACTCATCTGCTATGAGTTTTCAGTCAACCTTGATGGTGCGTGAGGGCTAGCTGCCTAAACCTTCGACCTCGATCGCCTTGGCCTTCATCTTTATGGTGACGCCGTTCGGGATGCCCAAGGTCTCCGTCCTGCAAGATGCAGCTGTGAGGATGGACGTCCGCACCTTTTCTGTTTTGCGGACGTCTGATTCTGAACGACTCTGTGTGTGTGTGTATGTGTATGTATGTATGTATGTATGTGTGTGTGTATAATGAAATCAATAGAAGTATATATTACTGGGAATTGCTAACTCTTGAAGAAAGATATGCGTGTCTGCATACATATCCTACCGTGGTAGCATAAGAGAGAAAATGATCACCCCAAATGTTTGGGCTATAATTATTAGCTGAATGTCGCTTAACATCAGCAACGGTATCTCGCGCTTGAGCTTGAGAAGCTAAAACTTGGAAGGACATTTTATCATTACGTACAGGAATGAATGGCTTGCTTGAGTTGATGATAAGAGCTGCCTTGCTATTTATAATGCATGGAATAGCCGAATAGCTACGCATGCAACTCAGAAGGATCAGTAAGTTAATGTTAATGAGAAATGTGGTGGGAGATGAGACGAGTACCATTACTCGAGTGGGCCAGAAAAACAGAAGGTTGCAAAGACAACCACATGCAACATTATCTTTCTCACAGGATCCATGACCACACGTTCGATCTCTTTTAGACGGAAAAGTGAAAACTACATTTTTGACATGCAGGTCTAGATGCTATTCTTCGTTTTAAATTTTGTCATTTATGTGAATGATAGAACGTTCGTTTCCTAAATTAAAACATGCACAAAGAAACTTGGGAGATAAGGAGTGCTCATAACCGCATGTACTATTGCGGATGAGATTGACAATAGACAAAAACACTGGGAAACAACAACCTAAAAACATGTGCAAGGAAACTTGACTGATGTCCCGACAGTCCTGCTGAATGTTTGGTCGCTAGATTGAGTGAAACAGTAGACTTTAGCCTGTAGGTTATTGATTTATAATGATATTAATTTCTATTCAAAAACAAAAATATTATCACCCAAAAAATGTGTAGAAGGTCCTATTTGGCTATAAGGCTATTCTGGGCTTTACCACCATAATGTGTGAGTAAATTTAAAAGTAACAAGGTCATCTAATTGTGAATGTACTCCATGCGAGGAGGCGTATGTGACTATGTAAGAAAAAACCCTAGCCGCCTGCTGGGGTGAGAGAAGAGCAGTCTTCTGCCTAGGCTTTTGCGAGTTTTTTCTCGTCCGGTGGCGCTCTAGTGTCAGTGTTGGCTCTGCCTCGCCGACGTTGTGACGCTGCCGGACGGGTATTGATGGTTATGGTCCTGTTGGCTTTGAGGCTGGCTATATTCGGGCTTGCCAGTGCCGGTCGGTGAGGTCTGGTCGTCGCTCTCTGCGCTGAACGACCGTGGGTACCGAATCAAGGACGACGCGGGCGGCGTGGGCTGGTGATCCGGGCAGCGGTGGTGGCGTCTTCAGAGGGGTTTCCGGTGGCGGCTTGAAGGTTGGGATCTATCGGTTGGACCCAAGTGACCAAGTCTGGCTGTTTTGGTGTCTTCTCTGTGGCGGTGGCATCGCGGTGGTGGTGATCTTCCTTGATGCGGGCGGCAGTCCCTCAATCACGGTGAGTCGTGGTGGTGGGATCGTCGTTGTGTGCATGTGGCAGGTGCACAGGGAAGTGAAGGCTGGGCTGGGCATGGCCAGGCTGGTTTGGGCCTTGGATATTGCTTTCTTTTGGGCCAGTTGGACTGTTGCATGAGTTTTTTTCTTGTTTTTTTGTTTTAATAATTCCCTTATTGGGTGCTATAGGCCAAGGCCTTGTATACCTTGTTTCTCTAGGACGTTACAATGTGTCCAACGATCAGTACTGATGTACACCATTTGGGTCTTAGGCGGATGTACTGCTTTTTTGGTGTTGTAGCTTCTTAGTGTTCAAGGCGCAGTAGTCTAGGCTAGTAGTCATTTTTATGTGCATTCAGTGCACTACTTGAGCAATGATTGTAATATGAGGGGTGTTTGTACCCTTCATGCTTGACCGAGTGAGGTCGTATGATTTTATATCAATGGATCAGTCTTCCGGTCTCCTCAAAAAAAAAAAAAAAAAAAAAAAAAAAAATTTTGAATGTACTCCAAAAAGATTCTTTTATGTGTGCGTGGGGGTCGTATCTAACAGCCAATATAGAACATATATTATGAACAGAACTTGCTGAATGTTTGGTCGCTAGTTTGAGTGAAACAGTGGTTCCAAATTGCTACCTTGTTTCTTTTGCTTTTGCTGCTGATCTCACATCGAGAGCAGCTCCTTCGTAACAAGCGAAGCAGTTCACTCGCTCGATTCTCTTCATTTAGTTAAACTATCTATCCGGGGATGCATTAACATCTTATTTCTTTGTTAAGCAGACAAAAAGAGTTGTAACAAGTGCCTAAGGGTTGCGTCTTGCATCGGAATTCCGGCAAATATTTACAACTTACAGGTATCCACGAATATGAAACTCATCGGCGAATGCATGAGGGTATGTGCTCTTTAATCAATGTTTATAATCTTTCTCTATCATTTCCAACATGCTTTAAAAGACAAAAAAAAAAAAAATGTTGGAAATGATAGAGAAAGATCACAAACATTGATTAAAGAGCACATGCCCTCATGCATTAGCCGATGAGTTTCATATTCGTGGATACCTGTAAGTTGTAAATATTTGCCGGAATTCCGGTGCAAGACGCAACTCCTGCTTTAGGCACTTGTTACAACTCTTTTTGTCTGCTTAACAAAGAAATAAGATGTTAATGCATCCCCGGATAGATAGTTTCACTAAATGAAGGGAATCGAGCGAGTACAACTGCTTCGCTTGTTACGAAGGAGCTGCTCTCGATGTGAGATCAGCAGCAAAAGCAAAAGAAGCAAGTAAGGTAGCAGTTTGGAACCATTGTTTCACACAAACTAGCGACCAAACATTCAGCAAGTTCTGGTCATAATATATGTTCTACATTGGCTGTTAGAAACGACTCACACACACACACACACACAAGAATCTTTTTGGAGTACATTCACAATTAGATGACCTTGTTACTTGTAAATTTACTCACACATTATGGTAGTAAAGCCCAGAATAGCCTTATAGCCAAATAGGACCTTCTACACATTTTTTGGGTGATAATATTTTTGATTTTGAATAGAAATCAATATCATTAGAAATCAATAACCAACAGGTTAAAGTCTACATGCACTTAAAACAAGATATCTGGCCTGAAAATCTGTAAAACCTACCTAAGTCAATGCTAGTCATTAAAGTCTAAAGGATGCTTGTAGTAGCGGATCCAAGATTCAAAACGGGGGTAGGCATTTTTTTTTTTTTTTAAGACTGAAGTGATAGGAAAATTTAGCACAGTGAAAATATTTAACTAAAATATATCTAATATATATTTTATTGAAATACAAAAAATAAAAACTCATCCAAAACTACTATTTAATAGACTACCGAAAAGAAATTTTTTTAGAATAATTTTTTACTAAATAAAATAATTGTGTGATTGAGAAAATAACTTAACTAATGAAAAAAAAAGAAAAAAGAAAGACCTAACATCTACAAAAAAATGCCCAAAGATAAAACAAAAAATACAAATCTAAACATCAAATAGATCCAAATCCACACACAATGAAGACCTTAAAGACCATCCAAAGCCACACACCAGGGAGGCTCAGTGTCTAACTTCGAGCCCAATATGCATTGGGAGAAGGCAAAACAAAACATTTAGAAGAAATCAAGAAAATAGGAAGTTTATTGGGCCTCTAACTTCGAGCTCAGTATGCATGGTGGGAGAAAGAAAAAAAAATTAGTAAAATTGTTGTTTAAGTATAATGTATTTTAGAGAGATTGATGAGAGAGATGTGTTCTTATTATTGAGAATAGGAGCCCTATATATAGGGATTACAAAGTGCTAGTTCTAATGTTACAAGGAATACCAATCCGTGTAGGATTGGGAAATCTAGAACCTTCTCTCCTATTCCTATTCCTAGTTTGATAAGGCACACTAAACTTGATTTTCCTTCAACACTCCCCCTTGTGCCGCTCAAACTTGGTGGTGACGCTTCATCCGTTGCCTCGTTAAAAACCTTGCCAGGTAACAAAAACCCTGTGGGACAAAAATAATCCTGGTCGAAGGACAAAAAGAGCACAACACGTCCTTCACTCTTCGAGATCGAACATGTAGACATCATAACTCCCCCTGATGTCGATATCTCCCCCTGATTGCTACAATCGTGGGAGTTCGGATAACTTTCTCAATCCGATGCTCTTCACATGTTTCTCGAAGGTGGATTTAGGTAACGACTTAGTGAATAAGTCCGCTACATTATCCTCTGATCGGATTTGTTTCACTTCAATCTTTAGAAGTGATTGTTGTTGCTGATTATAAAAGAACTTGGGCGATATATGTTGGTGTTGTTGCCTTGATGAAACCTAACTTCATTTGTTCAATACAAGCTGCATTATCCTCATAAATGCATGTAGGTTCATCTGTGGTAGACTTCAAACCACAACTTCCTTGAATGTGTCGAATTACAGACCTTAGCCATACACATTCACGTACAGCTTCATGTAGAGCAATAATCTCTGCATGATTTGAGGAAGTAGCAACAAGGGTCTGTTTCGTAGACCTCCAAGATATCGCAGTGCTTCCCATGGTAAAGACATAACCTGTTTGGGAGCGACCTTTGTGAGGGTCAGAGAGGTACCCTGCATCAGCAAAACCCATCAAGACATCATTGTCGTTTTGATGGAGGGAGATAGGGTGAGGCCGGCCACCCTTGATGGTGGTGGCGGCGTTGGCAGCAACATGGCCGGCCACTATGTTGTGGTGGACGGCGGCTTCATGCCTAATGGGGTCCGATCCCATTCTTCCGTCATTCCTTTTCTCTCTGTAGGGATAAAATAGGCCCATATCAATCGTACCTCCTGGTATCGAAAGATTGTCTTTTCACCAATCCAATGGCTGCGTGTTGGCGCAGAGCTATGACGAGCTAACAAGTTCACTGCGAATGAGATATCCGGTCTTATGCATTGAGCTAAGTACAATAATGCGCCTATTGCACTTAAATAGGGCACTTCGGCCTCTAATGATTCTTCGTCCTCATCCTTTGGATGAAACGGATCTTTTCCGGGCTCAAGACTACGACCGATCATGGGAGTACTTACGGGCTTTGCTTTATTTTCATTAAAGCGCCTTAGAATTTTCTGAGTATATGCAGACTGATGGATCAAAACCCATCACTACGGTGCTCGAGTTCTAAACCGAGACAAAACCATGTTTTCCCAAGATCTTTCATCTCAAATTCGGATTTCAAATATGTAGCAGTTTCCTTTAACTCATCTAGAGTTCCAATTAAGTTCATGTCATCGACATAAACTGCTACAATTGTAAATCCGGAGCTTGTTCTTTTAATGAACACATATAGGCATATTTCATTATTAATATGTCCCTTCCCAATCAAGTAGTCACTTAGACGGTTACACCACATCCGTCCAGATTGTTTTAATCCATATAGTGAGCGTTTTAATCTTATTGAAAACGCGCTCCGTGGTTTAGAGCCACTTGATTTGGGTAATTGAAGTCCATCTGGAACCTTCATATATATCTCTGAATCTAGATCCCCATAGAGATATGTTGTAACCACATCCATAAGCTGCATGTCAAGTTTTTCGGAAACTACCAAACTGACAAGGTAGCGGAACGTTATAACGTCCATTACGGGAGAATATGTCTCCTCGTAGTCGATTCCAGGGCGTTGTGAGAAACCTTGCGCCACAAGGCGGGCTTTATATCTTACCACCTCATTTTTCTCATTACGCTTTCTAACAAAGACCCATTTATGGCCAACAGGCTTTACACTTGGGGGTGTCTGCGTTACAGGCCCAAATACCTGTCTCTTTGTTAGTGAATCCAATTCAACCTGGATCGCATCTTTCCATTTAGGCCAATCTGCTCTTCGTTGACATTCTTCAACAGAGCGAGGTTCGATATCATCATATTCTATAATCCCTTTCGCAATATGATATGCAAATGCATCATCAATCGCCATAGAATTTCTATCCATCATCTCATGTACACTAGTGTAATTTATGGAGATCTCTCTATTCTCTGGAGTTGGTTCTGACATTGGAGCGTCCCCCAATGATGTCTCTTGGACATAACCATAATCCGGAATATTCTCATGAGATGGATTATTCATCGATGATTAATGGATTATTTTGTGCCAAACTCGCTTTCTTTCTTGGGCGAGAATCCATCGAACCTATGGCCTCCCGCGCTTCCTGGCAGGAGCCATGGGCCTAGCCACAACGTCACCATCACTGTGAGAGGGGACGTTGGCGCCATGCTCATACTCTTGAGTTGGCGTCATGTCCTCTAGTTTTAGGGACATCAATCCTTGCAGGCACGTTTGCAGCAGGTATGTGTGATCTCGTCACTTTAGCGATATCAGAAAACGCATCAGGCATCGATTCTGCTACGTTCTGAAGATCGAGAATTCTCCGCACTTCAATTTCGGACTGTGCGGTTCGGGGATCAAGATGAGACAGAGTGGGGACAGACCACGACAATTCCGGTCGTTCCTGTTGAACATTGATGTTCTTATCTCCCCCTAACGATGGGAAACTGTCTCATCGAAGTGACAATCCGCAAATCTTGCGGTAAAGAGATCGCCTGTCAAGGGTTCTATGTAGCGGATAATCGTTGGAGAATCATAACCAACGTAAACGCCTAATCGTCGTTGAGGACCCATTTTGGTGCGCTGTGGAGGCGCAATTGGCACATAAACTGCGCACCCAAATATGCGTAAGTGTGAGACATTGGGCTCATACCCAGTCACCATCTGGGACGCAGAAAAGGGTTGAGTGGCAGTAGGCCTCAGACGAATAAGCACAGCTGCATGCAATATTGCATAGCCCCAAGCAGAAATAGGGAGATTGGTGCGCATCACCAATGCTCGAGCAACCATTTGTAGTCGTTTAATGGTGGCTTCTGCGAGACCATTTTGGGTGTGAACATGAGGAACAAGATGTTCAACATCAATCCCAATGGACATGCAATAATCAAAAGTCTTTGATGTAAACTCTCCAGCATTGTCTAATCTGATAGACTTAATAGGATGATCAGGGTGGTGAGCCCTTAACTTAATTATTTGTGCTAGGAGTTTAGCAAATGCAGCGTTCCTTGTGGACAATAGCATGACATGTGACCAGCGTGTCGATGCATCAACCAATACCATAAAATATCGAAATGGTCCGCATGATGGTTGAATAGGTCCACAAATATCACCTTGGATTCTTTGCAAGAATGGTATATTTGCTTTGGTGTCCTTTGCATAGGATGGTCTCGATCCTAACTTTGCTAAAGAGCAGGCTTTGCAGAACGAATGATGGGCTTTAGAAACAACCAATGAGGATTTTGGTTGAGCCACAAATCACAAGTGACTTTAGAAGCAAAAGTTGGAGACAAAGGAGCCTTGGTGGCGTCAATGCCACCCTGAGGCCGCAGGGGGAAGGCGGCGCCGGCCAAGGATGGCCGGATTTGGGGGTGAACGGCGCCGTGAGGCGCAGGGCTCCTTCGGTGTCCAAAAACCGAGTTTTACTTCTTTTCGTTCTGAAAAAGGGATGTCCGTGTGAAGTCTTTAATATACGGATCATCATGTCACGACCTGGGTGTCCCAAACGGTCATGCCAAAGCCTATATGTGTCAGAATCCCATAAATCATCTCTCATAACATGATTGGATTCAATTACTCGAATAGTGGTTGCATACAACCCACTAGATCGACACATAAGTATCTCTAATACTCGTTTATGTCCGTAGTCATTAGAGGTGATGCAAAGGAACTCTTGTCCATTCTCACATGAAAACCATTGGTACTTACATCTTGTAAGGAATAAAGTTCGAAAAATATGTCCATGACATGCGATAAAATAAATCGATACTTTATTAATAATAGCCAATGATTACATCAAAGTTTCTTGACCAAAATCTAATCCAACATAAAAATCAAACCGTAGACAAATCGTAGTCACTCAATCCGTTCGGTAATTTCAATTTGGTTGTGACCAGGTAAGGTAAGGCGAGATTTTGGTGGAGCGTTGCTCACTTTTAAAACCGTTCTCTCATATCAAACCTTGCCTAGACATCACAATTACTCTTGAGTACGCCTAGAGGGAAAAAGTGAATACAATAAGTCATTTTATTGATTTAAGGCATAATTGCCATTACATAATTCTTGGAAAAATAAAAATCTGCGGTATTTTGTCTTCATCGCCAGATTTAAAGTCTTTGTGAACTCGATGTCTTGATCACCATGATGCGACTACCTTCGTAGGTACATTGCAAATTCAGGTCTATTGATCAGACGTTCCATATCAGAAATAGACACCATAAAGAGGATTCTCCCTTGATTGAGGCGCATTGGCGCAATGTGCATAGTCCCTAGGACTGGTGGCGTTGGAAAGTGATATCCATGGCCAACGTTGGCTCCATGGTTTCCAACCCTATGTCCCTCAAAATCACGCCTCCTACGGTCGTGGGATTGTCGCCTTGAGCGATTACCTTCTTGAGCATTTCATCGTATGGATCATGACGTCGATGGCGACTTTCTCTAGCCATAGGATGATGCTCTTGATAGCTATCTTGAAGCCTATCAAATCTTCTTTTCACAAGTTCATTGCCATGTCTTTCAGTAGTGGCCATAGCTTCAATAAGCTGTTGAAAACTTGTGATCCGTCTTGCATTTACATGAGTCCGGAATAAGTCAGAGGACCTCATAGCACAGACGGGGAAGGTATTGAGGGTTTTCTCAATCAACTGGTCTTCTGTGATCATCTTTCCACAGAGACGCATCATTACTCTGATGCGGAGGGCTTCCGAATAAAATAGCATGACCGTGTCAAATTCAGAGAAGCGAAGATCTTTCCATTCTGCTTCTGTATTCGGAAGTATGGAGTCACGAACATTGCCATATAGTTCGCGAAGCGCATGCCAAAGCTTTATGGCGCTATCCTCATTTATGAACTCAAACTGTAGGTCACTATCCATGTGACGTTTCATGAAGGCAAGTGCCTTGGAATTATCTTTCTCAGTTTGAGGGTCTGGAGCTGTTTCTATAGGACAAAGCTCTTGGATAGTATGCAATAAATCACGGGCAATAAGGTGGATCTCGATATCAATGACCCAAATTAAGTACCTTTTGCCTGCATAATCCAATGGAACAAAATCGAGTTTGTTCATGTTTGACATCCTAAAAGATGAAACAAGAACAAGTTAGTTTCGGAGTCAATGCTTCCACGAAAACTAATATAAATAAGATTTCCGAGCTATGCTACCAAGAAATCGATTTCCAAGAATAATTGGATTAGACCGAAACAATGATGTTTGAATGGTCAAAATAGATGCTCACGAACGCTCTTAGTCCGTAGCATACGAACGCTCTTAGTTCGTTAAATCGATGCTTACGGACGCTCTTAGTCCGAAGTCTTACGAACGCTCTTAGTTCGTTAATTGCGTGAATCCCCACGATTCCGCATTGAATCGAACCCACGTTCTATGAAAGGTGGGATGAAGAAGAAGGGAGGTATTTAAGTCCCCGAGAAAAAGAAGAAATATTCAAATTTCAAATTTTAGGAACTTCAAAACTTACTCTTTTGAATACTTACTTGGTGAAAATTCGGAGCAGATTCTGTTCTGAACAGCTTGTACCTCGATTGGTGTACAGATCTCAATATGACTCCGATAAGGCTGAAATTCGGAGGTTAGATGGAAGAGACAGAGACGAACAACTTTGATGAAGAAAGTTTTTCTATCTGAGCTTCCGAACTAGACGTTTCGAGGCTTGCAAGAAGACGGATGTGCACAGGAACGGGAAAAAGATGCAGTGGGTGTGCGTTGGCTTGTTTGCGCAGCAGGGATGCTTCGGTGGCAGCAGGCTGGAACGCAGGGCTGCAGGAAGGGGGCAGCAGGGGCTGCTGTGCAAGGTTGCAAGCACACGGGCGCTCGGGCTGCAGCGAAGGCTCGGCTAGCTCGGGCTAGGGGCTGCTTTGTGAATGAGTTTTGGTTTTCTGTTTTGTGGTTAGAGTCGTGCTGATAACGTGTTTAAGTATAATGTATTTTAGAGAGATTGATGAGAGATGTGTTCTTATTATTGAGAATAGGAGCCCTATATATAGGGATTACAAAGTGCTAGTTCTAATGTTACAAGGAATACCAATCCGTGTAGGATTGGGAAATCTAGAACCTTCTCTCCTATTCCTATTCCTAGTTTGATAAGGCACACTAAACTTGA
This sequence comes from Rosa lucieae, assembly GCA_024704745.1. NCBI lineage: Eukaryota > Viridiplantae > Streptophyta > Magnoliopsida > Rosales > Rosaceae > Rosa > Rosa lucieae. The sequence continues at coordinate 27,234,056 of CM045498.1, forward strand.
TTTTCCTTCAACACTATTGATGTAATTCGAATTTGGGTGGGCTTGGTAGCCTTGGTATTAGTTAAAGCACTAAATCAAGCATGCAAGTCCTTACATATGTATATATTATACATACTCAGTCATTTATACGAGAAACCTTGGGTGAGCTTGAGTCCTCCCCACCATGTATGTAGATCTGCCCCTGGATGCTTGCATTAAGCAAGCCTAAATCAAGCAAGAACAACCTCGCCTCTTAAGAAAAAAAAATTATTCATCTAACCTCATCGGCCAACCCCAATTGTGGGACAGAAAAAAACAAAAGAAACTTGAAACATATAAGAAAACTCAATAGAAGCTATTCCTACTAAAAAACCCAAAAAGTCAAATAAAATTAGAAGTCGTCCCCTTAGGACCTTGCTGGAGAGGCACTGATATTGCTTAACAGATTGACGTCAAACCCATCATATTCTGCAACTGTCCTGTGTGTATTAACAAACAGCGTCACATGGCCAGTTTGGCCATTTATGTTTCGAGCAGGTGGGACGAAAGACCAGATATATGAGAAGTAGCAGGCCGTATTCTGATATTGGTGACCTAGCTAGTGTCTTTAAGAAAAGGGTGTTCACATATTTAGGTGATAACATATCCTAAAACCCTTTGTGCACTTTTGGTACACATTTTTGTAGATTCTAGGTTTCAACAGTACACAAGTTGCCACCAGAGCTGTGCGGTCCGAATTCTTAGAATGAGCCCTTTAACCGAAAATTATGTTATATGCTGGCACCAGTTACTAAGCTGGAAAGTTATGTCTGTAAATTTTGGTTCTATTGGTTATTTTGGTTGTGTTACTAGTTCATAATTGTAGAATCAGCTTCTACTGGTTATTTTGGTTCTATTTTATGTGAACTATAATTGGGGAGTGGAGTATCTTTTTATCTGTTACAATTATTTACACTAGGAACGAGCCACAGTGGTACAGCCAGATCAACTTCTATTTACAAAACCCATAATAATTTGTACAAGATAGGCTATAATGCCACACAGACCATTAAGATACAAGATAAGACTTACCAATTACACAACACAACCTAGTTCTGTACAAAGATGCCCCTGGCATTGTGGATTACCTTAACCAAAAGGTAATCTCTGAAATCCAGCTAGTATTTACACGTAGAACAAGTATATGAATGTACAATAGTAAGAGGCAGCATGATTCCCGGCACAAGTTTCGATGAATTACTTCCAAGATTTCCATCGGATTTGGAGTTCGTGGCTGAAGATATTGCTGGGGAGGGGGCAGTACTACTACCACCCATCAGTCATGCTGTCTATGGAATACGCCTACCATTCCCCTTCTCTCCAGTATGTCGAAGAAACTTCAGGAACATGCGAGACTCTCCAATTATCTTTTCCATCTGGACGGATTGTCTTCATCAAATCCACTGGCATTTCAGATAACTCGAGAACTTTCAACTTACGGAGATGCTCAATCCCTGATGGCACATTCTCCAAAAGCTCACACCGTTGGATGCTTAGCTTTTCAAGACAATCCATTGCACCCATCTCCACATCTATGCACCTAAGTTCATCGAATTTGTCCAGGCTTAGAATCTTCAGCTTCATAAACCCATCAGCCTTAAAACACAATCTGTCTCCGATAAATGCTTGACATAGTTCAAGTTGAACAAGATTGGGAATATGTCGTAGATAGATGAGTGGATCATCCCTTAGCCTACTCCATCTCAGAGACAATCTGACTAGGTTTGGAAGAGAAGGAATCCAGTCAGGTAATGCTTCCAAACGTCCGTTCAGGTACAGCCGCTGAAGCAACAAGGGAGGAGAAGAAAGGTGTTGAAGATCAATGATCTCATCTGCTTCCACTGAAGTTATAGACAGCGCACGAAGATTACTCAGCTTTGCAATGGATGAAGATAGAGCCTTCCCATCCACTTTTCTCAATTTTATAAGGCCTAACCTTCTCAGCTGATTTAGCTTCCCAAGTTCTCTTATTATAGTGCCACCATCTTGGTTTGCCTCTATGAAACAGAGCTTCTGCAATGCTCGTAAACCTCCTATTTTTGGTGTGACCTTAAAACCATTCTTTGCATCAAAGTATTCATTGGATCTAAACTGATATTGATACACCAGAAGATGGCGTAGGCGTTGAAGCTTGAGGATCTCATCAGGGAGTTCACGGACATAGGAATGCTTAAGATCTAGAGTTTCTAGATTCTGAAGCTTCCCAATGAATCTCGGCACATTTTTCACCTTGGTTTCGCTCAAGCTCAAGTATTTCAAGAAGTACAAGTCCACAACTTCAACTGGAAATTTCTTTAAGCGTGAGCTATGCAAGTCTAAGACATTTAGCAGCCTGAAACCTTTAGGAAATAATGTACGGATAGATAGCTTTTGAGCGACCCCAAACATGAACAGTGAGCGTAATTGGGATACTGACCTGTTTGGCTTCACAGTTTGTAGTGTGCTCTGGATGGATAGGCGTCGGATTTTATCAGACCATTGCGCAGGAACACTCTTTTCTTTGACAACTGTGGTGAAGTTCTGATCTCTTGACTTGGAGATGATGATCTCCCGCAAAAACTCATGGATCCGACATGTTCTGATCCTTCCATCAGAACTAGTTCTCACCACTTGTATTAGGCTTCTATTCAAGAGTTCATGGAGATAGTCATCTGCCACTTCTTCGGGTGTTCTCCCCTCTTTTGCTTCAATTAACCCTTCTGCTACCCATAACCGGATTAGCCTCATTCGTTCAATCAGATGACCCTCAGGAAAGATGCTCAGGTACAAGAAGCAGGATTTGAGGAAGTATGGCAAGTCATTAAAGCTGAGTAACAGAACCTTTTTCAAATACTTGAGCTTGTCATTACCCTCAATTTCTGCCCCAAGGCTGCGGGCAACCATATCCCACTCGTCCATTCGTCTTTCATCTTTTGTAGCCAAAACACTACTAATTGTGACAATCGCAAGGGGAAGCCCCTCACACTTCTTTAAAATGTCCTTACAAATATCCTCCAAATGAGGAGGGCATTTGTTCAGTTGAAACACCTTTCTGCAAAATAGATCCCAAGACTCTGTAGGAGGTATAGGCTTCAATTCAAAGGTCTTACCATCAGAGAGTGTGCGAGTAGTAGAGGCTATTTCAGCATTTCTTGTTGTGAGCATAACTCGGCTGCCACAGCTTTTGTTAGGCAGTGCATGTTGAATAGTATCCCATTCATATAGATGCCAAACATCATCCAAGACAATCAGATACCTTCTTTCCCTTAGCAGCTCCTTGATTGTCGCCCTCAGTTGATTGTTGTCCATGTTTGCAATTACTTCTGGAACTCGTCTCCTGCTTGCTTTGAAGAGTTGTTGAACCATGTCTTTGAGAAGGTCTCCAGATTTGATGGATCGATTGACAGTGACCCATGCACGCACCTCAAAATGCTTTTCCACTTGTGGATCATCATATACTTGCTTTGCCAAGGTGGTCTTCCCTATCCCTCCCATTCCAGCCAAGGAAACTACTTTGCGCCCAGAATTGTCTTTAAACAGCCACCCCACAAGCTGATTTTTAGGCTCATGAATGCCCACAAGATCAGATTTGTCTAGAAGAAGCGCATCTCCTCGACGGTCTTGCCATGTATTTTCAACACTGTCAAATCCCAGACCTTCTTCGGCTTTGATGAATTTGTGTTGGAGTCTCTTACGAACCTCTGAAATACTTTTGACTCTTGAGTTGATGGCTTTTAACTGGCAAGCAATACGATAACAAGCTTTTGCATTCTTGATACAGCAACTCAATCTACTCAGAGAACCACAGATTCCATCCCCATGATCATGTTCGTGGAGCAAAGTAAATTCATCTAGAATATCTTCAGCTTCATGAGCAATATCTCTGACTTGCTTAACCCAAACTTTGACTTCCTGATCGGTTTCCTGCAATGCATCTGCAGTCCTCAGGAAGGCCCTCATTCTTTCAAGCTCGCCTTGAAGATTGATCGCTTCTTCTTGAACCCCTCCTAACAATACACCCAACAGGTGTACCTCATTTTTGAAAATGCCTCCAAGTTTCTCTAGCAGAAGATTAACTGAACTCTCTGCCATTATCTCTCGTCTTTAGTTGCTTGAAAAACAGCCTTTGTCACTGAAATTACAGAGTGACATTGGCTGCATCCAAGTGACTTGGCTAGTTACTCTTCCGAGTTCAATCTTTGGGGTTTTATACTAGTCCTTCTACTAAAATATTCATGATATGAAACTATATATATATATATATATATATTTAACATTAATAGTAAACTAAATAAGAGAACCAAAAAAGTAAGAGGTGACTAAATGAAGGGAAAAGAGAAGTCAGATGTCTTGGCTATTAGTTTATTACCTACATAGATGATAGATCTAAGAACTCTCGGTGAAGTTTAATTTCGTAGAAGCTAGCATTTCCACGAAACCCAGTTCAGATACTTTAAGTGTATAAAAAATTAATCACTCTAATTTTAATACTAAGCGCAGTAGACTTTCTGGTTAGCTACCTCATCCAGACTTAATTTCCTGGCAAAACTAGGCGTATCTTATTGATCTTATCCAAGGACATATATAATATCCATTACTGGAAATGACTTTTGTTCTTATAAATTCATTTCATATTAGCATCACAACCAATTTCCACAAGTAACTGGGAATATTGACTAGAAGTCTAGAAGCAACTAAGGATTATATTTAAATCAAGAAATGGGGCTTATACTTTAAAATGATATCGATCTGATGTCTGTAAAAGGGGCTAACCTAGCTTGCCCAGAAATTTCCTATACATTGTGAAAAAACAAGTTGTATTTCTTTAAACGGGATTTCGAAATCGTCCAACTCATTAGTTCCACTTGAATCATTCTTTCGCTTAATACACTCCTCGATCAATATTAAATTAATTGGCTCAACCCTAAGAAAGAAAAAAAAAAAAATCAATTCCCAAATGTGCAACTGTAGATCAGTAGTCACCTGACAATGACGTTTTGGATGACGTCAGAGTCGTTGATCGCAGGTCGAAGATCCCGCTAGCTTTGGGGTTGAGCTTTCAGACCGTTTTCAAGTGCTTTTGTCTACGAGAAGCCGCCAGAAGTTCCCTATAGTTAGCTCTCCCAAACCCCTACTTAAATTTGAGAAATTATACAGTTCGCGGGTTACTTGATCTTTTGGTGAGAAAAATTAAATCTTTTCTCATAGCATCAACAAAATAGTATTTTTACCGAGTTGGTTTAGCTCAACTGGATTTTCCACGCATTTGTGAAAGTAGGTGGCGTGATCCGTTTAGTATTGCTCGGTCTTGTTAACATCACGGTGTGTAAGTGGTGAATGAGTTGGATCTTTACCTAGGCATCGAGGAACCATTGCCACACGCTCCACATCTATAATGCATGAAGAATCAATCCTCACTTGGGTATTGAACCGTTGGCACAAGCTCCACGTTAGACCTGGCAAATTACACACTATACCATAACACGACACGAATACGAATGAAATTATAGAGATTTGGTTTGAGGTTTATTGGTTTTAGGGTCACCACGATAAGAACATGAATTTTAATGGTCCGGTTTAGAGTTAATCCGTTAATATGATAAAAGCCATTAACATAAGGGTTATTTTGTAAATTTTGAGTTTCGCTGTCAAATATTCATTAGAATCCCTAACACATCTCCCTAATCCCTTCATTGTAATCTCTTTCTCAATTTTTATCTGATCTACATGTGTTTCTTATGTTACTCCAAGTTTATAAAATATTTTAAGCAAACATTTAGTTATTTTCTTAATGAGTATTAATGGATTTTAATGGTTAACACAAAATTTAATTGATCGGTTTTGATTTTAGCATTCTCCACATAATATATGAAACGAACTTAACACGACACATAAAACCGTGTCCAGCTGTACTCCACAACAATAATGCATGAAGAATTTCTTGTGTTTCAAAACAGATTCTTGTATTGTCTACTTATTGTCCTCTCCTTGACAAAGAACAAGCCATTTTTACCGCATATATTGTTCAGGTTACCCTTTTTGGAAACATGAAAAATCAGTTTGGTATGTTGCAACTTTGGTCAGTAATCATCATCGGAATTCTATTGACGGCAATTGCTTATGGTTTACCAATTTGGCTAGATTGAATTATAATTTCACCCCTTCGAGTTTTAATATTTTGACAACCATCTAGGTGATAGTCTAAAAGAATGAATTATTACATTTTTCACGGGCCAGTGACATATCAAAAAAATAAAAAAAATAAAAAATAAAAATAAAAAGGGGGGCTAGTGACAAAGCTGCTCTTCTTGACGGTTCCAACTCCATCTCCTCAAGAGTTTCTCAGCACTCTTAACTGCTTGGGGAGCAATCTTCGGGATGAGGTTGTCGGCATCAAGAACAAAGGCTTTGAACAACCTAGCAGGAGGAATGACAGAGCTGAACTCAGTTTCATAAGTGAAAACACTCATGATGATGATGGTGACGATTATACAAGAATGCCACCCCTACTAGTTGATAAAAAGAAACAATCTAGTCCAAACGGTGTGCTCGTTACCCAAGATCCTAATTAATCTCTGATAGAATGTTCTAAATCCATGTCCGCACTCATAGTCGATGATCCTTGATAGGACTACAAGAAGCTTACAACAAAAGGTGGGGAGAAATAAACAATACAAAAATTTAATCTGATACATCCAAGGGTTTTAGCTCTAGAATCTATGAGTCAACAATGTATATTGAGCCCTAGACAGATGATTATCCGTGCGGGTGATGAACCTTCGAGGCTAGTTCATAATAGTACAAGTCATAGATAAGCCATTATTCACATAGGAAAATAAAGACAACTTTAGCAGGGGAAGTACAGAATCGAAGAGCAATCATTTACATTAGGTACTAGCTAGTGGCATAGCCAACCATTCGCACAACCCATGATTAATTTGTACAAGATAGGTTAAAATGCTATACAGACCATCAGTATGACTATAAGACTACCGTTTACACAAACTAGTGCTGTACAAGAATGCCCCTGGCATTCTGGATCACCTTAACTAAAGGCAATCTCTGATATATGCACTATGTACAAATTTACAAGTATTTAAACAGTAAGTATATGAATATACAATATTACTTACAAAGGCAGCTGATTCCCAGCACAAGTTGTGATGAATTACTTCCACGATTTCCATCTTGTTTGGAGTTCGTGGCTGAAGAGATTGCTGGGCAGGGGACAGTACTCTCCATCAGTCATGCTGTCTATGGAATACACCTCCCATCCCCCTTCTCTCCAGTATGTTGAATAAACTTCGGGGACATGCGAGACTCTCCAATTATCTTTTCCATCTGGACGGATTGTCTTCATCAAATCCACTGGCATATCAGAAAACTCAAGAAATTTCAACTTATGCAGATGCTCAATCCCTGATGGCACATTCTCCAGACGCTTACACCGTTGGATGCTTAGCTTTTCAAGACATTCCATTGCACCCATCTCCACGTCTATGCACCTAAGTTCATCGAATTTCTCCAGGCTTAAAATCTTCAGCTTTCTAAACCCATCAGCCTTGAAACACAATCTGTCTCCAACAAATACTTGACATAATTCAAGTTGAACAAGATTGGGAATATGTCGTAGAGAGATGAGCGGATCATCCTTTAGCCTACTCCATTTCAGGGACAATCTCACTAGGCTTGGAAGAGAAGGAATCCAGTGGGGTAATGCGTCCAAACGTCCTCTCATGTAGAGCCGCTGGAGCAACGAAGGAGGAGAATATAGGTGTTGAAGATCAATGGTCTCATCTTCTTCCACTGAAGCTATGGATAGTGCACGAAGATTACTCAGCTTTGCAATGGACGAACATAGAGCCTTTCCATCTGCTTTTCTCAATTTTAAAAGACCTAACCTCCGCAGTTGAGTTAGCTTCCCTAGCTCTCTTATAATTGTGCCATCATCTTGGTTCACCTCTATGAAACAGAGCTTTTGTAATGCTCGCAAGACACCTATTTTGGGGGTAACCTTAAATCCATTCTTTGAATTAAACTGTTCATAAGACACAAATTCATGCTTATATACCAGAAGATGGCGTAGGCGTTGAAGCTTGAGGATCTCATCAGGGAGTTCACTGACATAGGAATGCTTAAGATCTAGAGTTTCTAGATTCTGAAGCTTCCCAATGAATCTTGGAACAGTTTTCACCTTGGTTTCCCTCAAGCTCAGGTATTTCAAGAAGTACAAGTCCACAACTTCAACTGGAAATCTTTTTAAAGGTGCGCTATGCAAGTCCAACACATTTAGCAGCCTAAAGCCGCTGGGGAATAATGCGGTGATGGAAGGCTTTCTACTGGCCCCAAACATGAATAACGAACGTAATTGGGAAACTGACCTGTTTGGCTGCACAGATTGTAGCCTGTTATGTATAGATAGACGTCGAATTTTATCAGACCATTGCGCAGGCACACTTTTTTCTTTCACAATTGTGGTGAAGTTTTGATCTCTTGACTTGGAGATGATGATCTCCCGCAAAAGGTCATGGATCCGACATGTTTTGACCCTTCCATCAGGAGTAGTTGTGGCCACTTGCATTAGGCTTCTGTTCAAGAGTTCATGGAGATAGTCATCTGCTACTTCTTCCAGTGTTCTCCCCTCTTTAGCTTCAATGAATCCCTCTGCTACCCATAACCGGATTAGCCTCATGCGTTGAATCAGATGGCCCTCAGGGAAGATGCTCAGGTATAAGAAGCACGATTTGAGGAAGTAAGGCAAATCACTAAAACTGAGTGAAAGAACCTTTTTCAAATAGCTGAGCTTGTCATTACCCTCAATTTCTGCCCCAAGGCTGCGGCTAACCATATCCCACTCATCAATCCGTCTTGTATCTTTTGTAGCCAAAACACCACTGATTGCAACAATCGCAAGGGGAAGACCCTCACATTTTTTTAAGATGTCCTTACATATATCCTCCAAGTGAGGAGGGCATTTGTTATGCCGAAATGCCTTTCTGCAAAATAGTTCCCAAGACTCTGGAGGAGGCAAGGGCTTTAACTCATAGGTCTTATCATCAGAGAGTACACAAGTGGTGGAGGCTACTTCTGAATTTCTTGTAGTGAGCATAATTCGGCTGCCACAACTGTTGTTAGGCAATGCGTTTTGAATAGCATGCCATTCACACAGGTGCCATACATCATCCAAAACAATCAGGTACCTCCTTTGCTGCAGCAGCTCCTTGATTGTTGTCTTCAGCTGATCATTGTCCATGTTTGCGACTACTTGTGGAACTCGTCTCCGGATTGCTTTGAAGAGTTGTTGAGCCATGTCTTTGAGAATTTCTCCAGATTTGAAGGATCGATTGACAGTGATCCATGCACACACTTTGAAATGTTTTTTCACTTCTGGATCATCATAGACTTGCTTTGCCAAAGTGGACTTCCCCATCCCCCCCATTCCAGCCAATGAAACCACTTTCCGCCCAGGACTACTCTTAAACAGCCACCCCACCAGCTGTTTTTTAGGCTCATCAAGGCCCACAAGATCAGATACATCTAAAAGAAGGGCATCTCCCCGACGGTCTTGCCATGTATTTCCCACACTATCAGATCCTGGACCTTGTTCAGCTTTGATGAACTTGTGACGGAGTCTCTTATGAACCTCAGAAATGTTTTTGATTCTTGAGTTGATGGCTTTTAACTCGGAAGCGATTCGGTAACAAGCTTTTGCATTCTTGATACAGCATCCCAAAGTGCGTAGAGAACCATAGATTCCTTGGCCGTGATCATGTTTGTGGAGCAAGGTGAATTCATCTAGAATATCTTCAGCTTCATGAGCAACATCTCTGACTTGCTTGACCCAGACTTCGACTTCCTGATCAGTTTCTTGCAATGCATCTGCAGTCCTCAGGAAGGCTCTCATCCTTTCAAATTCTCCTCGAAGATAGACCCCTTCTTCTCTAACACCTCCGAATAGGACTCCCAACAAGTGGTCGTCATTTTCGAAAATGTCTGCAAGCTTTTCCAGCAGATAAATAACCGAACTCTCTGCCATTAGGTTTTGTGCTTACTATCTTGAAAAGCAGCCTCTGTCACTTTGAAGCTGCAGAGGGACATTGGCTGCTCCAAGTGACTTGGCTAGTTGTTCCAAGTTACGTTTCACACTTCAATGCTGCAGGTTTATATACTAGTACCTCTGCTAATAAAAAATTCAGTAATCAAAAACTATATATCGTTAACATTAACCGTAAATCAGAATCAAATAAGCAAAAATATACAAAATTCAAGGGAAAAGAACAAGTCAGATACAGGGAAATATCTTGGTATTACCTACATAATTTTCAGAAGTTCCAGTAAAGTTTCATCTCACAGTCACTTTCTGCATACCCAATTCAAACAATTCCAAAATTAAATCACTCTCGGTAGATTTTCCTGGTTAGCTACTATGAATAAGGATAAACTGGACAGCATATAACTTAGGTGGCAAAGTAATCCGATCGTCTTCATCTTTTCAAAGAAGACACACACACACACATATATATATTACCAGAAATGACTTCCATTGTTACCAATTAATTGTATATTTATTGCCTTACATCACAAAACTTTGCCACAAGTAATTGAGAAGATTGACTGAAAGTAACATACCGTTCATTATATATATAAATTTACCAAAGCTTGTAACTTGCATCATCAGACACTAAATAAATAAAAATGTCATCTGAAAGTCTGTAAAAGGAGGCAACCTCGTTGCTGGGTAAGAACTACCCAGGAATTTCCTACACACTAGAATATCCAAATACATTCTAATGTTCAATTTTGTTCAAGATATCCCTCAGAAAGAAGAAAAGGTCAACATGGAAATTAATCACAAGGCACAAAATTGATCATTTCTTGAATACCCAAGTTTCGAATGACATGTTTAGGTTAGTAGAGTCACCTGAGAACGAGTTTTCCGATGATCAGTCCAGTATTGCGTGTTCAGGAAGACGATAGAGAGCTGGGGCAATGGAGAAGCAATAAGACAGAAACGTTGGGAATGGTTTTGGCGTATATAAGACTTTGTAGCCAGCTCAAAAAAGTCATAAGAAGCAAGAGTCTACATCATTTTGTTTTTTTTTAAATAAACTTTTTTTCGAAAGGGCTGAGATATAATTTTGAGATACGAGATTATGAGAGATAAGTGAATATAACGGTTGAAAATGAATGTACAGTTTTAAATTAAAATAATTTTAATTTTTAAATTTAATACATGTGACTGAAATTTACTTGACTCTCACACTACTTCCTTAAAAGTTAAAACTATTGTTTAAGTGAGCATGACTGACATAATCTTTTATGTGTTCAAGTAAATCCAGAATATGTGTTTGACCCAAACTCGAGGTTACTTGCTCTAGTTGAAATAAGGTTTATATTAGAGATATTCTCGGAGAATTTTAGGAGATATCCAATCAATGAACGATTATGTTTCCATGTACAACTCTATCTCTATACTTGTAATCTTCTATATAAAGAGACCCCTATTATCAATGAAAACACAACTCAATTATCACCCAATTCAGTTTTCCTTAAACACGTTATCAGCACGACGTCCTAACCCTGAAATAAATAGCCAAACCCTAAATCCGAATACAAAACCTTGAAACCCTTTCGGCCCCCGCCACATATCTTGAAACCCTACTTCCCAGGAGTCCAGAACCGGCGGCGCCACCCCAAGAACCAGCCGGAAACCTACCCAATTGACCACCAGAATCTCCAAACCATCTGCAGCAAATATTCCACCGGTTCACCAACTTTCGGACCTCCAATTGCTACCAAACTTTTCCAGAAGTAGCCATTCCACCCCAAGATCTTGGAACCGGAAGAAACATTACAAAAACTGGAGTAAAACTTGTTGAACCGGCTGACTCAAAGTACGACAGAAAAACCGGCAGAAGGAAAAGAAAGAAAAAAAAAAGGAGAGGAAAGATAGGCCCAAGCCGCAGCTCAGGAGCCCAAGCCGCATTTAAGCCACTACCACATCAGCCTGACACTTTTGCAAGCCAGTCAGCAGAGGCACTGCCACGTCAGTAAACGAACGTCAGCCACCTCAGCAAGGACCCAGCGCCACGTCAGCACCGGTCAAAGCCCGTTAACCGTTTCCGATCAACTTTCTGGCAGCCACAAGCGACTTTTCCGGGCACTTTTTTGACCTTTTTTGGGCCAAATTTTCCGGTGGCCTACTTCAAGGTATTTTTTACTAAACGTTTCCGTTTTTTAATTCAATTTCTCTTCTTTTTCGGGGACTTGCAAACTCCTTTCTTCTACACTCCTTTCTTCTACCCCCCTTTCTTCATCATAGGGGAGACCTAATTAAATCGAACTGTGGGGGTTCGCGCTCACTCCAAGCTTGGAGCTTGTTGAGATCTCCAAACTTAGAGTTTGTAGAGAATTTATGATCGACCACTTACGTCATTGTTTCGATCTAATCTAATACCTCTTGGAATTGAATTTCTTGGAAGCGATTACGCTCATAAATTCCTAATTTCTTGGAAGCGACTACGCTCAGAAATTTTATATGTTTTCGTGATAGCTTTTTCCGCTCCGAATTCCAATCCTTTTTCTTGTTCTCTTTCAGGATGAGTAACCTGAACAAATTGGACTTTGCTCCATTGGGAACAACTGGCTCTGAATATCACAAGTGCGTTCGTGATGTCTGCCAGCATCTCAAAGCCGATGGAATCCTAGATACGATTCTCTAGCCTAGCCAGGACGTGCTAACTGTTGAGCAAGCTCAAGCTTTGGATGCAAATAGAGCAGTCTTAGAGGCAAATAAGGTGAAAGCCATCATCCTAATGACTCGTCATATAGATGATTAGCTCCAGTACGAGTGCATGAATGAAGAAGACCCCAGAAGGCTGTGGGTCTCACTCGAAGAAAGATTTGGCAACGTCCATGACTCCCTGCTTCCTGACCTAGAAGTGAGATGGCATAGCCTCCGCTTCTGTGATTTCAACTTAGTTATTGACTACAACTCGGAAGCACTTCGCATTAAATTTTTAATGGAATTCTGTGGTAAAGAGATCACAAATGCGATGTTGATTGAGAAGACTCTCTCTACCTTCCCCATCTATGCATTGATGGTTGCTAAGAACTATCGAATTGATGTTACTGCAGGACGGATCACAAGGTTTCATGAGCTCATTGAAGCTATGAATGTCGCTGAAAAGTATGACAACATCCTTGTGAAGAACTATAATTCGAGATCCATGGAAATAGAGCATATTCCGGAATCCAATTATAGTCACGCCCCTAAGAGAAGGTGCCAAGAGAGAAACTCTAACCTTAGGGATACTTCTGGACTTTCTGGTCCATATAATCGCTCTACTTGGAAAGGTAATCGCCAAAATAGGCGAACACGGAACCGAAGAGGTCAACGTGGAAAGGGAGAGGGAGGCAACGCCTCTGGCCATGTTGGTGGCACCACCAACACTAAAAGCCATCTAAATGACGCTTTCAAAGCGCCTCAATTAATGGAGTTTGAGCAAAGAGATGTATGTTCTCGATGTGGAGTGTCTGATCATTGGGCACACATTTGTAGAGCTCGTGAAGAAATTGTCACCGCCTACAAAGCATATTGTGAAGCAAGAGAAGCTTACTATGTGGAACAAGAAGATAAAAAAGATGATCTAGAGTGAATGGTTGAAGACTACAAATCTGGCTGGGATCAATAGATCGCCAATTCTGTTTAAGTCTTTATTTTTCCAAGAGATGTAATAGGCAATTGCCATATTTTTTTGTAGTAAATGCCAATGGTTTGGTCTTTCTTCAAAGTAGGCTCACCCAAAGTAAGTGTGATGTCTAGGAAGGTTCTAAGATTAGTGGTAATTAAGCGAGCCTTGCTCCACCGACATCTCTCTACTCACTTGGTCACATTTATGTTGGAATTACCAAAAGAAGTTAGACGACTACCATTGTTTTGCATTAGCTAGCATTTTGGATTAGATTTTCTTTGGTCAAAGAGACAATGATGTAACTCCGTTAGTTTATGAATAAAATTTCGAGTTCTTTTCATTATGACTCCATTTTGATTATGAGCATATGACTTTATGACTACGATGGCTGGGCCATCAGTATTAATTCAAGGACATGGAATAGCCCAAGTTCCCCTTGCCAAAAGGCACCTTGATTACTGTCACAAAAACTCTCTACGCTCCTAGGGCAAATCGTACCTATGAGTAGCCAACAGATTTCAAGCGAAAACGCATGTAGAGAACCGAAATGAGTTCCTTTGCAATACCTCTAATGATTGCGAACAAAGGAACATCTTAGAGAAGTTTATGTGTCTCTCTAGTGGACTCTATGTCACTATTCGAGCTATTAATCCAATAAAAGTTATGAGAGAAGATCTCTTGGATTTAGACACATATTGGCTTTGTCACGATAGGATAGATCATCCTACTCATGATATGATGATCCGTCTACTAAAGACTTCACATGGACATCATTTCTTTCGAGCTAAATGAAGCATGAATCAAAAGTTGATTTCTGGACTAAGTGTGACCGACGCAGCTACCTAGGGCACCGCCTCCGTCCACCACCAGCCTAGGGCTGGTGCAGTCCCTATCCATGACGCCATGGATGGCGTCCATTATGGTGATGGCGCCCTAGGTGATGCTGCAATCACCAACTTGCTTCAAATAGCGTTTCAGACGCTCAGGCCTAACCAAAATTCTCATTGGTTGCTTCTAAAGCCTCTCGCTCATTTTACAAAGCCAGTTTCTTAGGGAAATTAGGACTGAGACCGTCCTATGCAAAGGATATGAAAATACTCATTATGTTCTTACATAGAATCCGTAGGGATTCTGTGGACTAGTTCAACTAACTTGCGGATGTTTAAATATCTCATGATGTTGGTTGACACGCAAACACGCTAGTCACGTGTTGTGCCATTGTCCACTTGTAAATGCTGTTTATGCTACACTCCTAGCACATATCATACAACAATGGGCTCACTCCCCGGATCATCATATTCTGTCCATTGGACTTGGCGATGCTAGAGGGTTTACATCGAAGACTTTCGATGGTTATTGTATTGGGACTGATGTTGGACATCATATTCCCATGAACACACCTACATGGTCTCACAGAAACGACTACAATGGTAGTCCGGACATTGGTAATGCACACCAATCTTCTTATATCCGCTTGGGGTGATGCAATATCGCATGTAGCTATACTAATTCGTTTACGACCTACCGCCACTCAATGAATATCTGCGCTACAGCTAGTGACTGGGTACAAGTATTTTGTACTTACGCACATTTGAGTGAGCCCTTTATATGCCCATTGCACCGCCATAATGCTCTATAATGGGTCCTTACAGACGAATGAGCAACTCAGTTGGATTTGAGACTCTAACAATTGTCCGCCACTTCATGCCCTTGCATGGCGATCTCCTTACCGCTAAATTTGCAGATGTCACTTTGATGAGATAGTCTTCCCGTCATTAGGGGGAGATAAGAACACGAATGTTCAACAGGAACGACAAGAATTGTCGTAGTCTGTCCCCACTATGTCTCATCTCGATCCCTACTAAAGTGATGAGATCACACATCTGCTTCAAATATGCCTGCAAGGAGTACGTCCCTACGAGAGGACGTAGCGCCACCCTACACAGAGGTAGGCATGGGGCCAACGCCAAAGAGAGTGGCACGCTGGCATTACAGGCCATGGCCCCAGCTACGATGAATGGGAGGCCCGTGAGTTCGAAGGATACTTTGGCACATTCCAATCCTTTAATCATCAAGACTCAAAATCCGTCTCATGAGAATCTTCCGGATTATGGTTATCATTGGGGGACACCTCAACGTCAGAACCTATTCTTGATAATATAGAGCTTTATGAAAATTACACTAGTGTACATGAGACGTGGGGTAGAAACTCCATCATGATTAATGATGTAGTTGCGCATTTTGTTGCGCATGAGTTTGTTAAGTCTAATGACATCAAACCACACTCTATTGATGAATGAATGCCAACGTAGAGAAATTTAGCCTAAATGGAAAGATGTGATACAGGTTAAGATGGATTCTCTAATGAAGAGGAAAGTTTTTTGAGCCAATGATGCCAACACCTCCTAACATAAAACCTATTGACTAATGAGTCTTCGTTAGAAAGCGTGATGAGAAAAAGAGATGGCAATCTCGCCTTATAGCACAAGGCTTCTCGCAAAACGCCCTGGAATCGACTATGATGAGACATATTCTCTTGTAATGGATGTCATTGCACTCCACTACCCTGTCAGTTTGGTAGTTTCCGAATAACTGAACATGCAGCTTACAAATGAGGTAATTAAGTATCTCTATGGGGATCTAGATACGGAATGTACATGAAGGTTCATGGTGAACTTCATTTACCCAAGTCAAGTGGCTCTAGACCACGGAGCGCGTTTACAATAAGGTTGAAACGCTTACTAAGATGATTACTTGATTGGGAGGGGATATGCCCGCGTGTTTTCATAACAAGTTCCGGATTCTATCGCGGTTCATGTTAGACATGATCTTCATTGGAAGCCCTTAAAGAGTTAAGAAAAACCGTTGAACACATGAAATCCGATTTTGAGATGAAGGATTATGGGAGAACACGATTATGTCTCGGTTTGGAACTTGAGCATCGTGTTGATAGATGCTTAGGCATTTTGACAAGGTCAAGCCTTCAAGCCCCCCCATGATCGTCCATAGTCTTGATCCTTAAAAGGATCCTCTTCGTTCGAAGGATGATGACGAAGATGCGCTAGGGTCAGAAATGCCCTAGTTAAGTACAATAGGCGCATTATTGTACTTATCTCAATGCACAAGACCGAACATCTCATTTGCAGTGAACTTGTTAGCTAAATATAGCTTCGCGCCAACACGACGCCATTGGATTGGTGTAAAAGATATCTTTCGATACTTGAGATGTACGATTGATATGGGCTTATTCTATCCCTATAGAAAGGTGATGGATTCGGACCCATCACACACCAGGAACGCCGTCAACACTGGTCTGCATCAATTATCTCTATCCCAAAACGACATGTGTTTTGGAAGGTTTTGCTGATATTGGGTATCTCTTTGACCCATACAAAGGTCATTCCTAAACTGGTTAAGTGTTCACCATGGGTAAAGACCATGATATCTTGGAGGTTTACAGAACATACCCTAGTCGCTATATCTTCGAACAATGCAGAGATCATTGCTCTTCATGAAGTGGTTCATGAATGTATATGGATTGGATCCATAATTACGCATGTTCGAAAAATTGTAGTTTGAAGTCTACCACAGATGATCCTACGAGCATTTAGGATATTGCTGCTTGTTTTGAACAAATGAAGCAAGACTATATCAAAAGCGACAATACCAAGGATAATCGGCAACAACAAACTCTCCTCAAGATTAAAGTGAACTAGGTTCAATCTGAGGACAGTGTGGCAGGCTTGCTCACTAAGTCATTGCCTAAATTCCACTTTCGAGGAACATGTTGATAGCATCGTTTGCGGAAGTTATCTGAACTCCCCTGACAATAGTCATCAGGGGGAGATGCAGACATCAGGAGGAGATGTCTACATGTATGGTCTTGAAACGTGAAGGGTGTGTTGTGCTCTTTTTCCCCTTCGACCGAGGTTATTTTTTTCCCACTGGGTTTTTGTTACTCTGCAAGGTTTTTAATGAGGCAACGAGAGGAGCACCACGTTTAAGCGACACAAGGGGGAGTGTTCAAGTAAATCCAGAATATGTGTCTGGCCCAAACTCGAGGTTACTTGCTCTAGTTGAAATAGGGTTTATACTAGTGATATTCTCGGAGATATCCAATCAATGTACGATTATGTTTCCAAGTACAACTCTATCTCTATACTTGTAATTCTCTATATAAAGAGACCTCTATTATCAATGAAAACACAACTCAATTCTCACCCAATTCAGTTTTCCTTAAACATTATGTTATATATATATATATATATTTTTTCTTATTTTTTTATGCTTCAAGGGAGAACAAATGTAAGGAGAAGATGACAATATCAATTAGCAAAGAAATTACATTGGGGGAAATGCCTCTTTACCCTAATAAAGGAGCCAGAGTTAGGTCTCTTGGGCCTAAACCCCTACTAAGGAAATACCATTAATTTACAAGTCTACTTCGACCTCTTCTAAAATGTGAATCCTTCAAACAAAGAACAACTATGTATCTTCTAGAGAAAAAGATATCATCAAATAATACACTCTGCACTCTTAAGCATGCAATTGTGGTAAGAACAAAATGTCACATCCTAACAAACAAATATCAGTAACTTCTTATCCATAAGCCGCTTGAAATACTTGTAATATTACATTATTCATAGAAAATGTCACGATCGTTAAGATGATCGTAATCTCTTTTATTGTTGGTAAGTGCAACTTGAACTAGTTTTTGACATTTTATGTTTCAAAGAAAAAAAATATTATATATTCATACACACACACGTATAAATAATATTTGTTTTTCTCATTCAATTTCTTTTCAGCATATATTTTTCCTTTTTCATTTCAACATACTCCTTTCTATATTTATTTACAAATTAGACCATGTTAAAGGAAAAACATATTGTGTGCCTTCGTCAAAGTGATTGACGGAGAGGGAATCAAGTAATTACCGATTAACATCAATCAGCGTGGATTACGAACCAATCAGTAGTTAATGTCATCATTGTAATTGTTCTTTCCATTGTAATTCTCTCCTTATATAAAGGGGTTCTGAATGAAATGAGTAGACCAATTCCAATTCCCATTTTACTTTTACACGTTATCAGCACGCTCATAGCCAATAGCCAAAGAAAAAATCAAAACCCTAGAAAAAAAAAACCATTTTCTTCTTATTCTACCACCAACCAAAAAAAAAAAAAAAAAATTTCTTCCTCGTACAGCAGCCCCACCCTCTGCCATCACCACCTCACCAGCCAAATCGGACTCAGCCTCTTGCAGCGCAACCCAGCGTGCCCTGCACCGTTCAGCATCGAGAAATCCCGCCTCCACCCCTTCGCGGCCTCACTGCACCCAGCCAAGAGCATTTGATCTCCGCACCCAACAGCAGGACCACAGCCCCGCATCCGGCCGCAACCACAGCCCAGCCGCCCCCCCCCCCCGGGGCGCATCGGCCTCGCCTGCGCCGATCCCAGCAGCCCACTGCCTTGCCGCCTGCAATACACCGGTCTGCAGCACACCACCGAGCCTCCAGCCTGCAGCAGCCCGAGCGACTGCCCAGCCCCGGCGATCCCTCGCAGGCCAGCGTGACCAGCAGCCACCTTCACCGATCCCAGCAACCACCGATTACTCCTCACCTGCTGACCTGCTGCTGCACCCAGCACGCCTCTTCTGCAAACTAGAAGAAGACTCGAAGGAGAGAGAAAGAGAAAAGAAAAAAGCAGAAAAAAAAAAGACGAAGGAACAGAAACAGAAAAAAAAACAAAGAAGGAGACGCGAAAAGAAAAAAGAAAGAGGAAGAAAAGACAAAAACCCGGCCCAAAGCAAAGGGCGGCCCAAAAAAAAAACAATAGAATAAAAAAAGGCCCTGCTGCCCATCTCTGTTAGTCCAAAAAAATAAAAAAGAGAAATAGGCCTTGCGGCCCAGTAAAAACAGAGGAAAAGAGAAAAAAAAAATATATAGGCCTTGCGGCTGAGAAAAAGAAAAAAAAAGCCCACTACTGAAAAGAAAGAGGAAGCAGCCAAGTTTCCCTCAAAGTCCAAAAACATCGCTACGCACGCCTGCATCAACACGCGCGTACGCTAGGATTGTTTTATTTTTTTGAAACCAAGTATGTTCTCTTTAATTTATTTAATTTCATACGTACTATGGTAGATTTTCATTATTTATTTTCTTGAGCATGCTATATATTTTATATGGATTATTCCCTTTTATATTTATTTACAAATTAGACCACACCTCTATATGGAATGGATGGATCTAGAGGTTTTCTGATCCCCTCATGCAAAGTACCTAGCAGTCTAGTAGGTGAGGATTGTATAAGATGGACGTACCAAACCCTAATTCCAAACAAAGACTAAATCCATTCTACCAGACTGGAACCCTCTAATGCTATTATAAATATGTACTATAGAATTTTCTAATTGTACAGATGTTTAGAAATTTGCAGTCATACTAAGTAGGCTTTTTGTTTCAAAGTGAGGAAATCATGAAAGTTTCTCTGGCCTCTGAAGAAGAAGAGGTAGATGGTGATGGTACTATAACTCCATACCTAGCTAGGCTTCAATAAAATTGAATCAATGATCTACCATATGTTCATATATCAAGAAGAACTAAGGTATAATTTTGTTAAACCACTCGTAGCTGTATTCATTTTTAGTTATGGATGAAATGTTTATTATTAGGTATCCATTTATGAAAATCTAATTATTCTTTTTTTTTTCCTCTAAGATTATGAATTTCTTAGGCATTTGTTTTTTTACATGTGTTTGACATGAAATCTATCCTTCTACAAACCTTAGTATGTGTAATTTCAATACACATCCAAAGACAAAATGGATAGTAGATCTCTGTCTATGTAATATTTTCATATTTGTATTATGTTTTCTTTTTGCACATTAAGTATTTATCAACGTCTAAATTAAACTTTTGTAATCTATTACCTTTTAAGTATTTAATTTGGGTATTTAATAATTGCAGTGAGATCTTCATCCATCATTTTACCTTTTAATGTCCATATTATTCATTTTTCTTATTCTCTTTTTGAATACTTTCATGCGAATATATATAGGCACAAACGTAAAGTTGAGGAGGTTGAGTTTCCTGAGAAAGTAGATATTCTTATATCGGAGCCAATGGGTAAGCCTTTGCTTCTGCCAGTGCTTTTAGGCTAGGGGTACTGTTTTTTTTTTTTTTTTTTCCCTTTCTTTTGACCTTTATGTGTTTCTTTTTAACTGTCTATAAATTTGAAAGAAATGACTATGAAATTGCTTTAACAATTTTACTCTACTCTTAGTACCAGTTTTGACAACTAAAGGAGCCTCTGAGGCACTATATATTGCTCAGAAGAAGGAAGCTGATCTTCATGTTGTGTTGACAGAGGAACACTTGCCTGACATGAACAAATATGAGCTCTTAGAAAAAATGACAGCAGTTTCCAATTAACCTGTGGTTAGTAAGTTCTCAGCCTCCAATACCACTACTATTATAATGCGGCCTAACCGGCCTTCATACCATATCAACTTAGATCATCCATTGCAAAACCAATTGAAAATACTTAAGAATATTCGTATCCAACACTTAATTTCCTCCATGGTATTATATTCTCAACAATTACTTTGCTTGCAGTTATGCCTGATGATGATGATATGAATGCCAAGTCACATCGTCTGTTTAAAGGGGCTGTATATTATATTGTTAAGCCACTCACAAATCACAATGGAAAATCTCAAGAACCTATGGCAAATTGCATTCAAAAACAACAGAAATGTGGTGATAGACATTACTAAAGAGAAAAGTAATGCTTGTTGATATGGTAAAATTACCCTAGGGCCGAGTTGTCATTAGAAGGCCTAATTTGTTCAAGGGATTTCTATGTAGATTTGGAATTGAAATCCTTAAGAGACTCAAATTTAGATATTGCTAGGTATATATACAAGTGTAACCTAATTTAAGAATGATAAGGAAGCTTACTTCTAGAAGAAGACGGAGATCTGACATCTCTATATAAAGACATCACGCTGACAAGAGAAGGGGAGACCGATGAATTATATTCTAAGCGATTTATTCTGCTCCATATTAAGAGTGTTTTGGGTGTAATGGGGATATGGGTTGTAAGCGATCAAACATCTTGTAATCTCTTTATATCTTCTTTATTCACTAGTGAAACCCTAAATACCAAAGTGGACGTAGCCCTGATTGGGTGAACCATTATAAATCTCTTGTGTTCTTGTCTTCTTTTGTATTTTATTATTATCAATGATAATCCTACACACTAGACCTAAACTAGGGTTGAGTGCACCAGCAGTTTAGTCATGCGGAGTTGACATGGAGGATTGCCGGCTTCAATTTTGACGAGGTCATCTGAATTGTTGATACCAATTTTAGGCATCAACAATGCTCATGTTGAATCACAAGAAAAGATACCAAATTCAAAAAGAGAGGTTACAAGGAATGAACAATTACGAGTAGAAATATAGCAAATTAGCAATGATTCAATGGCCTTCACGAAGCGAAGGGTAATATGGACTGGTAATATGCTTATTTGTGCTTTTTGTAATGTTTTTGGGTTTGTGTAAATTCAGAGACATTTGCTGACATAATTTTGCAAGCCTGCTTTTCCCATAATTTACTGAACTCACATTTTGGTGTTACATCGTCCAAGTTTCTTTTTTCTAATTTTTTTTTTAACTACAAAGTAAGAGAAATTTTATATCATTTCTACTAAATACACATCCCATGTTTATATTTCTATTTCAACCCGCAACCCCTTTCTAATTGGAGATAAATAAAAAAATAAATAAAACACCACGCCTAATCAATTTGACTGCAAGAGGAGGAGGTATGTGATGACAATGAAGGCGCAGAGAGAGAGAGAGAGAGGCCCTGCAGTAAGTAGAGAGAAAAGAAGGAGGGGATTGATCAGAAATCCAAATAAAAATTGAAAATCCATCACAAATACAACAACCAGATTTTCACTCAAGGAAGAAATTCTGAATCCTAAAGGCGGCAGAATACATCTTTGGTCTCTAATAAAAAAAAACAAAAAAAAAAAACACATCTTTGGTAATCCTTGAAAGCAATGCTACATTACATTACACACAGTGATTGATTCTGAGCATTGCAACCACAAATGAAACCGAAAGCTCAACAAGCAAAAACACAAGGCAGTAGTAAGGAACAACCAAAGCACACAGCTTTCCAAAATTCGCATAATCAATCTACAAAGCACCCAATCACCAAGTCATCAAAAAAAAAAAAAAAAAAAAACCAATCACCAATCACATCATACAAAATCCACAACCAAATTCCAAATCACCAACCCAATCACTCTCCTTGACGCCGCTGTCTGCTTCAAGTACCAGCTCCCCGGTGAGGATCTCGACGCCCTCATCTCCGTCACCAACGATGAGGACCTCGACCATATGATGATCGAGTACGACCGCCTCTATCGCGCCTCCGCTAAGCCTGCGTGTCTCAGGCTCCAACGAGTCCAAGTCCGAGCACCGGTGGTTCATCGACGCCTTGGCCCTTTCAGATCCAGTCCCTGGAAAGGTCCTCTCCCACCGCTCCGGTCTTTGCCTCCTCCACCAACCCCGATTTCCTCTTCGGATTCGACAAGGGATACGCGGCCGCCGTTCCCGCTGTGAAATTGCTTGATTCCGTCACGCCTCCGACGATTCCTGATTCTCTTATGAAGAACATTATGGCCGCCGGACCGGAATTGGTCTCAGAGCTAACGCAGTCTCAGTTGGAGGATTTGCTCGGCAGTTATTTGAACAAGGGCTAGCGTTTTATTCTTAACTAATGGCAATGCACGTAAATATTGATAAAAACTGAGTATTTTGGTAATTTTATATTAAAATTTGGAGTTATGACGGTATCATTTTCTATTATTTGGTTTTTGGGTCTGGACTCGTGTCCTTATTTGTATAAATCTAATTCAAAGTGGGTTTTCTGTGTTTATATCTTTGGTCGGTTACTTGTGTGTAATTTTCTATAGTAATTATTAGCGGCTAAAATTTAGCCTGGGGTCTATTTTAGCCCCCACAATTGGAGATGGCCCGAGTGATATATTACTAAAAAGCATTCTAAAAAATTCAAACAATACAATCTTGCAGCACACAATCAAATGAATCAATTGACAACATGGTCATACACTCATACATGAGTGACCAACCAATTACACCATCTGGAAAATGTACATAACTAGTCAAGCTAGCTAGGATCTTTAAGTAGAGATGACTATTTACAATGACTTACGTACGAGAGTAGACTTTACAGTTATTTACAATACATAGAAAACTGTATCAACATTAAATTCAAGTAAATTAAATTCACTTCCAACGAGTTTCAAGTTCGTGGCTCTTCATGACAGAACTAGGCTGATCATGAGGAAAGTTTTCTCCTTCACTCAAACCCTCTAGAGGATAGACCTCCCATCCACACTCTTTCCAGTAGGTGAAATAAACTTCGGGGATATGTGCAACTTTCCAATAATCATTGTCTTTCTCATGTGGACGTAGAGTCTTGATTAATGTTTCTGGCATATCGAAAAACTCAAGCACCTTCAATTTGCTCAGGTGTTCAATGCCTGACGGCACCTTCTTCAATAACTTGCAGCGCTGGATGCTTAGCTTTTTTACAGAAGGCATTGCTCCCAACTGCACCTGTATGCATCTAAGTCCCTCAAATTCGTCGATACCCAAATGTTTGAGCTTCTTGAACCCTCCAGCTTCAAAGCATAATGTGTCTCCTTCAAACACCTGAGATAGTTCGAGGTGTACTAGATTGGGCAAATATTGAAGGAATACAAGTGGATCATCCTTTAACCTACTCCATTTCAAATATAACCTGGCAAGGCTATGCAGAGAAGGAATCCAGTGAGGTATTGTCTCCAACCGTCCTCGCAAGTAGAGGCGCTGAAGCAGTAGAGGGGGAGAAGAAAGGTGCTGCAAATCAATAATCTCATCCTCTTCTACTGAAGTTATGGACAACGTGCAAAGTTTGTTCAGCTTTTCAATTGATGAACAAAGAACTTTTCCATCTTCTTTTCTCATCTGTACAATGCCTAACCTTCTCAACTGAACTAGGTTCCTGAGCTCTCTTAATATGGCACCACCATCTTCGTTTGCCTTGATGAAACAGAGCTTTTGAAGGGATGTCAAAACCCCAATTTTCGCAAGTACCTTGAAACCATATTTTGAGTGAAAATCTCCGTAAGGTACAAATTCATAACGATATACCAGGAGATGACGTAGATGTTCGAGCTTTAAGATTTCAACTGGGAGTTCAGTAACCAGAGAATGTTTAAGGTCCAAAGTCTCCAGGTTTTGAAGTTTCCCAATGAACCTTGGAATGGTTTTCACCTTGGTACCTTTCAAACTCAGATACTTCAAAAAGAAAAGGTTGACAACTTCAACTGGGAAAACATTTAGAGGTGCATTTTGCAAGTCTAAGACATTAAGAAGTCTGAACCCTCCAGGAAAATAATTTTGTAGTAATGGCTTCTCGGCAACTCTAAACATAAATAGAGAACGCAGTTGAGAAACACACCTGTTTTTCTGTACATATTGCATTGAGTTATGCACTGACAGGCGGCGCACTTTATCAGGCCAGGGAACATTTTGCTCTTTAGATATTGTGGCAAAGTTCTGATCTCTTATCTTAGAGGTGATAATCTCTCGAAAAAGGTCATGAACACGAATGTTCTTGACCCTTCCATCAGATGTTGTGTCAGCAGCTTGAATCATGCCTCTATTCAGTAGTTCACTGAGGTAGTCCTCTGCAACATCTTCCAATGTTTTGCCATCTTTTGGTTCGACGAACCCCTCTGCCATCCATAATCGAACAAGCCTCATATGCTCAATTAGATAATCCTCAGGAAAGATGCTCAGGTACAAGAAGCAAGATTTTAGATAGTACGGTAAATCATTGAAACTGAGAGAGAGTACTTTTTTTAAGTCCCTCAGTTTGTCATTGCCCTCAATTTCAGCTCCAAGACTATGGCCAACCATATCCCACTCATCAATCCGACGCTTGTCCTTGGTAGACAAAACACCACTGACTGCCACAATTGCAAGCGGCATCCCCTCACACTTCTTTAAAACATCAGTACAGATTTCCTCTAAATGAGGAGGGCATGATTTCCCCTGGAATGTCTTCTTGCATAAAAGTTCCCAAGACTCCGATTGGGGCAAGGGCTCCAAATTGTAGGCTTTCCCTCCAGATTCTACACTGGTTGTAGAGGCTACTTCAGCATTTCGAGTAGTGAGAATGACTCGGCTACCAGAAATATTGTTAGGCAAGGCATATTTCACAGCATCCCATCCATGCAAGTGCCATACATCATCTAAAACAATGAGATACCTCCTTTTCTGCAGGAAGTCCTTGATTATTGTTTTCAAGTGATTGTTGTTCATGGTATTGATTCCTTCTGGAACAGGCCTGCGGATTGCGTTGTGGAGTTGATGAACCATGTCTTTGAGGAGTTCTCCAAGTTTGAAAGACCGAGTAACAGTGATCCAAGCACAAACTTTGAAATGTTTCTTCACTTCTGCAGCATCATATACTTGCTTGACCAGGGTAGTTTTCCCCATCCCCCCCATTCCAGCCACAGAAACTACTTCACGTCCAGAACCACCCTTGACTAGCCAGCCAACCAGCTGCTTTATGGGCTTGTCAATGCCTACAATATCAGTCTTCTCTAGAAGTAGAGCATCACCTCGATGGTCATCCCATGTATTGCATGCACTGCTGGAGCCTGCACCTTGTTCAGCCATATTGAATTTGTGACGGAGTCTCTTGTGAACCTCCGAGATTTTTCTGATTCTCAAGTTGATGCCTTGTAATTCAGAAGCAATTCGGTATCGCGCTTTTGTGTTCTTAATGCAGCAAGAAAGCCTATGGATTGAACCATATAATCCCTCCCCATGATCATGCGCCTGCAGAAGTGCAAATTCATCAAGAACATCTTCACTGTCATGAGCAATGTCTCTTAGTTGCTTAACCCATACTTTGAGTTCCTCATCACTCTCTTCAGATGCATCAGCAACCCTCAGAAAAGCCGTCATCCGCTCCAGCTCTCCTCTTAGATACACAATTTCTTCCCTAACCCCTCCCAAAAGTTGCAAATCATTTTCAAAAAGGGGTGCAAGCTTGTCAAGCAGAAACTTGACCGCACTCTCCGCCATGAATTCTCTCTTCACTCTCTTTGATTACCCTGTCTTCCTTAACTGATTTTCTGAGTTCAGAATCTGGGGTTAAATAATTGAAGGGCACTTGGAATATTCACAGAATGTTGCAGATACCTTTCTGTGTAAGAAACCAAGTTGAAGAAGTAACAGTGACTGGAATGCGATTTTTCTTTCTGGGAAGCAATCACTGTAATTCCCAACTCAGAATGTTCCACGCAATTAAAATGCAATAATCCAAGGAACTTTCCTAGAAACTGGCACAAAGTTCATAAATCCACTATGGTATGTTTGATGGTGACTATGATTTTTCAGACAGAATGTAGACAATGAGATTAATTTATTTTTTGGTTTAGTCCAGTAGAAGAATAGAATATGAAAGTGACTACTGACTCCCTCCTTGACAGATGAATAAATAAATAAATAAATAAGTGAGAATGATACTGTTATATGAACATAACTCATGTTTAAACAAATTGTTTCACTCCACGACCTTTTGCACCATGTAAACAATATACATACCATAAATTAAAGATAAGAAAACAATATACATACCATAAATTATGTAAACAATATACATACCATAAATTAAAGATAAGAAAAAAATATATATTTCTGTTAGTATATCCCTGCATCTATTTCCTGGTAAATCTTGCCATCTGTCGAATATGTAATCTTGTGACATCTATTTCCTAGTAGTTTAACCTTATTTTCTGGACTCCTACGTCAATTTCCCAGAGCGTATTTCCTAATTCAATAATAATGTGTCCCTTTTGCAAACAAGTTGTTACTAATTAATGAATGCAAAAGGATAAGTCGTCGCTGTTGCGGTTGCTTCTGCAGCCAATCCCAGTAACTACTTGATGATTTCACTTGACGTTGTATACTAGATTCTATAGCCAAGTCAAAAAACGAAAAGCTCTCCCTCTTTCCTGGAAAAAATGCAGTGTTAGTGGTTCCCGAACTAGTTAACATACAATAATGGGCTAATGGCAATCCTTTTCAGTGATGAATATGTTTGAAAAGTCAGCGTCCTACTCCTTGGATATGTATCAAGAACTGGTTTTACTTTCGAATTCAACATATGAAAGCAAAAAGGAGCTAAAAAAAAGCCTAATCCATGCCTCTTTGATATAGTTTGGTGAGACTTTCTTGGCAGAAATCTATAGTGAAACCTGAAATGCCTAAGCACCTAAGAAGCACTGATACAGGTACTAGTATCCGGATACGATACGATCGGATACGTGGATACGGCAAATTTTAAATATAATAGGATACGGGTACGTGAAGGATACGTCGATTATATATATAATAAAAAAATCAGAAAAGAAAATATGAAAATACACAATTTACAATTTAATTTTATACATTTTCACAATGGGTGTGGATCCTCTATGAGAAAGCAACATGTGTATACCTACTTATCTATCTGTTTTTTTAATCCCTGCTCGAGGCAAAAAGGAAAAAAAAGACACGGATTCACGGTCCCCCGCACCCTCTCTCAGTCCCCCCCCCCCCCCCCCCTCCTCTTTCATCTGTTTCTTCTTCTTTGCTAGTTTGAGTTTCCAGATCTCGTCTCTCCTTTTTTTTTTTTGAGTTGAAGGAGGTCAGACATTTTTATTCAATATGGAAGAAGCAATATTACACAGTGACCCGCCCCTGTGGGGCCGTCAGAAAGAGACACCGCTAAACGCAATATCACACAACCTATTGAGTGAAGCTCAGGGATGAGTAAACTAATAAGAAACTGATAATAAAATTTTTCTACAGAATCCATCAGTAGACTCGCTGACAACCTCAGATCAATAATCCCGTCAGTTCCTCGCGGGTATTGATCCCAATAAAAAATTAGGTATCTAGACAAAAACCGTCCTGGATCCCAAATTTTTATAAAAAAGCCACCGGGATCCCAAATCTAGATCCAAAACTGAAGAGGCCCACATGGACCACATGCTGCAGCCCTAGGCATTCCATTAAGTCCCAAGCCCAAATCAGAAAACCAAAGCAAGGCCCAACAGCACTTATGGTTAGCCTTGGCAACCAAAACAACAGAACCGTTGACTTTGCCGCCCCTGACACCTGCACCCAAGCTGCGCCGACGTCGGAAACTGCCAAAATCCCGAAAGAAGCTGATTGTAATTTCAAAGCGCCACCCCACCGTGCCTCCATCCAACTGATGACGAGGGACCAAAAGATTGAGCCCAACGTCGTCAACCTAGAAAACAGACGAGCAAAACGGAATTGGAATCGCAAGTTGACTTTGCCCCCATACCAGTAGATGCCGGTCAGCCGGAAAACAACCATGAAGGGACTTGAACAAAATCGAACCCGACCCGTGCAAAACCTAACCCATCAATTGCAGCTGCCATGCTTGAACCAGATCTGCCTGCATCTCAGATCCTTTGAGCCGCGCACGCCGTGGCCTAGACGAGCCACCAAACTTGATGGTACCCCTCAGATTGCACAGTCCTGCACCGCACAAGGCAATCGCTCCAGAAAAGACCAGGTCCCCAGTCCTATGAGCCGCGATGGCGCAGGAGAAACCTACGAAAGAGAAGACACGACAAAACCCTGCCTTGATTTGGGCGATCCCAAAAGGGACGCCGTAGTTGTACTCCATACATGACGGAGAGAGGTACAGAGAGGCCAAACCCGAAGGCGGCGCTCTCCCAACCCTAGCAGAGCTCTGCTAGGTCGAGACATTCTTCTTACTTTTGATCTCGTCTCTCCCTTGTTATGCTTGAACTTTGCTATCGATCTATTTTATATATTCGGGAGAGGATCTGTTTATACCAGTTTCCATCAACATTTGGTTTCCAATATGAGCTCAAGTTGATTGATTAAGAGAAGAAGAAAGGAATGATATATAAGAGAGCGAGAGAGAGAAGCAGAGGGCTACGAGGAGAAGAAAGGAGAGAGGAAAGCAGAGGGCTGTGGAGTTTTTCAGGGCAAGGAACTGGCTAAAGAGAGAGAGCTCGATCTGGGTTTGGTTTTTTGTTTTTTTTTTTTCAGCGTAAAAAGTCACTATTACCCCCGCGTATCCAATTTAATTACAAAAATTCGTATCCTATTCAGATACGGACGTATCCAAACCATATCCAAATCCGGATCCGCGTATCCAAGCGTATCCGCGCGTATCGTACCCGTATCCCTGATCGATATGGGATACGAGGCCAAAATGGCGTATCCGTGCTTCATAGCTAAGCACCCATCAACCCAAATGCATTCTTCAAACAGAGTTTTTGGAAAAGAAAAATACTTCGAAAAAAATTACAAAAGAAAAAAAGGGAGAAGCATACTAGCTAGTAGTTACCAGTTAGTAATATTATGTGATGGAAAACATTTCAAAAAAAAAAAAATCATAAACAAAAAAAAATTTGTAATTAATAAGCATTTTTATTTTCCAAAGTATTCTTCTTTTTACATGGAGTCACCTCTCTAACACAGAAAAATAAATAAATAAACAACTTCGTTTTACACTCAATTTTTTTTCCGGTTAGATTAGTACTGAGGAGAACCTGTGAGACAAAATTCAGCAGGGACGAGGAGTAACAATAATATTGAGAGACCTTAAAGTTAAAACAAAGGTTGGAAACATAACTTGCAGACTTCAATTGACAAATAATATAAAACAATTATACCACCAGTCAGAAGACTGCTGCTTGCAATAGAATTTTCTTGAAAACTCTCTTCACAAATCCTTGCACCGGTAGGCTCCGGCAAGTATGTAGACTCTTGAATGTTTTCTTCAAAAGCACCCTTCAGCCTGTCATCCAATGCACAAGAATCACAAAAGTCTGGGGAAATATCAGCAAGCATGTAAATCCTCCAAGGAAAGTCCGCCTCACATATCAATCAAATAAGCTTTTGGGATAAAAAAAAAAGGCCTGAATTCTGGACTTTCAAAGATTCAAGTAAATCCCAATAACCCCTAACCGTATTAAGTATCATCCATACAAATTATAGAGAAGCAACTGCAATTCTCTAAGAAGATAATAAATTCAATGTTTAAAAAGGCAACCGATCAATCAGTTACCACGCCCATAGAAATAAAAAGAACCCTGAACTCTGATCCACCTATGTAGCAAAGCTCAAGGGATCTTTACTAGGTAGTACATGGCATACCAGCAATAAGAAAGAATTACTCCAGAGGAGTTAAAAGATAATATATAAAAGACCAATTGCGCTGGACAACAGTTGAGCAAACTGTGCAGTAATTTGAAGTGATGAATCTTCAGTTTGCACAATCATAGTTTGGACCATGTAAATGATAATGATGACTTGATAGAATTGTTTCTGTATATATTATGTACACTTTGTCTTTACAACTATTTCTATATACAAAGAAGAGTAAATGGTGAACAAATACTACACCTTATTCTTCAGTAGGTTACCTATTATGGGTATTTACAGTCATCTGCACATAGTGCAAATGCAACAATCTACACATTTTCATTAACTTAGTTACAATGAAATTTACAGGCATATATACAATCTGACCTGTATCAGATCTAAACCTTCCATAGAGGACGAAGTTCATGGCTTCTCATAACAGTACCAGCTGGTGAGGGACTATTTTCTATCTCCTTGAAACTCTCAATTGGATAGACATCCCAACCACCATCTCTCCAGTAGGCAGAATAAACTTCCGGGATATGTGCTACTTCTCCATGATCCTCACCTTCCCCATCTGGCCGCAGTTTTGAGATTAATTCATACGGCATGTCAAAGAACTGAAGTGATTTTAGTTTGGTAAGGTTTTCAACTCCAGATGGTACCCTTTTCAACAACTTGCATCGTTGGATTGTCAGCCTTTCAAGGCATGGCATTGCTCCTTTCTCCACCTTCACACAACTGAGCTTGTCAAATTTGTCAAGACCCAAAACCTTAAGCTTTTTAAATCCCCCACCCTTAAATGACAACATGTCACTATCACAAGTATGAAGCAATTCAAGATGAACAAGATTCGGCAAATCTTGAAGAAGTACCATCGGGTCATCCTTTAATTGACTCCACTTCAAAAATAACTTAACCAAGCTATGCAGTGAAGGTATCCAACTTGGTAACTCTTCCAAACGTCCTGTCAGGTATAGTCGTTCAAGAAATGGAGGAGGGGAAGACAGGTGTTGGAGATCAATTATCTCATTCTCTCCTGCAGAATTTACAGAAAATGAACGCAGCTTGGTCAAACTTTCGAGCGATAAGCACAAAGCTAATCCATCTTCTTTTCTCAATTTTATAATTCCCAACCTCCTAAGTTGCTTGAGCTTAGCTAACTCCCTGATTGTCATTCCACAACCTTGATTTGCCTCAATAAAACAGAGCTTTTGCAGGGACAGAAGATCTCCTATACTTGAGAGGACCTTAAAGCCAAACTTGGAATAAAAGTGTGAATAAGATTCAATCTTAAGATGATAAACCAGGAGGTGGCGAAGTTTTTGGAGCTTTAATATCTCAACAGGCAACTCAGAGACATAAGTCTTTTTAAGATCCAATGTCTCCAGGTTCTGCAGATTCCCTATGCTTCTGGGAATGACTTTCACCTGAGTGTTCCTCAAGCTTAGATAACTTAAATAAAACAGGTCCAAGATTTCTCTTGGAAATGTCTTTATAGGTGCAGCTTCTATATCTAACACCCTAAGCAACCTAAAGCCATTGGAAAGATTTTTATGCATGGATGACCTTGAAACTGCCCCAAACATAAACAAGGAACGAAGTTGAGGAAATGACCTGCTTTGTTGTATAGTTTGCAATACATTATGTATTGACAAGCGTCGAACTCCATAAGGCCAGATTGTTTTGTGCTCCTTCATTATGGCTGCAAAGTTTTGATCCCTTGATTTTGAGACAATTATCTCTCGCAAAAGGTCATGGATGCGGTAAGTTTTGACCCTTCCATCACTTTTTGTGTCTCCCACAAGCATCAAACTTCTGTTCAACAGCTCCTTGAGGTAGTCCTCAGCTACTTCCTCCAATGTTCTTCCTTCTCTAGCTTCAACAAATCTTTCTGCTATCCATAAGCGAATGATTTTCATATGCTTAATCAGATGGCCCTCTGGAAAGACGCTCAAGCACAAAAAACATGCCTTCAGATTATAGGGCAAATCATTAAAACTGAGAGAAAGGACTTTCTTCAAATCCTCAAGTTTATCATTGCCATGAATTTCAGCTCCAAGACTACGGCAAATCAAATCCCACTCATCTATTCTGCGGCAGTCTTTTGTTGCCAAAACACCACTTATTGCCACAATTGCAAGGGGCAAACCCTCACACTTTTTTAGGATATCTTTACAGAATGATTCCAAATAAGAAGGGCATGACTTCCCCCGAAATGCCTTCCTACTGAACAGACTCCAAGACTCCTTTGCACCCAAGGGTTTCACCTCATGGATATGACCTTCGGATTCTGAGCAAGAGGTGGATGCTACGTCAGATTTACGTGTAGTGATCATGACTCTGCTGCCAAGCTTCCCATTGGGAAAAGCATATTTGACAGTCTCCCATTCGTTGGTGTGCCAGACATCATCAAGAACAATCAGGTACCTCCTTTTTTTCAGCAAGTTTTTGATTCTCTCTTTCAATTTATTGTTATTCATGCCATCTACACCTTCTGGAACAGCCCTCCCAAATTCTGAATAGAGTTTGCGAATGATGTCTTTAAGGAGATCCTGTGCTTCAAAAGACTGAGAAACTGTGATCCACGCACGGGGTTTGAAACGTTTCTTCACTTCCACATCATCATAGACTTTCTTCACCAAGGTGGTTTTCCCCATACCACCCATTCCTGTCACTGAAACTACTTCACGTCCAGAGTCACCCTTGACCAGCCAGCTGACCAGTAGGTTTTTAGGCTCGTCTATGCCCACAACATCAGTATTGTCTAAAAGAAGAGCATCCTCTCGCCGATCATGCCATGTGCTACCTGTTGGAAATCAAGTAATGAAGAAAGAAAGGGGGGGGAAAGACTAGTATACTAACCTAGCACTTTGAATATCTGTCTTTTAGTATAACGAGAAGAGTTTCATATGTTTCATCACCGAGAAAAAGGAATATGAGTAACTAAACCATTTTCTATCCAGATCCAGACAATATACTTTTCATGTTGTGTTCTTAAAAACCTAAGATGACAAACTATAATAAGGTTGAAGTTAACCCGTCCTCCGGCACCTTTCTAACTGGGCTATCTACAGTTAGTTCATGTCATCCAATTTACTCACGTGGTCTGCTTCAGCAAGTCTAACTAGAGATGCTATCATTATATCAGATGAGTGGATAGAATAGCATGGGGGCAATACATAAATGGGAATATCGAAATTCCATCTACAGCACAGATGAACTTTAAATAGGACGAGAAAATTTTATCTAGAGTATCTTAAACAAATATCACAAACAAAATCACTTTTAATCAAGCTGCCTGGAGCAATATCAATTTAGGGTTGAAATCACCTCTTTAAGTATACAAAGCTACAGGGAAGTGAAGTATTACCTGAACTGGTAAAAATGGAGCCGTTTGCAGCAGCATCAAGTTTAGGAAGAAGTCTTTTATGCACAGTAAAGATCTCTTTGATTCGGGTGTTGATGCTCTGTAACTCCTTGGCAACCCGATAATAAGCCTTCAGGTTCTTAACACAGCAAGAAAGCAAGTCTAAAGTACAATATAGTTGGTGCACATGATTGTTATGTGTTTGGAGGAGTGTAAATTCATCTATAACATCTTCTGCATCATGAGCAACATCTCGTATCTGCTTAACCCATACTTTGAGTTCTTCATCACTTTCTTCCATTGCGTCTGCATTCTTCAGAAAGGCCCTCATGTGCTCCAATTCCCATTTTAGGTAAATGAGTTCTTCTCTAACCCCTCTCCAGAGTTGAACTCCATTTGCGAGAAAAGGAGAAATCTTGTTCAGTAGAAAGCTGACTGCACTTTCTGACATTCACTCACTAGGTTACTGTGCAGTCCAAAGGGACTTCGAGTATTTTGGTGATTTTGCTTATATAGGGGTAAGAAGTCCTCTGTGTTGCCTTTTAGCATACGCAACAATTTTAGGAACTGGCGTCTCAATAGCTTCACCAAGAAGTTACGAGTAAAAAAAATGACTACAAAATAATAGTTAATAGTGATTCAGAGTTTTTGGCGACTTGGTCACCAAAAGATAATGTTGTTTGTTCATCTGGTATATATTAAAAAATTAAACTATGATATCAAAATTACACTTATAACTCCTTTCAATTGCACCAGAACAAGGAAATAAGTTCAAAGAATTGAAACTAAATAAATGAAAACAACAACATATGAACCATCACTGGCAAGTATATGGAATTTTGCCTTCAAAAGTCTAAAATACTATATGAATGCACAAGATTAATATGAATTTAAAAGAGCAGTTGATTCTTTGTGCGTGAGAAGTTTACCAGAAAGATAAATGAGTAAAAAAATTTACCAGCAAAGAGTCTATGTATGGCTCATATTAACGCTTATAACTTCTACCTCACCCGGTAATCAACAATGTGCATATACACATGCCAATCACCCTGCGATTAAAGTCTATTTAAACAGTATATCTTCTGATATTCACAAGAGAGGTAGACTCTAAAGATTATGCTAAGTTTACCATTGAGATAAAAGAACACTATAATACCAGCCAAGAGTTCCTGTATTCTCAACTATCTGTTCTTACTTCAAAGTTAAAACCTTGCACAATATTCCCAGAAAGATCCTGAGAAGTCATAAAGCCTACAGTCAAGCACGGTGTGAACAAGCCTAAAGTCCAACCTCATGATCAGCGTAAACGCCAACCATATATTCGCATCCTCACTGAAATGACCACATTCTTTTAGCTAGTAGCTAATCAAAATACGCTGCAAGACAATGACTTCGGTGTATATTATTAATGGCGAAAGGGCAGTCAAGCATCTCCTTGGAGATTCTTGAAATTTTCTGGCGTCTATATAATACTCAACTAGATTTCTTTGTCTGATTCATGTTTCTAGAACTCGACTTTTTCGGCACTCAAAAATACTTACAAGCAACAAGACGTAACCAATTTCCATTCCCAAGTTACCAAGTACATGACTATTGTGGACACATCTACTACAACCTCAACGTTTTATTCATGATCTTGCGTACGGAAGGACTCCTCTTCTATAAAAAAAACAAAAACAAAAAAAAAAACAAAATGCTAAGCTACTTTCTCCTCTCTCACCAAGAAAATACTGACTCTTTCTCTTTCGGAACAAAGTGGTCCTTAATTTCTCTGTCGAATCTAAAAATAATTCATCATCTCGTGTCGATTGTAATTTTCCTCACAAATCTTTGTGAGACATTTCATCGAACACTCGGCGCACGTGGCCACTCGATGGCCTTGTTGACCAGAATGAAAGGCCAAAAGAGATGTCATTGTTGAATGAAAGACGCGCCGGGAAGCGTAAGGCGTCCAGGAGATGAGATTCGTTACGAAACTAGTAAACTTCACAGAAGATGAAAGATGAATGAGCATGGAGCACAAGCATACCTCTCACAGTCTTCTTCATGGAAATGATGATGGGCCATCACTCGACTACTCCATAGAGCTTCTTCACAGCCAAGCCAATAAGGAGATAATATTAGATTTGGGTGAGGAGCTGAGAACTGGTCTCTCCTTCAGATAAGAGTTGACGAAGGGAAGCAGTGAAAATTAGCTAAACCCGAAACGGAAAAGGGTAAAGCCGTAAAAGTACAGTTTTGCCATACAAAGAGGATGAGTTTACTGTTTACACCTACGGTCTAAGGGTGTGCAAAAAAAACCATTGACCGAATACACCAAGTTTTGGTTTCGTTTCGTTTTTTATCTAAAAAAAAAATACGAGGATTGAGAATCAATTTAGTTTGGCTCACGAGTTACTCAAATCGATTATAACTGAACTAAATTGTGTTTTTTTTTTTTTTTTTTCTTTGGTAAGAGAGAACTATCATTATAACTATCAGAACAGCAAAAATACATCAGCTCCACAACTTGGATCATGTCTCTAGAGTAGAAAATAATACTTCAATTCAGGTTAATTCGATGATTCTATTTATCCCACAATCGAGGTGTATTTGTATACTCTAATGGGAAATAATCTTTCTATAATTACAGGAAATCTTAATCCAAATTACATACGGATTTACAGCGATTTTACACACTCTCTCAAGTTGGTGCATAGATGTCATCAGCTAACTGCTCCTTTGAGTTTATAAATAGAAAGCAAATAACCTTTCTGTCAAGATTTTCTTTAATAAAATGATAGTCAATTAACCACCAAATGATTTGTTCTATCATGCTGAAATGGATTATGTACAATCTCAACAGCAGCTGTATTATCACAATGCAAATCCATATGCCTTTTTAAGCCTGTAACCCAGGTCTTTTAGGACATTACGGATCCATAACATTTCACAGACTCCATGTGCCATACCTCGAAATTCAGCTTATGCACTTGATCTGGCAACGACTTTCTGCGTTTTGCTACGCCAAGTGACAAGGTTCCCTCCAACAAAAGTGAAGTACCCAGATATAGAACGTCTTTCAATTTTATCACCAGCTCAATCTGCATCTGTGTACCCAGCAACTTCCAATTCACCTGTTTTTTTTTTCTCAAACAGTAACTCTTTACCTAGCGCCATCTTACCTCAAAATATGAAAGACTGCATCCATATGCACTTCACTAGGACAATGCATAAACTGGCTAACAACATAAGCAATATCATGTCTAGTATGTGACAGATAAATCAACCTTCCTACAAGATGTTGGTACCTTCCTTTATCAGTTGGAACTTGATCAGGATAAATAGCAAGTCTGTGATTCATCTCAATGGGTGTCTCAATTGGTCTGCAGTCCAGCATCCCCGTTTCAGCAAGTAAATCAATGACATACTTCCTCTGTGAAAGTGAAATTCCCTTTTTAGACCTAACAACTTCAATACCCAGAAAATACTTCAGTTGTCCCAGATCCTTCATTTCAAACTCCTTTGACATATAATTTTGCAATTCATTAATCTCTTTTGGATCATCCCCTATAACAATCATGTCATCAACATACATAATAAGAGCTGTAATCTTACCATTCTTGCGTTTGATAAATAAGGTATGGTCAGAATTGCTCTTTCTGTATCCAAATGCTCTCATAGACTTTGAAAATCTTCCAAACCAAGCTCTTGGAGATAGCGTTAGGCCATACAAAGACGTCTTCAATTTACACACCTTGCCAACGTCACTTGGGTAATTCTTAACACCTGGGGGCACATCCATGTTCACTTCTTCCTTAAAATTCCCATTAAGAAAAGTATTCTTCACATCAAACTAGTGCAAGGGCCAATCTTTGTTTGCTGCAAGTGAGATTAGAATCCGGAAAATATTGATCTTTGCCACAGGTGCAAAAGCCTCCTTATAATCAATCCTATAGCGTTGTGTATATCCCTTAGCAACCAACCTTGCCTTGTATCTATCAATAGTTCCACCGGCATGAAGTTTCACAGTAAACACCCAACGACATCTTACAGTCTTCTTTCCAACCGGAATAGGTACTAGCTCCCATGTTGCATTCCTCTGAAGAGCTTCCAATTCTTCATTCATCGCCTTTGTCCATTTTGGATCCTTCAATGCATCCTGCACTTTACTAGGAATAGATACTGTAGATAATTGATCAAAAACAAGTGCATGTGACCCCGAAATCCTATGGTTAGACATAAAGTTAGCTATAGGTATTTAGCTTTGGCTTTGATATCTGGTTCATATTGTTTATTAGGATTTCCTTTGGTAATTTCCTAGGTTCGTCACTTTCTAACCCAGAAGACTCATTAAAGTTTAAGGGTACCTGAGGTGGATCATTCTGAGCGGGATCTTCAGTTGGTGATGTAGAAGGGGGAATATCTTGTGTGTGAGCTTCAGATACATCTTGATTTTGATCTAAACTATCCAAAAAATTGTCTCATGAAATGATCGATCGCTAAGGATTGACCAAACGATCGATTGTTTGGCTATTGGAAATTTCTACCTGTTGAAGCGATCGATCGCTAGGTTCAAGTGATCGATCGTTTGCTTCTGCCTCAGGAAGCTATCGATCGCTAGGGCTGAACGATCGATCGTTTTGTCCACTAGGAGCTTCGTCTCTTGAAACGATCGATCGTCAGGTTCAAACGATCGATCGTTTTTTGCTGTTTCAGAATTTCTACCTTCAAATCGTTCCTCCAAATTTTCTAAGTCTTTAAAAACATCAAAATCACCAATAGAACGAGGATTCCCTTCACAACCTCGCTCCCCCTAAAGGGAAAACCGAGAACCTCCCTCTAAGCAATATGGCTCATATTCATGGAATGAGACATCAAGATATATATGTACTGTGTTGGTGAGTGGGTCATAACATTTGTAGCCTTTCTGAAACATATAACCCACAAAAATACACTTCTTTGCACTGGGATCAAGTTTGCTCCATTGTGGCTTTAGTATATGGACATAAGCTGTGCACCCAAACTCTCGGAGCTCCAAATTAGGCATAGAGGGGATGGTCAAAAGTGTATAAAGCTTCTGATGAGGATTCTAAAACTCAATTACCCGTGAAAGAGTACGGTTGATGAGATATGCTGCTGATTTCACTGCTTCTCCCTAATAGGACCGAGGTACATTCATGCCAAACAAGGAAGCATGAACAACTTCCATCAACTGCCTGTTCTTCCATTCTGCAAAACCATTATGTTAAGGAGTATAAGAATTGGAGGTTTGATGACGAATTCCGTATGATCGGCAAAACTCAATCATAGGGCCATTCATAAACTCTTTACCATTGTCAAACTGAATCACTCTGATGAATTGTTGATACTAAGCTGCTACCATTTTGTGAAAATCGGTAAACATCCCAAATACATCACTGGTATTCTTCAGTAATGACACCCATGTCATGCGAGTGCAATCATCAATAAACATTACATAATACTGAGCTCCAGAAAGAGAAGGAATTTTCGCATGCAGGACCCCAGACATCGGAGTGAATTTTCATAAAAGGAACAGGCTAGACTTGTATTAAGACTTGGTGAATATGAAATATGGTGACTCTTCGCCAGTTCACAAATGTCACAATGGAAAAATGAGGTTACAACTTCTTAAGATAACTAAAAGATAGATGACCTAAACGTCGATGTCATAACCATACAGCTTCCTTCACATTCTCTACCCCGTTGATCTGATTAGCTTGCCCCAAAAGATGTTTCTGGTTCTTTTCAGTCTCTGTCAGATCAAGGTAGTACAATTACCCCCTTCTAACACCATAACTAAGAATCCGCCGAGTCAGAATCTCCTAAAACACATAGAAAGATGGATAAAAGGTCACAATACATGCAAGAGCTAAAATAATTTGACCAACAGACAGGAGATTATAAGCTAGTGATGGAACATCTAAGACAGATTCAAGGGTAAAAGTATCTATTAAAGTAATCGAACCTTCTCCAGTGACCCGAGTTGGAGTACCATCGAGCAGTAAAGACAACATTTTGAGGGGAATGTCTAAGGTTTTTCACAAGATTAGGGTCATTGGTCATATGATCAAATGCACCTATATCAATCATCCATGTATTATTCAAAGTAACCTTACCCTTCATACCTAACTGCACTACATAAGTGGAGGTATTGTCTAGATGCTCTTCCTCTATAGTAGCAACTGCAGTCTTGCCCAGATTATTTCGTTGTTTCTTGGTGAAGTCCCACTAATCAGGGCAACCAATCACTTTATAGCACCGCTTCTTGCTATGACCTAATTCCCTACAGATAATGCACTTTTTGTTTGCATATGGATTTGGTTTACCTAGAGGACTGGGTGGAGAAGGACTTGAGAAGCCTAGGGGAGGACCCGGTTTGTGTTGAATGGCCATAACAGAAGATTCGGTAGGCACTGAATGCTCCATAGCCTGTTTCTTTGATTGCACCTTGCGAATGTAAGCATAGCTTTGCTCTAAGGAAAATTTAGGTTCCTTATGTAGGATTTCTTCACGCACTTGATCATACTCTGGGTCAAGTCCACTCAAAAACATGTGATAATGCATCCAGGACATTGCTGAAGTCTCTTAAACTAGAGCTGCAACGTTATCATTCTAAGAGGCCACCATTTGATCAATCTCCTGGAACATCGCCACTAACTCATTGTAGTAGGTAACATTGAGCCATCCATTTTGCTTTGCTTCAAAACACTTCTTGTTCAATTCAAAGATCTGGGTTTCATTACAATCATCATAAAAGGTTT
The DNA here is from genome assembly GCA_024704745.1 of Rosa lucieae. Classification (NCBI taxonomy): domain Eukaryota; kingdom Viridiplantae; phylum Streptophyta; class Magnoliopsida; order Rosales; family Rosaceae; genus Rosa; species Rosa lucieae. The sequence goes on from CM045498.1 coordinate 27,275,170, forward strand.
TCGCTACAGCTTTTGAAATATGTTTTGCAGTAGGAAGACGAATATAAAGGTTCATAAGAGAGGACTCTATGGAGTCAATGAGCCAACTTTTCACCTTTTCACCTTTTCATTGTCCGTGGCCCAAGCTTCATGCTCTGCAGAATTGATGGCGGGTTCAGCCTTTACTTCGGTTAGATAACCGACCTTCCCTCGTGGTCCAATGCTCATCCGCATGAGAGGAGCCCATATGGTGTAATTGGATTCATTCAAGACAACACTTATTAGGAAAGCAGAGTTGTCTTGTTGGGTGGTGTAGTGGTGATGGGTGACTTGTGAGGCTGGCACTATTGCCTTCGTAGGATTTGATTGTTAGCCTTCAATTACAGTTCCGGTCATTGAGGATCAATTTGGAATTTTTGTAGGATTGAGTTTTCTAGGGTTTCAAGATGGATCTAAATTCTTTGAAAAAAGAGTTTTTTTTTTTTTTTTCAAAAAAAAGGTAGGGTGATGGTGGTTTGAAAGTCATGGTTTGATTTCAATGGTGGTGGTGGTGGTGCGCAAAGGTTTGTGGTGTTCTTCGGGATTCAGGATTCAAAGGATGCAGTGCAAGTTCAAAGATTGAACTTGCTCTGATACCAAGTAGAAAAGTCTACTTCAATTCAGGGTTAATTCGATGATTCTATTCATCCCACAATAGGGGTACATATACAGGTATAAAGAAGTAGTCTAACTCTAATAGGAAACAGTCTTTCCATAATTACAGGATATCCTAATCCTAATTACATATAGACTTACAGCGATTCTACATCTAGACCAAGTAAACGAAAGATCTGACTAACACTGCTCATTCTTTCCACTATACTTGTTTATTCAAAGCGAGCCTACAAGTTAGAAAAACAACGTAACATCTAGAAAGTTGAGAACTACCAAATGTCAATCTTGCAGGCTGCAAAACTAAACTAAGGACTGACAAGCACACAAGGTGCATAAACTCTGACAAAGTCCTGTAGAACTACCAGAACTCGGTATTTGACTATTGAAAATAAAAAATCTAAATTAAAATGTTAAATGTACAAGATGTATAAAAAAAAAAAAGGAAAAAATTCAGTTTGCCCCCCCTGAACTTTGGGTCTTAAATCAGATTGGTCCTTAAACTTTTTTTTTATCAGACCGGTCCTTGTACTCTCAAACGACATCACCGGAGTCCAAAATTTGAATTTGCCTCCAAATGTGACGTCACTATAGCAGTTGGAGCCGATAAGGGGGCCCATATTTGACTGATGTTCTCACTTTTTTGATGAAATGTCTAAAATACCCTCCATTACTATTTGTTTCCTATTACAGATTGATTACGGAGCCCGTATCGAACTCGAGCTCGAAACACTAACTCACTCACTCTCTCTCGCTTGCTCGCTCACAATCATCTTCAACCTGTTGAAACCCAGATTTTAAACCAAATCCAAATCAAGCTATTTCTGGGTCAGAAGAACAAAGCGAAGCGTGATGACATGGCTGGGGCAGATGAATGGATATGCTGATTAGAGAATGGAGGCAAAGATCTCCCGAATTACGGTGAGTTAGGTTTTTGAATTTAAGATTGTTACAAATGATTACGGTGGTTTACTTTTTAGGGTTTGCCTTAGGGTTGTTGATTACATGATTTGGGGATTTGTTTGTTTCTGGTTATCCGATTTAGGGCATTCAAGTCCAAAAATGGAGGGTCTTTGGTTTAGGGTCTCAAAATTTAGTGTTTGGAATGTTGGTATCTAGGGATTTGTAGTTTACTTTATTATTTTGACAAATTAGGGTTTGGAACTTTCTGATTTGGGGGTTGCGAGAATTAGGGTTTCCAATTTTTAATGTTTTCGATTTCTCTTGTCATATATATATATATATATATATATATATATATGAAATTGAATAATAGATATGCATGTGGTTTTTGTTGGGAAGTTAATGTTGTAGATTAAACAAAGTGGTCCTCATAAGTGCTTCTGCGGTCCTATAGAAGATTTGATTTTTTAGGCTTTTAGTTGTTGGAATCCTTTGAAAACTGGGTTGGTGAGTAGTTATGACAATGTGAGCATAAGTTTAGGGTTTTTTGGGATATATATTTGTGCTTTGTATCTGTCTATGGTGCTGGATGTGAATTCATTTTTTCTAATTGAATCTGTTTCTAATTTCAGACAATCCTGATTACTTTACCTGCAAAGTATATCATGGTGGATACTTGGATCAAATAGAGAACAAGTATGTTGGTGGAACCATCAGCTACTACGATAATGTTGACAAGGACAAGATGAGTTTAATTGAGATGGATGGGATGGTGAGGGGTATCAATCCTTCTTATGTTGGGAGAAGGATTGATTAATATTACTCTATAGGGTCAGAGGAAGATGAAACCACCAAGCTGAATACTGACCGAGATGTCGTGACAATGTGCTGCTGTGTGACAGAGATTAAGCTGGTGATCCTGTATCTTGTCTATAGAGACCTACATGAAGATGACTATGAAGAAGAGGATTATATGTTCCTGTATGAGCATGGGATACCAGGTTTTGGGGATAGTCAAGTGGGCAGCAGTGGGGTTGTCATGGAGGAGCTGCCTGATTCACCTCTGAAGCCTAAGTCTTCTGTGAAGATTGAAGAGCTCCCTCCTTCACCTCAAAAGTAGCTTGTGAAGGTCGAATGATATAAGGTGTGTGCTTTAAGGAAGCCTCTGCTTGCTTTGAAGATAAATGATCCTCAGGAAGAAATTCCAACATAGACAAGTTGGGCTCCCACAATTGATCCATCTGATAAAGGAATGAAGAAAGTGGAGTTGGTTGAAGAAGATGAGTTTGAAGAAGATTCGGGTCATGGTTTTGAAGCTGACCACATATATGAAGAAGATGATATAGCTATTGAGAAAGAAAAGGGTGATGAGGGAGATCAGGAAGATGAGGAATGCTCTGATGGTAATGACTACAACCCAGCTAAGGATGATGATGAGTATGCGGGTTATGGAGTTGATAATGATTTTCTGTTTGACTGGTTAACAGAACCAGAAGGAGGGCATAATGAGGAGGCTTCTCAGCCTATTGAAGGGGTTAGAAATTGAAATGATACCAATGAAGCTACTGATGTTGAAGAAGATGAGGCTATATTTGTGGCAGTTAACTCAAATGAGGAAGGGATAGGGCATGAGTACAATTCTAATGAGGATGTCGTGCAAGACAGGAATCTAGAGTTTAATCCAAAGATAGACATGAAGGACCCTTATGACTTTAATTTTTGCAAGGGGATGAAATTTGCTCAACTAAGATACTCAGAGCTACATTAAGGGAAAGGACAATTTAGGATGGTTGGGCGGTGATGTTTTTGAAGAATGACAGCAACAGAGTTAAGGCTATTTGCAAGGCTGAAAATTGTGATTTTGAACTGTTTTGCATCTAAAATGCAACATGAGAGCACCTCGCAGATTAAGACTTATGTTGGGAAGCACAACTGTGCTAAGGTATTGGACAACACTATGGTGAAAACACCATATCTAGTCCAAAGGTAGTTGAGCATATCAAGCTCAACCCTAATATCTCAACAGGTATTAATAGTCCAAGTTCAAAATATTTTCAATTTACTGTGATGTTTTGGAAAAGTTATTAATCAGATTTCACTCTTTTGATGAATCAGAGTCCCTACAACAAGTGATGGCAGCTGCTGTGAGAGCCAAGATTTCATTCGAGCAAGCCTATAGAACTAAGAGGGCTGCTCTGAGTATGCTTGAGAGAAGCATGAAGGAGCAATATGCAAGGGTGAATGATTATGCTAAGAAGTTGAAGAGGGTGGACCCAAATACAACAATGGATATCAAGTGTGACTTCAATAATCCTGGTCAGCTACCTGTATTCAAAAGAATGTACATCCGTTTGGGTGCATTAAAGCAAGGATTCAAAGCTGGATGTAGACCACTTCTAGGATTAGATGGATGTCACCTCACGAGTGCCTATAGTGGTCAGCTATTGTCAGCAATGAAGGTGAATGCTAATAACACAACCTGGGTGGTTGCTTATGCACAAGTAGAGATAGAGAGCAAGGATTCATGAAACTGGTTTCTGAGGCTATTGGTTAAGGACTTGGAGATCATAGGTGAAGGGAATGGTTTCACTTTCATTTCAGACAAACAAAAGGGGCTTCTACTTGCATGTGAAGATGTGGTGCCACTAGTAGATCACAGATTCTGTGTGAGGCACTTGTGGACCAATTTCAACAAGCTATTCCCTGGAAATGTAATGAAGGACCAGCTGTGGGTAGTTGCCAAGTCCACAACCATGGCTTACTACCACAAAGAGATGGTTCTCATGAACCAAATAGATTCAGAGGCTCATAAATGGCTGATAGGTAACCAAATTCTGGTAAACTTTATAATACTTTTGCTTATAGCTTCAGATTACCTAAACCCTACACTATTTTGAGTTGTTTCACACTTTGTAGATCCAAAGAGAAACCCTAAGCACTGGTGCAGAGCGTGCTTTAACACTATTTTGAAGTGTGATGTTGTTGAACAATCTTTCCGAGAGTTTCAATGATGTATCCTACCTGCAAGGTCAAAACCAGTCATTTTATGCTTTGAAGATATTAGGGTAAGGATGATTCCGTTGAGGAAAGAGAAGATGGGAAAGGTGATGGACCCTATCTACCCCAAGCCGAGGCTGCTTCTGGAGAAGAACAAGGTTAAAACTGCCATAGATTGCATCCCTAATAGGACTGGCAACCACAGAATTAAGGTGGAGAGCATTGGAGGCAGCAAGTATGTGATGGATCTGGACAGAAGAGCTTGTGCTTGTAGGAGATGAGATCTAACTAGGATCCCTTGCAAGCATGCCATATCAGCCATCAACTTCATGAGACAGAAGCTAGAAGATTATGTGGATGCCTGCTACCTGACCAAGACTTACATGGCTACTTACTCTAACACAGTCCAGCCTGTAAATGGGATGGACTTGTGGATCCCAAGTGAAGAACCTGCTATCCAACCACCCTAATACAATAGGCAGCTTGGAAGGCCAAGGACCAAAAGGATTGAGGATGCTTCTGAGAAGGAGAATGAAAGCCCCAAGCTTGGAAGAGTGCAGAAATCTCTGAGGTGTAGCAACTGTAACCAGTTGGGTCACAATATTAAGAGTTGTCATAGACACCTCCCACCTAAGACAATAGCAGCTAAGGGTAACAAGAAGAGAAAGTTGAACAATGGAGAGACATCATCTTCTCAAGTATTTTTTTTTTCTTATGAGATTGTTAAGGGTTCAGAAATTTATTGGATTATTATGGACTAATCATAGTTTAACCAACTTATTTTCTGTAGGCAAAGGGTACCAAAGAGCCCTTAAAGACAAAGAATGAACTCAGAGATAAGGCAGCAAAAAAAGCTGACACAGCAAAGGTAAATTGATTTTACAAGTATGTTTGAAGCTTTTGTTGGTCATTGGTTGCTTCTGAAGATACATCTCTTTGCAGAAAAAGAGGGCAGCAGCAAAGGCAGCAAGAGGACTTGCTCCAAGCAGAGGAAGACCACCAAAAGCTGCTTTAAACAATGGTAAAGTAGCTTCAACCAAGGGTAAAGCAGTTTCTCCACCACAAGTTTCATCAAGGTCATCTGTCAAGATCCAAGATAATGCAAAGAATGGTGCAATATGGGTATCAGATTAGCAACTAAGGTTAGGGTTTACAGATGCATACTTGCAATTTTTTGTGCAACCATGTGCTGTGTCGCATAGTTGCTAGGTCTAATCTTTTGCATAGATGATTAGACCTAGATTTTTGGCAACTCAATCCAAACTGTTGTTTTTGGTTAGTTTGGATGTAAATACACATTTATGCATCTATTTGGCTGCAAATTATGGTAATTATGAACAACATTTTCTCCATAATTTCTGGATTTTGGTCAAATAGCCAAGGTTTTTGTTCATTTGGCTTCCAAAGATTTTGTTCATTTTCTGGAAATTTAATGATGGTAAGGGTCCAATTGTTTCTTCCATTAAAAGTTTTGGTCAAATAGTCATGTTTTGGTGTGGCTTCCCTCAAGCCACACCAACCCATTTAAAAAAAAAAGGTCATGTTTTGGATTAAATTAGGATTCAATTTAAATTTTGGAGGTAAATAGATCAAATTGTCCATTCTGTCCTCCTTAAAGGTTTAAAAATCTGAAGTGTGGGCCCCCTTTTCGGCTCCAACGGCTATAGTGATGTCACATTTGGAGGCAAATTCAAATTTTGGATTTGGGTGATGTCGTTTGAGAGTATAAGGACCGGTCTGATTAAATTTTGTTTTAAAGAGAATACAAAGACCAGTCAGATTTAGACCCAAAGTTCAGGAGAGTAAACTGAATTTAATCCAAAAATAAACTATAATCCAATAAGTAGATGAACGTAAAGTTTACGACAATTTATAAATATTTAAAAAACTAGCACATATTGTTCATTCTGATTTATATTTCAAAAGAATATTCATTGTAAAATTGATATTACCGAAAATTAAAATAAATACTAAATTTGGTATAAATGATTAAATTCAAAAAATTTGGTTAAAAATTGGTAGTTCAATTTCAAAACCAAAAATTTTGGTTTTGAAGTTAGCACCTACAAAGCTACAACCAGTTTGAGCTGATTGAGTGACAGCTCTACTTTTATATGCGATTACATTCTACTGGATGCTAGGACATAGTTAGGGCAGAGTCTCTCATCAAAAGCAAAAGAAATCCTATGATCCTATGTGGGCTAATCATGTTTCTCAAATGAAACACACTCGGTAATGTAGGACTACTTAATAGTTTCTCATATTGAAAAGACAAGAAAAAAAAATCTCATTAGAGCAAGTTCACTCGTTGGGTAGGTCAGGGTCACTAGTTCATTGGATCACTGGGTCAGACACTATTCATTATTTTTTTATGTTTGTTTCCACCCGTTGGGTTTGGATCACTGCCTCAGTTTTCAAACTAACCTGGGTCACTTTTTGAGTTAGTTTCTTGACCTACAAACTAACCCAAGTCAGTTTACAAACTGACCCAGTGACCCAGACCCAACAGGTGGAAATGAACATAAAAACGTAGTGAACAATGTCTGACCCAGTGTCCCAACGAGTAAACTTAATATAGGAAACTGACCCAAAGTGACCCAACTTAGTTTGGAAATTGATCCAGTGACCCAAACCCAACGGGTGGAAACAAACATAAAAAAAATAGTGAATAGTGTCAATAATCTAGTGACCCAAAGGACGAACTTGCTATTAGAGTGACAGAGGATAATGCAAGATTTTGTTTGTTTGTTTGTTTTTATTTTTTATTTTTTATTATTACAAAAATGGTGGCCTAGTGAGCTACCACTCCGGGGCCGGGAGCAACTTGGGTATGGCCCCTCCCTAATGGATGTTTTTCGCAAGCCAGGGTTCAAACCAAAGACCTCCTATTACCAGGAGAAGCCCTACAGCGTCCGACCCACTTGCAGTCTAGCCAAAGATTCAAATTTTAGTTTCGGTTTCGATTTCGGTACTTCAAATTTAAGGAAATTTCATAGAAAGTTTCTATTGAAGGAAAGAATCACAACTGATTGATTACATTCTGTAATTGCTGTCATTGAAACAACTTACCTAGAATAGGTCCTAGAATAGTGGATCGTATCATATGTAAACTGTATATATGTTGTAAGAATTGGCACAATGAGATATAGATTGAAGTTAATTACCATTACAAATTTGTTTTTGGTATCAGAGCCATTGCTCTTGAGGACCTAGAACTTCATACAAACAAATACCTCATGGCTGGTGGTGACGAAGAGCAGAGGCTCATTGAATCCGGCAAGGGCTCGAACTCTTCCAAGACCTCAGAACCATGGGAGAACTTCAATCATCCTCTTTTCCTCCATCATTCGGACCAACCAGGTGCTGTCCTTGTTTCACAACCACTGATGGAGGACAATTATACAACGTGGGTGCAGTCAATGACCATGACACTCACCATCAAAAACAAGAAGGGTTTTATTGATGGAACCCTAAAAAGGCCGACTCACAATCCTAATGAACAACTGCAATGGGACCGATGCAACGTCCTTGTCAAAACTTGGTTGCTAGGAGCCATGTCAAAAGACATCTCGAGCAGTGTCATCCATTGCAAGGATGCAAGAGGTATGTGGTTAGAATTACAAGAGAGATTCTCCCACACTAGCTAATACAGTTTTATTGTTCCATATAGAGAACGTCATACATGAATGTGAGCAGGGCACAAACTCAGTCACTTCCTTCTTCACAAAACTCAAAAGCCTATGGGATGAAAAGGATGTTCTCTGTTCCTTTCCTACTTGTACCTGTGAAGCAGCGGCTGAAGTTAAGAATTTCAAGGACACGCAAAAGACCATGAAATTCCTTATGGGACTTAATGAGAATTTTGCACAGACCCGCAGCAACATCATAGGGTTGGATCCACTTCCGAACCTGAACAAAACCTATGCGATGATACTACGCCAAGAGAAGCAGGCAGAGACTACTGCTGGCAAGTCCATGGCATCACCAGAATCCTCTGCCTTTTCAGTGAAGAAAGTGACTCGTGATTTCAAGTCTGTAGAAGGAGAGGCCAAATTTTGTGACAAATGCAACATGACCAACCATAACACAAAGAACTGCAGAGCTCATTTCAAATTCACATACTGCAATGGGAAGGGACATACCTATGACTACTGTCGAAGGAGGAAGAATGCTATTGAAAGTGGCCAAGCAAAATCAAAAGCAAATCATGTAGCCCTTAAAGATGATCAAAAGGAAGCTGCGACTGATTTCCCATTTTCACGCGAAGAGTGTCATCAACTTGTCAATCAGCTCCTAACCAAAACGAAGGCTGCCTCAGCCAATTTGGTCGGTAACATTCCCAATTATGAAGAACTTTCAGGTAAACTTCTCTCCCTTGCACAGAATAGTAGAGAGCCCATATGGATATTAGATAGTGGTGCAAGCGATCATATTGTTTGTAATCCCAGTTTCCTTACCTCATCCAAATCAGTTTCTAATCGTTGGGTCAAGCTTCCTGACGGTACCACAGCACGTGTTACTCATGTTGGCACCGTAGCCTTCTCTCCACATTTTGTTCTTCACAATGTCCTATGTGTCCCTTTGTTTTACCTTAACTTGATCTCTGTGAGCAAACTAGCATTCGACTATTTTCATATTACCATCTTTCTAAGACAAATTTGTGTCATACAGGACCTACAATCGGGGAAGATGATTGGGACGGGAACTGAGAAGGAGGGGCTCTACCGACTCAATCTACCACAGAAAGGAACATGCAATGCGGTACACACCAACTCGGACTCGGACAGTTTATGGCATCAACGACTTGGTCATCCTTCAAATAAAGCATCTTCATTATTTTCATTCCTTGCAAATAAAGCTTGTTATTCAAGCTCTTGTTCTATTTGTCCTTTAGCCAAACTTACTAGACCACCGTTTCCGTTGAGTACTACTCGTAGTGCATCATGTTTTGATTTAATTCACATTGATATTTGGGGAGGTTATCACGTTCCAACTTTTTCTGGTGCACAATATTTTCTAACAATTGTTGATGACCATTCACGAAGCACTTGGGTGTATTTGATGAAACACAAGTCTGAAGCACGCACCCTCCTCATCCATTTTATTCATTTGGCTGCAAATCAGTTTGGTAAATATGTTAAGGTCGTTCGGAGTGACAATGGTCCAGAGTTTAAGATTCCCCAGTTTTATTCTTCTAAGGGCATTATCCACCAAACTAGCTGCGTTAACACACCACAACAAAATGGTGTTGCTGAACGCAAACATCGCCACTTGCTCAACATGGCCAGGGCCCTTCTTTTCCAAGCTAATTTGCCAAAACCTTTTTGGGGGGATGCCATACTCACAGCAGCTTACTTGATTAATCGCACACCAACTCCAGTTCTTCAGGGAAAAACACCCTTTGAAAAACTTTTCCATAAGGAACCTAGCTATTCTCATTTAAGAGTGTTTGGTTGTCAATGCTTTGTATCCACACATCCAACTCGTCCTAGGAAGTTTGATCCTCGATCAATGGAGTGTGTTTTCCTTGGCTATCCACAAGGCCAAAAGGGGTATAAAGTTTATAACTTGACAACTAAGAAATCCCTAGTTTCAAGGGATGTGATTTTCTTTGAGAATGTCTTTCCTTTCCCTAAAAATTCAGAGTCTTTTCCATCCCCAAATACTGATTTGTTTCCTTCAATCACTCGTTTGGCCCATTATGACAATCCTTCAATTCCTACAATTCCTCCTTCGAGTCCCACACATAACTCTCCACCTATGATCTCTCCAAATCCCCAGTCTTCCGCTGAGCAATCTCTTCATTCTCCTTCCCAATCTCTTTCATCTACAGAACCCGTATCTTCTGACATCACCCTTCCTAACTTGGACATAATCTCCTCTGATCACATTCCTTCCCTTTCGCCCCCTGAACAAACTCCACCACGACCACGCAAGTCTAATCGCGCTACCAAGCTCCCTACCGCATTGCAGGACTTTCACATTGATGCGGCCCTCCCCTCACGCCTCACTCCGTCGTCTTCTTGGAATGAGGTCACAACTCCTGGTACAGCTCATAGTCTCTCACATGTTATTTCTTATGCCAATCTTTCTTCTCCTCATCAAACCTTTACTACTAATATTACCTTGCAAAGAGAACCCACATCTTTTTCTCAGGCAGTTAAAGATCCAAAATGGAGAGAAGCTATGCGGCTAGAGGTTCAAGCGCTACAAGATAACAAAACATGGAGCCTAGTTCCACCACCGGCTCACAAACGACCGATCGGTTGTAAATGGGTGTACAAAATTAAGTACAAACCAGATGGAACCATTGAACGTTATAAGGCCAGGTTAGTGGCCAAGGGTTACAGCCAAGTGGAGGGCCTTGATTATAGGGAGACATTTGCACCAGTTGCCAAGCTCACCACAGTCCGAGTCTTGCTCAGTCTCACAGCTCAACAAAATTGGCATCTCCACCAATTGAATGTGAATAATACGTTCCTCAATGGCGATCTCCATGAAGATGTATACATGCACCTTCCTCCTGGCTTTGAACGAAAGGGGGAGCATAAGGTCTGTAAACTTCACAAATCATTATACGGCTTGAAGCAAGCCTCCAGGCAATGGTTTTTGAAACTCTCCTCAGCCCTCAAATCAGCCGGTTTCAAGCAATCATGGTCTGATTATTCCATGTTCGTCCGAAGCCATCGAGGTACCTTTACAGCCTTGTTGGTTTATGTGGACGATGTAATTCTTGTAGGCAACAATTTAGATGATATTATAAGGACTAAAAGCTTTCTATCAAGCCATTTCAAACTGAAGGATATGGGACAGTTGAAATATTTTCTTGGATTGGAAGTAGCAAGGTCCAAGCATGGCATTGCATTAAGTCAAAGAAAGTATGCATTGGAAATACTTGAAGACATAGGATTTCTTGGTGCAAAACCTTCACGTTTTCCACTTGAGCAAAATATAGTCCTCACACAAGAAGATGGAAGATTGTTAGAAGACGCATCTCAATATCGAAGGCTTGTTGGACGCCTCATTTATCTAACAATCACAAGACCGGACCTCGTGTATGCAGTTCATATACTTAGTCAGTTCATGGATAAACCAAGACAACCTCACTTAGATGCAGCTCACAAGGTGTTGAGATACCTCAAGCAGACACCAGGTCAGGGTATTTTCCTACCTTCAAAAGGGCCATTGGAATTAAGTGCATATTGTGATGCAGATTGGGCGCGCTGCAAAGACACTAGAAGGTCAACAACGGGTTATTGCATCTTCCTCGGACACGCTCCTATTTCATGGAAAACAAAGAAACAAAGTACCGTCTCACGTTCGAGTGTAGAAGCCGAATATCGCTCTATGGCCACTACTTGTTGTGAGATAACATGGTTGCAATACATTTTGAAAGACTTGAACATTCAACATTTGCAGCCAGTCAAGTTGTTCTGCGACAACAAGGCTGCAATACACATAGCGTCAAATCCTGTGTTCCACGAAAGGACCAAGCATATAGAAATAGACTGTCATGTCGTAAGAGAGAAAGTGCAAAGAGGATTGATTCAAACAGAACATATAAGGACCAAGGAACAACCAGCAGACATTTTCACGAAGCCCCTGAGTTCAGAACAGTTTTCATTGTTGTTGGGCGAGTTAGGAGTGATCAATATCCACTCTAACTTGAGGGGGAGTAGGGGGAGTATTGAAGGAAAGAATCACAACTGATTGATTACATTCTGTAATTGCTGTCATTGAAACAACTTACCTAGAATAGGTCCTAGAATAGTGGATCGTATAATATGTAAACTGTATATATGTTGTAAGAATTGGCACAATGAGATATAGATTGAAGTTAATTACCATTACAAATTTCTTTTAATTTCAGTGGAAATTTCAGTTAAAAATAAAGAAATCACATTAATTGCATTTATCAAATGATATTTTTGAATGAAACTTTTACACAGACTAAACTAACCTATAATAAACATATTTACAATGTAATCTCTCTAAAATTATACATTTACAATAAAATTGTGATATTTAATATGGACGAGTAATTAACTAGTATTGTAGTAGGTTGCTAAACTAGTGTTTTTATCTATTTGTAATTATAAATGTGCTGTATATTGATAATGTTATTGTGATTTACTTTTTTTTTTTTTTTTAATGGTTGGAACAATGAGAGGCTTGGCCATCACCCATTTTCACTAATAATTAGAAACTTACAGTAGGCCTGGGCATGTAATACCAAAACTCTGTGAATGAAAATGAACAAGTACAACAAAAGGAATATAAAAGCTACTATGATGTGGTTCGATCTAGCTGGTTGAACTGCTTCTATTCAGTATCATACAATACTGCTCCCAATTACATGAATTTTGAAAATGATTTTGGTACTTCATCACATGGGTATTGTATGTGTGTTGATCTATTCCCACATGCAATCTATATATCAGATATTGTGGAATTAACCAATACGGTGTTTCGTTGTATCAAGCATATGATATTTGAGATAAAGCAAAAAGGGAATCATGTTATGGTTGGAGCATTCAACTTTGTAGTAAATAAAAGCAAAAAGGTTTTTTATTGTATTCAACTTGATTGAAAAAAAAAAATAAAATTTCATATTTTCATAAGTATGAAGTAAAAAATTCATTGTCGGTAACATACAAATTTCACAGAAGTTTCAGAGAAATTTCGAATAAAATTTCGGTGTAAATTTTTAAATATATTTTGTGTATATATATTTTGGAAATTAAGAATTTCATGGAAATGTAAGGAAAATTTCGGGAAACTCCTGACGGAAATGATATAGCATAAGAATTTTGTCTCAATAAATCAAAATTAAAGAAATTTTGACAGTTTCAGAGAAATTTAAAAGTTTGAACCTAGCATGCTTCCACTAGACTAATCTCATTAGGTAACACAATTTTTTTTTTTTTTGAATAAACACAAAATTATTTAAAGGAAATGATGGAAAAGGTCACATTAGAGAGTAAAATGATAAAAATGTCATCTAGTTTCCCACTTGATAAAAAGGTCCATAATGAATTGTTAATAATATTAATTTAGTCCTTATAAATAATGAGGTGATGTTAAAAAAGGTCAGTTTTTAATTTTTCTGATTCCCATTCTACCCTTAAAGCCTAATGCACGTTTATAACTTTAGTGTCCCCAACTTCTCTATCTTCGATGTCGTCCAAAACCTACACCTCTGATGTCCTCCAAGTCTCCTTCCAAATCGAACAGTTGCCGATCACCGCCACTCTCTCCAAGTTCTTCTTCTACATCCTCTCTCAGAGCCTCGTCGTCGATGTCGCGGACTTCAAGGCTCCAAAAACGGCTCAGTTTCGATTCCGGAAGCAGTGCGGTTTGGGTTTCGAAGGTAATTTGCTATATCAGAGTAGAGATTTGGCTTATCGAATTAGAAATTGGGCGATTGTTCATAGCGACTTTGATTTTGGAATTGAGTTTTGGATGAAACGATTATAAGATTGTTTAAGTTATTTTCGTTAATTCTGGATTTGATCCAAAACCAGAATTATCAAACTCGTGATTTCGATCTAGAACTATCATCATTTCTCAAGTATAAATTGTAGGTTTATCTATTCATGGTTTTGATTTGTGTTTTAATTTTCATGGTGAATTTGATAGAAGTTTAGGAATTATGAAACAGGTTGGTTTTTCTTTTCTTCAATTGATGTGCTTTCATAGAAATTGTTGTTATTCTTTTGATTGATATAAATTCTGTTGAAATTAGACGATAGATACAGTTCCTTGATTATTTTGATTTAGTTGCTACTACACGTTGGAAAAGAATTAGTCTGAGATACAATCAAAACAATAATGGAATGTAGAAAGTAGGGAGAATTGAATTTGAGGAGAGATGCAATAGGTATTGTAATCCTTTGTTTTTCATTTTTGTTAAGGTAGTTGTGAAATGAGCCTAAGGGCATTCTCAGATATCAGGTATTGCAGGGGAACAAGGCAATTGTAGTCGATGAACCATTGGTTACTAGGGATCGTCTGTATGGTAGATTCTTTGGGGGACTTTGAATTTATGGTGGTCGATATTGGTGGTGTTCTTACAATTTCAAATTCACAGGCCCATGTCATGGAAGAAATGGTCATTTCAACGACCATTGGTATGGATGGAATTTCATTTGCCTCCAAAGAGGCAACTGTAAGAGTCATCTGTCATTATTTTTCTTGTTGATGGCTAGGTACAATTTTTGATAAATAATTGTTGGACCAGGTGCAATTAATGTGCTTCTTGTCTCTGCAACATGCTTATACATTATTGGTTGGATGAAATTTTTCCTTAGTAAAATTGGTCTTCACACTGTAGGTATATGTGCTTTCGTTCTTCTGATATGATGAGTCACATTAAGTAGAAGTTCTTTGACCCAAAGTGATTAAAAGACTACTCGAAGAATCAAAAATATCATGCAAGCTACAAAGTTGTATATACAGTTCATGAGAAACTAATAGGCTAAGTAACACCATGTCAGTTCCTAGATTTGGGTTTGAGAAGTTAGTAGTGGTTGAGTAACTAACGTGTTTAACAAAGTAAGGAATGACTTTTTTTTCTTTTGTTGTCTTGATGTTGCTCATGTAGTTGGTAAGGCATGCACAAGTGTTTTCTAATTAATCAAACAACTCATATTTACTTTTAGTAAATATACTGTTTCTTTTTATTTTGGTCCAGGGTGAGATCATAATTTAGATTGAAGAATTAGGAAAGAATTGTTGGCATAAATTTCGTGTTGATACGTCACCACGGCGATTATGGAACAAATGACAATTGCATTCCAGATGTCTTCCTTGATTTGTAATTTGTTTGCAACAACGGTAGATTTTCAAACTTGGAATGTTCTTTCACAAGGCAAGAGGTTCCAAGCTGTCATTAGAGATGGGAACAGAGAAAGACTTGCAGCTTGATGCTTAAAGCAATGTGGTGGTAGCTATAGAGTTATTTATGATCTTTGTGGTAGATGATACTGGGAATTAAATTCCTCTTTTAAACTGATATCAAAAGTACGTTATGTTCTATGATATTCTTCATTTATACTTTTTTTTCTTTACCGACCTTAATCTTATTTGTTTTATGTTTATGAAAAGTGACTTGATATAAATGCTAATTAATATTTGTGGCCGGAAAAAGATTACAATGTAAATGAGAGCTTCTTGGCTACACACCACTTTTACATTTTTGGGTTTCTAGCCTAGCTATCAATTAACGGGCTACATATTAGATATGGCAATGTGACCTGACTTGTGACTTGGTTAGTGATGTGTATAACTGTGACATGCAATGTGACTTAGCCAATAACGTGGTTAGTTACTTGAGGTTAATAGTTACATGATCAGTGACATGAGGTTAACAGTTACATGGTCATTAACTTGAGGTTAACAGTTACCTGGTTAGTGACTTGGCTAGTTACTTACTGACTTTGACAGTTACATGGTCAGTGACATGTTCATGACTGTAACTTGGCCAAAGACTTTGCAGTAATCACTTGAGATTAACAGTTACCTGGTCAGTGACTTAGCTAGTTACTTGAGGTTCATAGTTACATGATCAGTGACATGTTCATGACTGTAACATGGCCAAAGACTTTGCAGTAATCACTTGAGGTTAACAGTTACCTGGTCAGTGACTTGGCTAGTTACTTACTGACTTTGACAGTTAAATGGTCAGTGACATGTTCATGACTGTAACATGGCCAAAGACTTTGCAGTAATCACTTGAGGTTAATAGTTACCTGGTCAGTGACTTAGCTAGTTACTTGAGGTTAATAGTTACATGATCAGTGACATGTTCATGACTGTAACATGGCCAAAGACTTTGCAGTAATCACTTGAGGTTAACAGTTACCTGGTCATTGACTTGGCTAGTGACTTACTGACTTTGACAGTTACATGGTCAGTGACTTGTTCATGACTGTAACATGGCCAAAGACTTTGCAGTAATCACTTGAGGTTAACAGTTACCTGGTTAGTGACTTGGCTAGTTACTTGAGGTTAATAATTACATGATCAATGACTTGAGGTTAATAGTTACATGGTCAGTGACTTGAGGTTAACAGTTACCTGGCCAGTGACTTGGATAGTTACTTACTGATTTTGATAGTTACATGGTCAGTGACATGTTCATGACTGTAATATGGCCAAAGACTTTGCAGTAATCACTTGAGGTTAACAGTTACCTAGTCAGTGACTTGGCTAGTTACTTGAGGTTAATAGTTACATGATCAGTGACATGAGGTTAACAGTTACATGGTCAGTGACTTGAGGTTAACAGTTACCTGGTCAGTGACTTGGCTAGTTACTTACTGACTTTGACAGTTACATGGTCAGTGATCATGTAACAGTTACCTGGTCAGTTACATGGTCAAGTCACTGACCATGTATCTAACGTGAGGTTAACAGTTACATGTAACTGACCATGTACTTGAGGTTAACAGTTACCTGGTCAGTGACTTGACTAGTTACTTGAGGTTAATAGTGACTTTTCTACTTACTAGTGATTAACACTGAAAATTGGCCAGGTCACTGGCCAATGATAATGACTTGGCTAATTTATAAGATGCCTAAAACTTGAATTGTTACAAAAGATCTATAAATGAATTTTTTCTTAAGGAAAACTAAATATAACAGTGACGCCATAAAAAGATACAAAAAACTAATTAATTTAGTAATGTTCTTCATCACTCTTCCTAATTTTTTCTTTTATCATTGCTGGAACTTCTTCTTCTTCTCACTTTATTCCTTATGTTTTCTTTTATCCCGGCACGTCTTCTGTTTGTAAATCCTGTACAAAGTTGTGAAAGAAGATCATCATCAGTGACTTTGACAGTGACATATTCATGACTGTGACATGGCTGTTGACTTGAGATTAACAGTGACCTGGCCAGTGACTTCACTAGACAGTGACATGGCCAGTGATTTAAGGTTGACAATGACCTGGCCAGTGACATAGCTAGTGACTTGAGATTAACAATGACTTGGCCAATGACATTATATGAAAACTGGTAAGCATATATTGGACCTCAACACCATCACATCTACTTTAGCAAAGCATAAGACAACGTCACCAATATAAAACACCATCACATCTACTTTGCTCAAAGCATAGAAACTAAACATTAACTGTCACCTAAAAGGTGACCTCAAATCCCTATGTCACTAGCCAGTGGCCATGACTTCAAAATGTGACTTAATCAAACCAAAACCAACTACAAATTTACAAGTTACATGACATCTACAAAACCAACTATGTCATTGTAGGCTTTATGTCACCCAAAACAGAGCGAGCAATTCTTACCAAGTCACACTTGATTTAGCAACTGTTCTGGAATTCAAAAGCAACTGATATAATTACTCAAATAATCAAATGTGTAATTGACCAATGACAACTGATCTGTATATGCCAAGAACCTTAGTTATCTGCTACATGGCTCAGTTGTATGATAGCCTAATGAAACTGTAATGTATTGAATCTGTTAGTTCAGGTTTAATTGTACATATTTCTAAATGATAAAAATATAAATCAAAGACCAATGCAAGTTAAAAGGTAAAATGACGGGGAACATCATTGATTGAAGTTATGCTTAAAAACAACACAGAGTTCCTTTACCTATGACTAAGTTACAAATTAAATCAAATCTCAATGTTATGGTTTTAGATTACATTGGTCCTTGCCATTAATTTGTATGGAAGCCTTGTAAGCTGTATTGATAATTAGCTATGGTTACACAAGTTTGCTATTAAATAATATTAGAAAGCTCATATATAATCATGAAAAACACATCCATAAAACAAAAGAAATGCAAAAGTGAGAGTTAGAAAGCTGTGATTTACCTTCTTTAAGGTACTGCACTAGTGGCTTGAAGTAACTGGCTTCTGCCATATGAGTTGCAAAATCATCCCTATGACAAATATATATTATACCAAATAATATTACATGAGTTGGAAGCAATGCATTCAAGTTTAAATAGTTATCTAGCACCGTTTGTCACAATTGAAAAGGAACAACGGTAGAAGAATCAGCAAGCTCTTCAAAATATAAAGATCTTTCTAAAGAATAAAAAATAAAATGGAGAACAACTATACATCTATAACTAACAAAGATTTGAGACTAATCAAACCTCGTGTACTCAATACACTTTATGCAGAAAGATAACCAAAATCATATCCGCAGAACACTCGGAATCAAAACTAACATTCAACTGCAGCTAAATTATGAATATTAATGATGCCAATTAGTTTTCTAGAAACTATAAATAAAGAGTAAAGCTAAATTTCATCAGAGCAACCAAATTGAACAAAAGGATCAATTTCCAAAGAGTGATTCAAACTTTCCAAAATACAATGATCTTTCCTACCAAAACCGATAACTATACATTCATCTATAAACAAGTGTGATTCAAACTAATCAACTTGGCGTACACAATTAAACATTAATTAATTCAAAATTCTCAGAGATTTCAGATTAAGAAAAAAAAAAAAAAGCAAAAAATTAGATAGAGATGAAAAGTAATCAACCACTAACGCTAACATTGTTGATGAGGGCATCGATGCAGCCAAAGAGAAATCTGTGCAGTTGGACACAATTTTCAAGGGCGCTACCTTATCGGCGTCGATGCTTACAACGGGAGGATTGGCCTGACGATAATGAGAACCGTAGGGAACAAGAGAGCTGAGGCTGACGATGCCTCCGAGGCTGGGGATGGCGACGCCGACTCTGGAGGCGGAGAGGGTGTCGGTGGAAAGGCGAAGAGCACTGAATGGGAGGAGCGTGGGGAGGATGGAGCCGGAGGAGATAGATCGGAGTTGGAGAGAGAGAGAGGTTTTATAACATAACTGCCAGTGGTAGGTTTTGTAATTATTAGTATATTCAGTGTCAGGTTGTAAACAGGTGACCTTAATTATCATGAGGACATTTGTGTCCTGAATTATAATATGACACTTTAAAATGACATTTTTTTATTATTTATCCAATTATTTATTAGTGCCGAATTAACACGTGTCTGTAGTTCTTGACAATCTGATTTGGTCCGTAAAATCTTGTCGGGTGATTAATCCAATTTTTCTTATTTTTGTTCCCACTACATGAACACATGGGCGACTTGGTGTCCCTAGTGATCAAGACCATGAACACATAGTAGTGCCGAATACCACACAGATATTTAAATTCAGAAATTAAAAATTAGTTATAACATACAGTAGAGAGATGGATTTTACGGCCAATCGTTTCAAAACTCGTGCAGCTGCTTTCCCAATCGATTCAAATCTGACTTAATTGGAGCCCAACATCAGTTGTTGTGATTAACCAAGGTTAATTTCTTCTCCTCTGTTTGGTTGCTCCACTTTATTCATACTTTTCAATGTAAATGTTGCCTGGAATTCTTCAATTGCAATTCCAAATGATCCGTTTTGTTTCCTCATGGCATCTACATATCAATTTCGTTGGGTTATCACTTTCCACAAAACGTATCTGGAATCCAGATTCTTGACTCGGAATCGCTAGCACCCACATTTTCTGTAATGCCCACCATGTGTATGAGGAATGTCCTCTGTGGGAATGCACGATTCAAAAGATGATATTACTGCTATGTTTACCCAATTTTGCATTCTATCTTAATTTTGTATTTATTGGGTTTGGGTCTCAGTAATTCGATACCATGATTTACTTAGCTTATAGTCTAAGAAAGGTACTAATTTGTGTTGCATTTGCTGCAGATACCAAAGATATAAAAGATTGTGTACTTTTCGAAACTCTCTACAGAATTTATCCGGTGAGGAACATAAGAAGACGGTGAAATGGGACCCTCCAGTGGGCCGAGGCTTTCCGGAATGCAGAGACAAGTACTTAGTCTGTACAGAGGGTTCTTGCGGGCAGCTCGTTTAAAATCTGCTGAAGATCGACACAAGATTGAGTCACTTGTGTCGAATGAGTTCCGCCACAATGCCAAGAATGTAGACCGCAAGAATTTTCTTTACATTGAGTACTTGGTTCGCCGCGGAAGGAAACAGCTTGATCAGCTCAAGAGCCCTGATACTGTTGGATTATCAGCCCTGAATGTGAGTTTCTCTGAAAGACTGAAATGAAACGTCCTACGCATTGAAGTAAGCGTTTGATATTTGTATCTACTTGCTGAGATAGATTTGATTTCATCCATCTTTATAAAAGAGTACGGTAGGAAAAGAAATACTTGATTTGAATCACTATCGAGAAATTCTAAACTGTGCAATATTGATGACCCTCTGAGGCAATGTGTATTGATTAACTTTGTTATCATAATAATATCGTAGAGTGACTTTATTGATACTCCAACACCTGTTTCTTTTTCATTGTTTTTTTTTTTTTTCTAATTGTTGTTAGACAATAAGAAAGCCTAAGCAGTGATTTAATACAAGCTGATACGGAAAGCCTGGATACTACATGTAATTTGATGTGAATGGTAAACAATAACTACTTGTGTTGTGTAGATAGATGAGGACAATCAGGACATTACTAAATTCTGATAAGCCTAACAGAAAGTTGCATGTAAACAAAAACTTTAAAAAGTTGGGAACTTGGGATAATGATCTTCTAATCATTGATTATGATAGTCATCCGGCTAGTATTGAAATCATTGTGATTGTCTGTTTGCTTAATCACAGTAAGAAACCTTGACAACAACTCTAGCAATGTGAACTCTAGTGTTTTTATTTCAGTTTCCTTCTGTTTCTCACAGAGTATATATATAGGGAGCCTACTTGTAATATGATTATGAAACTTTCAACGCTGAAACCTGTGTCAGAGACCATTTTCTCTGTTTGTTTAGTGTACTGCGGATGTGTCATTGATATGTATATCAACACTTAAACACAAACATCAGGAACCCATGTATGAGCATTTGATATTGCTTGCCGAATTTAGGGTTCTCAACATCTGGAACCCATGTATCAGGAACCTGTTCTAAATGAAGTGTCTTCTGTTACTCGGTAATTTCATTGGAGTTGAGAAACTGTTTGGTATATCAACTTCTAGAAATATTGTCGGGAGCAGGGTAGGATAATACACCCTCCTTAGAATTTCACCATTTTCTTAACAACTTAATAAAATGTCCACTAGATGAGGAGATAATGAGGTGAAGACACTCTATGAATAAGATTCCCTTCAGAAAGATCTCATGTCGTTCAACCACCAAAAACAATGTTACCCAAAAGCTCTGAAGAGAAGAAGAAAACTTGATCCGTACAATAGTTACAACTTAAAAATAGTACAGGTAAATTGAAAATGCATCTACCAACAACTTTAGTCAACAGGTAAAAACCATGTCCTGAATACTGCACAATTATTTCATAGGCATAAAAGAATGGAAGAATAAAAAAAAAAAAATATAAAGGAACTCATATCCTTGCAGTGGTAGAAGTTCAGTCATTAGCAGTTCGCCAGTTGCAGCAAAAGATTCTCTTCAGTTTATAAGCAGAATCCAGAACTACACCTTCCCTAGAATATTAGGTTTCCTCCTAGAATTAAAACTCTTTACATCATTGAATAGTGAATAGACGTCCCAACCCCCACCTCTCCAATATGAATAATAAACTGCTGGAACATGAGCAACTTTCCAGTGATCTTCTCCACCATCTGGATGTAGTGGCATGATTAATTCATCTGGCATATCGAAAAACTCAAGCAGCTTTAAATTGGTTAAATGTTCAATGCCAGATGGGACCTTCTTCAAGCATTTGCAGCGCTGGATAATTAGCTTTTCTAGAGAAGGCATTGCTCCCTCCTCTATGGTTACCGATTGTAGTTCATCCAATTTATCAATACCTAATAACTTCAGACTTGGAAACCCTCCTGCCTCAAAGTGCAAGCTTTCTCCATCATAAACTTGTAAAAGTTCAAGATGTACCAGGTTTGGCAAACCCTGCAGATGTACTAGAGGATCCTCCTTCAGCCGACTCCATTTTAGAAACAGTCTGACCAGGTTTTGAAGAGAAGAAATCCAGTGGGGTAAGTTTTCTAAACGCCCTGCCAAGTATAGTCGCTGAAGAAATGGAGGAGCACGAGAAATGTGGCTAAGATCAATTATCTTCTCTTTCTCTGCTGAAAATACAGACAACGAGCGAAGGCTGGTCATATTTTGGACGGATGAGCATAAGATGGCCCCATCTTCTTCTCTCAACTTATAAATGCCTAACCTCCTTAGTTGCTTCATTCTCCCAAGCTCTGCCATTAAAGCACCACTGTATTGATTTGCCTCTATAAAGCAGAGCTTTTGGAGCGATTGCAAGCTACTTATCCCTGCCGGAATCTTAACTCCTTTTCTGGCATTAAATCGGGCATATGACTCAACCTCATAACGATAAACCAGGAGATGACGAAGTCGCTTGAGATTCAAAATCTCAGCAGGTAATTCAACAACATGCGAGTGTTTAAGGTCCAAGGTCTCTAGGTTTTGTAGCTTCTTGATGGAGCTTGGAATTTCTTTCACCTTTGTATGCCTCAAGCTAAGGTACTTGAGTAGAAGAAGCTTGACAACCTCACTTGGAAACATATCCAGATGTGCACCTTCCAAGTCTAATACAGTAAGCAACTGAAGACCGGTAGGAAACAATTTTGGTATGGGAAAATCAGTAAGTGAATCTTCCACCCCAAAAACAAGCAAAGAACGAAGTCGGGATGGAGTCCTCTTTTGATGTACATTCTGCAGCGTGTTAACTATTGATAGTCTTCGAACTTTCTCAGGCCACGTTGTACCTTGCTCTTTTTCTATTGCTGCAAAGTTTTGCTCTCTAGACTTCCAAATGACAATCTCCCGTAAAAGATCATGGATGCGATATGATTTAACTCTCCCATCAGTCGATGTTTCTGCTGCTTGAATCAAACTTCTGTTCAATAACTCTCTGAGGTAACTCTCTGCAGCTTCTTCTGGTGTCCTTCCCTCTATTCCAATAACAAATCCTTCAGCTAACCATAACCGAATTAATTTCATATGCTCAATTTTGTAAAGATCAGGAAAGATGCTCAGATATAAGAAACAAGATTTCAGATGGTATGGTAAATCACTGTAACTGAGATACAGCAATTTTTTCAGGTTGTAAAGTTGATCATTTCCGTCAATTTCAGCTCCAATGCTTCCAGAAACAGCAGCCCATTCATCCACATTTCTCTTGTCTTTTAAAGCTAGTACAGCGCTGATGGCCACAATTGCAAGGGGCAGTCCCCTGCATTTCATCAGGATGGATCGACAGATTTCCTCCAAATTTGGTAGGCATGACTCTCCATGAAATGTCTTCTTAGATAAAAGAGTCCAAGAATCCTCTGGAGATAAGGGCTCTAAATGGTAGAGCATGTCATGGTTCCCCAAGCAAGAGGCAGAGGCTACATTAACATTGCGAGTGGTGAGCATTACTCGACTACCACGATTGTTGTTCGGCATTACATGATTGATGGCATCCCAGTCCGGTATATGCCATATACCATCAAGAACAATGAGGTACCTACTATTCTGCAGCAATTTTTTGATTCTCTCCCTTAGCTGGTTGTTATCCATGGTTTCAACTACTTCATCTTCAGGAACCGGTTTCTGGATAACTTTGAAGATATTATTGATCATGTGTCTTAGGAGCTGATTTATCGTGAATGATCGAGAAACAGTGATCCAAGCATGTACCTTGAAACGTTTCTGAACTTTTGGATCCTCGTAGACTTGCTTGACCAAGGTAGTTTTCCCCAGTCCACCCATCCCAACTACTGGAACCACCTGGCGTCCAGTGTCTTCCTTCATTAGCAACTCAATCAGTTGCTTTTTGCGCTCGCTAATTGCCACAAGATCAGCCTCTTCCAGTAAAAGGGCATCCCCTTGATCAAACTTGTGGCGCTGAACCAGACGAGCAGAGCCGGAACCGGCTTTGTCAACAGGTTTGTATCTCTCATGTCCCTCATAGAGGTTTTTGACTTTTGAGTTTATTCTTTGAATATCAGCAGAAATTTGATGTTTAGCTTTCCATTTCTTGATGATACAAGAAAGCTTATGAAGGGAAGCTTGGAATCCATGACCGTGATCGTGTGAATGGAAAAGCCTGAATTTATCGAGGGCATCTTCCATTTCATGAGCTACATCTCTGACTTGTTTAACCCACACTTTGAGCTGAGGATTGCCGTCTTCCTTTGCGTCAGCAACCCTTAAGAAGGCCTTGATGCGCTCCAATTCATCAACCAGGTCCTCGACCTGTTCTCGGATCCCTGACAAGAGTTTCACCTCTTCTTCGAGTAATGTTGTGAGCCTGTCCACCAAAAAGGTGACTGCACTTTCTGCCATTTGTTTGCCTGATAGCACTTGCAGGTTTGTTTGTGTTTCTGAGGATAGATAATATATTTGTGGTAGGAGAGAAGAAAAGCTTTGTATGTGGTATTTGAGTTGATATTGTCGAATGATCTTACAGGGAGAAATCAAGAATGAGGAAGGTACAATTTAATGAGAAATTGGAGAATATACAGGTGTATTAATTAGACCCTTGGCTATTTCTTTAGTTTTCAAAAACTATTGGATACCAGTATTCTAGTATGTTGGGCAACTGCACTTTTCTTTGTGATATGTAGCAACAATTGACCCTGATGTAGATGGTTTCCACAAAACCTTTAAAAACAGAAGAAGCCTACCCCATGAAAGATCAGGCAATTTCTGTCCACCAAAAAGGTGACTGCACTTTCTGCCATTTGTTTGCCTGATAGCACTTGCAGGTTTGTTTGTGTTTCTGAGGATAGATGATATATTTGTGGTAGGAGAAAAGCTTTCTATGTGGTATTTGAGTTGATATTGTTGAATGATCTTTCATGGTTAGCTTTCCATTTGAGTGGCTATTTTTTAAAGGTTTTCTGGAAACCATCTACATCAGGGTCAAGGGTATCCAATTGTTTTTGAAAACTAAAGAAATAGTCAAGGGTCTAATATACCTGTATATTCTCCGATTTCTCATTACATTGTACCTTCCTCATTATTGATTTCTCCTTGTAAAGTACCTGGCAATTTGTCTCAGAAGCCATCTAAACATTCCCAATCTTGAAGAAAGTAAATAAGTAATTGAATAGTAGGCTTGGCTGACCCAACCATCTTCTGAATTAAGAACCAATCAAAATAACAGTTACTTAACTGGGAAAATAACTGACTTGTTGCCACATATCATAATGCATGCAATCTGAAAGAAAAGGACTCTGAATTCCCTTGCATCATCACCTTTAGCTAGGCTTTAGAATATTCAAATCAGTTTTATTCCTTTCAAATCGACCTCGGCAGTCAACACCCATTCATCTGACTTGGTCTGTCTTCCAGCCATTTACATAAGAAGCCAAAACCAAAAACCCAGTTTCCCCTACTGAACAACACGCGTTAGTAATGGTAACATTGGCAAAGTGTTACTGAACGTTTGCTCATTTGTGTAATTATGGCTTTGGCAACGGTAAGTACGTTTTGCTAATGGGTCGGTTAACATTCATGTTGATTATATAATACTAAACTAGATTTCTTTGTCTGATTCATGTTTCTAGAACTTGATTTTTCAGCACTCAAAAATACTTACAAGTAACAAGACGTATCTACTACAACGTTTTATTCATGACCTTGCGTACAGAAGGACTCCTCTTCAATAAAAAAAACAAAATGCTAAGCTACTTTCTCCTCTCCCACCAAGAAAATACTGACACTCTCTTTCGGAACAAGGTGGTCCTTACTTTGATCTCAAATCTAAACCTAAAGCTTACTTTACAAATGTATTTCCTTAATTTCTCTGTCGAATCTAAAAATAATTTATCATCTCAGCGTACTCAGCAGTGTTAAATGTCAAATGCTCGATGGTAATTCTCGTCATAAATGTTTGTGAGACATATCATCAAACACATGGCGTGCGTGGCCAGGATGCGTAAGGCATTCAGGAGATGAGATTCGCTACGAAACTAGTAAACTTCCCAGAAGATGGAAGATGGAAGATGAATAAGCATACCTCTGACCTCATAGTCTTCTTCATGGAAATGATGGCCTATCAGACCTTTACTCCACAGAGCTTCTTCACATGTCACAGCCAAGTAGATATTAGATTTGGTGAGGAGTTGAGAATTGAGAACTGGTCTCTCCTTGGATAAGAGTTGACGAAGGGAAACGGTGAAAATTAGCTAAACCCGAAACTGACTCTGAAGCTGACAAAGAAAAACCGAAAGGGGTAAAGGTACAGTTTTGCTATAGATAAAAAACCAGTTTTGTACAGTTAATCCTCATTTTTTTGGTCCCATTAGAAGGACTCCCTTGGTTTTTTATCTCTAAAAATTAAAATTCAAATTTATTACGAGGATTGAGAATCAATTCAGTTTGGTTCATGAGCTACTCAAATCGATTATAATCGAACTAGACTGTTTTTTTTTTTTTCTCCTTGATAAGAGAGAACTATTATTATGGCTATCAGAAACGGTGAAAATACATCAGCTCCACGACTTAGATCATGTTTCTAGACCAAGCAAAACAAAATACTTGACTAACACCGCTCATTCATTCCACTATACTCGTTTATTCAAAACGAGCCTACAAACTAGAAGAACAACCTAACATCTAGAAAGTTGAGAACTACCAAATGTCAATCTTGCAGGCTGCAAAACTAAACTAAGGACTAACAAGCACACAAGGTGCGTAGACCGGGACAAAGTCCTGTAGAACTAACCGAACTCGGTAATATTGGACTATTGAAAATAAAAAATCTGGGTTAAAATGTTAAATGTACTATTATAATCCAATAAGTAGAAGAACATAAAGTTTATGACAATTTATAAATATTGAAAAAACTAGCACATATTGTTCTCTCTAGTTTATATTCCAAAAGAATATTCATTATAAAATTGATATTATCAAAAATCAAAATAATAAATTCGGAATAAATGATTAAATTCAAAAATTTTGGTTAAAAATTCGTTGTTCAATTTCAAAACCAAAAATTTTGGTTTTGAAGTGGGTACCTACAAGACTACAACCAATTTGAGCCAATTGAGTGGCAGCTCTACTTTTATAGCAAAAGAAATCCTATGACCCTGTGGGCTAATCATGTTTCTCAAATGAAACACAATCGGTAATCTAGGACTACTTAATAGTTTCTCATATTGAAAAGACAAGAAAAAAAAAAACTTCATTATAGCAAGTTGATCCGTTAAGTCACTGGGTCAGAGTCACTAGTTCATTGGATTACTAGGTCAGACACTATTCTATATTTTTTATGTTTGTTTCCACCCGTTGGGTTTAGGTCACTGGGTCAATTTTCAAACTAACATGGGTCACTCTCCGGGTTACTTTCCTGATCTATAAAAACTAAGCCAGTGCCCCAGATCTAACGGATAGAAACAAACTAAAACGATTGGGCTGAATACAATAAAAGGATCCTTTCTATCAATTTTTAATAGATACATATTTATCTAGATATACAAGATCTTAAATCCAAAAATATAAGACTGTTTAAGGATATCTCTATTTTGTGTTTAATCCAAACTCTAGGTTACTTGACCTAGTGGTAATATGGTTCAATTAGAAGAATCTAGAGATTCTCTTTCCTTGTATGATTCTAACTCTATGCATTGTAATCCTCTATATAAAGAGGCCCCTATTATCAATGAGAATACACAGCAAATTTCTCTCAATTCCTGATTCCCTAGAACACGTTATCAGCATGAAGTTCTAACCCTGAAACCTTAAATTCGTAGCCTTCAAATCCCAGAAACCTCCGCCGCCCACCTTGAAGCTCTCACCACTAGGAGTCCAGAACCGGCAGCGATGCCCCCAAAACCGGCCTGAATCTGCCTGAACCGGCCACCGGAAGTGACCAAACCGGCCCCCAAGAAGAATCTGTCGATCTTCTGCCTGATTTCGCATCCTTCCCGTCCACTGATCACTGCCAACTTTTGTCAAAAGCTACCGCACCACCCCAGGATCCAGGAACCGATGGAAATTTTCCTGGAACAGGTCGGCAAGACCCCGAACCCTCTAGTAGATCACCTGACGTTTCCTTGCCGGTCTGCATCTGCCAGATTTCCTCCAGTCAAGCCCGACCCAGTCAAACTGCAGCGCGGCCCAGCTGATCCAGCCCTGTTTTCGGCCCAAAAGCAATCAGACCTGGAGGCCCAAAACACATAAGTAAGCCCAGCAGCCCAGTGGTTTGCCACGTCAGCGTCCACACAGTCAGCATCCAATCAGCTGCCACGTCATCATCCGGACTGCCACGTCAGCACCGGCCGCCACGTCAGCAACCCCGGTCAACGGCCAGTCAACCCTCCGGTCAACACTTTCCGGCGACTCCTTTTTAATTACGAGCTTTTTCTTTTAGGAATGGATGAACTTCAATGTCTTGCAGATAGTGCGACTACGCACACCATTCTACGACATAGGCAATTATTCTTAGAGATGTTGCCTACATATTCATCTGTGACTACGATGGCTGGGCCATCAAGTTTAGTTCAAGGACATGGAATGGCCCAATTCCTTTTGCCCAATGGCACCTTGATTAAAGTCACTGAAGCTCTCTATGCTCCTAAGGCAAATCGAACCTTATTAAGCTTTAAAGATATTAGAGCCAACGGATTCCATGCGGAAACGCATAATGAGAACGGAATAGAATTCCTTTGCATTACCTCTAATGATTGCGGACGAAAGCGCATCTTAGAGAAGCTTATGTGTCAATCTAGTGGACTTTATGTCACTACAATTCGACCAATTGAATCCAATAATGTCATAAGAGAAGATCTCTTGGATTCAGACACATATTGGCTTTGGCATGACCGACTAGGACATCCTGGTTGTGATATGATGTTCTGTATACTTAAGACTTCACACGGGCATCCCTTTTTCAGAGTGAGAAGAAGCAAGAATCAAAAATTGATTCCAGGACTTAACAAGACCGAGAAAATTGCAGCTTCTGGCGTTGCTGCTGTCTTGGGCCACCGAAAGGCCGCCCCTGTCCCTAGTGATGACGCCATAAATGGAGCCAACCATGCGCAAGACACCATGGTTGCTCCTCCTGGTGGCCATGACGCCACACAAACCAATTTCCATGGCTTTAACGCCATAATGAGAGATGTAGTCACACACTTTGTTTCTAATAGCGCTACAGACGCTCAGGCCCAACCAAAAGCCTCATTGGTTGCTTCTAAAGCCCCTCGCTCATTTTGCAAATCCTATTCCTTCGGGAAATTAGGACCGAGGCCGTCCTACGCAAAGGATCCAAAAATACTCATTCTGTTCTTACAGAGAATCCAAGGAGATATCTGTGGACCAATTCAACCATCATGCGGACCTTTTAAATACTTTATGGCATTGGTTGGTGCGTCGACACGCTGGTCACATGTCGCGCTATTGTCCACTCGAAATGCTGCTTATGCTAAACTCCTCGCCCAGATTATCCGTCTACTGGCTCACTACCCTGACCATCCTATTAAGTCGATTTGACTTGATAATACTGGGGAGTTTACATCGAAAATGTTCGATGACTATTGCATGTCACTAGGGATTGATGTAAAGCATCCAGTTCCCCATGTTCATACCCAAAATGGTCTCGCAGAAGCCGCTATCAAACGATTGCAAATGATAGCGCGGACATTGGTTATGCGCACCAATCTCCCTGTTTCTGCTTGGGGATATGCAATATTGCATGCAGCGACACTCATTCGTCTACGACCCACTGCAACCCAATCCTACTCTGCGTTACAGCTAGTGACTGGATACTAGCCTGATCTCTCGCATTTATGCATTTTTGGGTGTGCCATCTATGTGCCTATTGCGCCGCCACAGCATACTAAGATGGGTCCACAACGACGAACGAGCATCTATGTTGGCTTTGAATCTCCAACTATTGTCCGCTATCTTGAACCCTTGACAGGCGATCTCTTTACCCCTAGATTTGTAGATTGTCACTTTGATGAGACAGTCTTCCCATCGTTAGGGGGATATAAGAACACAGATGTTCAACAGGAACGACAGGAATTGTCGTGTCTGTCCCCACTATGTCTCATCTCGATCCCCGTACCGCACAGTCCGAACTTGAAGTGCGAAGAATAATCGAGCTCTACAACGTAGCAGACACTCTGCCTGATGCGTTTTCTGATGTTGCCAAAGTGACGAGATCACACATACCTGCTGCAAACGTGCCTGCAAGGATCGATGTCTCAAATACTGGACATCACGCCACTCCTGTGACATCAGGGGATGGCGTCATTGCCTAACATGGCAATGATGTGGCATCTATGGCCTCAGGTCCCCCAAGGAAGCGCGGTAGACCAATTGGTTCGAAGGATACTCGCCCTAGAAAGAAAGCGAATGAGGCACAGATAAATCCTTTGATCATCGATACTCAAAATCGTTCTCATGAGAATGTTCCGGATTACGGTTATGTCCAGGAGACATCATTGCGGGACGGCTCAATGTCAGAACCTATCCATGAGAACGTAGAAATCTCTGTAAATTACACTAGTGTACTTGGGACGTGGGAAAGAAACTCCATCATCATTGATGATGTATTCGCGTATTCAGTGGCGCGTGAGATTATTGAGACCGATGACATCGAACCACGCTCCATTGATGAATGTCAACGTAGAGCTGATTGGCCAAAATGGAAAGATGCGATCCAGGCAGAACTTGATTCTCTAGCGAAAAGAAAGGTATTTGGCAAAATTGTACCAATACCGCCCAACACCAAACCAGTTGGTCACAAATGGGTATTCGTTAGAAAGCGTAATGAGAAAAACGATATTGTAAGATATAAAGCTCGCCTTGTGGTGCAAGGCTTCTCACAACGCCCTGGAATCGACTACGAGGATACCTATTCTCTCGTAATGGACGTCATTATGTTCCGCTACCTTGTTAGTTTGGTAGTTTCTGAAAAACTGAACATGCAGCTTATGGATGTGGTTACTGCGTATCTATATGGGGATCTAGATACGGAAATATACATGAAGATTCCAAATGGAATTCAGTTACCCAAATCAAGTGGCTCTAAACCACGGAGTGCGTTTGCGATTAGATTGAAAAGCTCACTATATGGATTGAAACAATCCAGACGGATGTGGTATAACCGTCTTAGTGACTACTTGATTGGGAAGGGATATGTCAACAATGAACTATGCCCATGTGTGTTCATAAAAAGGACAAGTTCCGGATTTGCAATAGTAGCGGTTTATGTTGATGACATGAACATAATTGGCACCCTTAAAGAGTTAAGGGAAACCGCTGAACACTTGAAATCCGAGTTTGAGATGAAAGATCTTGGGAAAACACGGTTTTGCCTCGGTTTAGAACTCGAGCACCGTAGAGATGGTATCCTGATTCATCAATCAGCTTATACCCAAAAGATGCTTAGGCGTTTCAACACTGATAAGATTAAGCCTTCAAGCACCCCAATGGTCGTCCGTAGTCTTGATCCAAAGAAGGATCCATTCCGTCCAAAAGATGACGATGAAGAAGTGCTAGAGGCAGAAGTGCCCTATCTAAGTGCAATAAGCGCATTGTTGTACTTAGCACAATGCATAAAACCGGATATCTCATTCGCAGTGAACTTGTTAGCTAGATATAGCTCTGCGCCAACACGACGCCATTGGACTGGTGTTAAAGATATCTTTCGATACCTAAGTGGTATGATTGATATGAGTTTGTTCTATCCCTATAGAGAGATGATGGATTCGGACCCATCAAGTGCCAGGGACGCTACACATGGTGGACTGCGTTCCCTCTCCCCAACCCAAAACGATATAAGTGTTTTGGAAGGTTTTGCTGATGCTGGGTATCTCTCTGACCTACACAAAGGTCACTCCCAAACTGGTTATGTTTTCACCATGGGAAAGACCGCGATATCTTGGAGGTCTACAAAGCAGACCTTAGTCGCTACCTCTTCGAATCATGCAGAGATTATTGCTCTTCACGAAGCAGTTCGTGAATGTATATGGCTTCGATCCATAGTTACGCATGTTCGAAGCAATTGTGGTTTGAAGTCTACCACAGATGAGCCAACGAGCATTTATGAGGATAATGCTGCTTGTATTGAACAAATGAAGCAAGGCTACATCAAAGGCGACAACACCAAGCATATATCGCCCAAATTCTTCTACAATCAGCAACAACAGAAGTTCCTCAAGATCAAAGTGAACCAGGTTCGATCTGAGGACAATGCGGCAGACTTGTTTACTAAGTCATTGCCCAAATCCACGTTCGAGAAATATGTGGCAAGAATTGGCTTGCGGAAATTATTTGAACTCCCATGATTGTAGTCATCAGGGGGAGGCACAGACATCAGGGGGAGATGTCTACATGTTCGTCTCGAATCGTGAAGGGTGTGTTGTGCTCTTTTTCCCCTTCGACCGAGGTTATTTTTGTCCCACTAGGTTTTTGTTACTCGGCAAGGTTTTCAACGAGGCAACGAGAGAAGCACCGCGTTTGGACAACACAAGGGGGAGTGTTTAAGGATATCTCTATTTTGTGTTTAATCCAAACTCTAGGTTACTTGACCTAGTGGTAATAGGGTTCAATTAGAAGAATCTAGATATTCTCTTTCCTTGTATGATTCTAACTCTATGCATTGTAATCCTCTATATAAAGAGGCCCCTATTATCAATGAGAATACACAGCAAATTTCTCTCAATTCCTGATTCCCTAGAACAAAGACGAAATAACTTAACGCTTTTTTTATTGTTGTGTTGGATCCACAATTAATCCTACGGATCCTTAGGATTGGTGTATTCTTATACTTGTAATGTAATTAATTAATTACATTAGTATTTTTTTTTTCTATTATAGTATAGCTTGATCCTGCGTTTTTAGATCATGGATCGAGCCAAGCAGCCTCTTTTACCCATCCTGTATATTGTCCTTTTCGTTCTGTGTTGGAATAGAAACTGATTAGATTAGTAGGCGAGATTTTACAAAAAAGGTTTATTCGACTAAGAGCAAATTACATTATTTTAGATTAGATCGACCCTCTTTAGAATATTATTTTCGGGCACTAGAACGAAACTCGTTCTTAACCCAAGCTTTTAATAATATGGCCGTGAATTGTCATTACTTCCGACTATCTCCACTATAGAAATAAATAAAAAAGGGAAAGAAAGAAGAAATCTGTTAATAAATACTATATAATTAATAAATACTATATAAAAATAAAAGGTTCTCTTTATACACCTTATTTTGCTTATTTGGAAAGAAGATATTGGACATCAATTTGGAAGAGATGATGGAAGCAGGAGTTCATTTTGGTCATGGTACTAGGAAATGGAATCCTATATTATTACGGTGAGAGATGAAAAAAAATATCTAAGATTTTGATTCAAAGTTATCTTGATTGGATTGAGCTTCTCTACAGTAACTGTGTGTAAATTTCATAAAATCATGATCCTCTAACTAATCTTATGGTCAAATAGTTGCCACATCCTCTAATGTCACATTTAGATGCTCTCTCTCTCTCAAACCAACGTCAAAGTCCCCGTTAACAATAACAAAAACCCTTTTGCTTCTAATTTGAATTGAGAGATTTCATTCTTGTTCTAGCATTCCAGCACCTCTTTGCACACCAACGTGGCCAATTAGAAAAGCTAGATTGATATTGGCCAGAAGAATAAAAGTGATGCAATACTGAAACCTAAACAAGACCAATCAGTCAATTATGGATGGGTTTTGAGATTGAAATCTAGAGTACCTTCTTCACCGCAGTGACTAGGTAGCAAACAAACTGCAAACAAGGATCAGGTGAATTTTCATAAAAGAAAATGAAAACCTATCGTCTCCAAAACAAAAACAAAGATGCAGATCAAAGAACAGAGAATTGATTAGAGGAGATGAAATACAAGTTCTTATTTTTTATTCTTTTATCAATTAAAGGACATGCTCTTCTGTTGTTTAAATATCTGGTTTATATCTAGTCAAAATAAGACAAGTATTGAGAGAATCAATTTCTATGATAATCTTATTACACCCATTCTGTGGTGTATATAAACCATGGTTCTAAAAATCGGGCTGGGCGGCCGCCTAGGCGCCGCCTAGGCGCTAGGCGCCTCCTCCCCGTTCCGATTTTAGCCTAGTCGAGTGAGCTAGGCGCTGAGGAGAAAATCGGCCGCCTAGGCGGCCTAGGCGGTGCTGGGCGGGATCTGGGCGGTCGGCGATTAGTCGTTTTAGCCTTCTTCTTCTTCTTCTTTTTTTTTTTTAATTCTCGTCAAACCACAAAATGTCGAAGATCTTGGCGGCATCTCATTCTCATACCTTTGAAACCTGTCAAAACTGACCTCTGAAAACCCAGATCACTCAAACATGAAAATCCAGTCCACTTGACGTCGACGACAGTGGCACGACGGCAGCGATAGCAAAACTGAAATAGGGATTCATAATTGAAAATTACCATAATCGAGAGAAAAACGATAAGTCACGATGAGATTATTTGAGGGGGAAAACGAAAGAAAGATTTTGTTACCTTTGGATTGAATGAAATGGCCGCTCTATCTCTTCGTATCAGAGGCAGAACTGCAGAAGAGGATAAGAAATCGTGGCACTGCAGAAGAGGATAAGAAACTCATGGGAGATATTCATGGCCCATATATTTCCTAGGATTTTGTGTATTTTTGTATTTCGTTTTTACATTAAATCCCTTTATTTATTTTTTTGGTCAAAACAATACCTTGTTTTCTATAAAATAAAACAAAAATCCATTCCAATACTTTTTATATGTTTATTTATATCATTTATATGTTGTAAAAATAAATATAAAATTTAAAAAAAAAAAACCGCCTAGTCCCCGCCTAGGCTCCCGCCTAGGCCCCTAGGCGCTAGGCTTTGGACCACCGCCCGACTAGCGCCTAGCGTTTTTTAGAACCATGATATAAACAGATTATAATCGTACTACAACGTACTACGCCTATTGTGTACAACCGTACTACACAACATACACAAGGTAAGTAATTACAACAATATATTCCCGTGTATCTATTCCTAATAGGGAACGATGACTCACACTAACACTCCCCCTCAAGTTGGCGCATATACATCAACCATGCCCAACTTGCTAAGTGAGTCATAAAACGCCTTCCTGGAAACTCCTTTGGTAAGTACATCTGCAAGTTGCTCTTCAGTTGGAACAAAAGGAAAGCTAATAATTTTGGCATCTAGTTTCTCCTTTATAAAGTGACGATCAACCTCCACATGTTTAGTACGATCATGCTGTACTGGATTCTGTGATATGTCAATAGCTGCCTTGTTATCACAATACAATTGCATGGAATTTTTGAGTTTGAAACCCAGATCACGTAACAGATTTCTCAGCCACAACAATTCACACACTCCGTGAGCCATACCTCTATACTCGGCCTCAGCACTAGAACGTGCCACAACTTTCTGTTTCTTACTCTTCCATGTAACCAGATTACCTCCCACAAAGGTAAAGTAACCTGATGTCGACCTCCTGTCTGTGATATTTCCAGCCCAATCTGCATCTGTGAAGCCACAAACCTCAAGAATGTTGTTGTGTTTAGAAAACAGTACTCCCCTTCCTGGAGCTGACTTCAAGTACTTCAGAATCCGCATAACCGCATCCATGTGACTCTCACTCGGATTATGCATGAACTGACTTACCACACTCACTGCATATGCAACATCTGGTCTAGTATGAGCCAAATAAATCAAGCGCCCAACTAACCTCTGATAGCGAGCTCGATCAGTAGGTACCTGATCTGGATACTCGGCTAAACAATGATTCTGCTCAATAGGAGTGTCAATAGGTCTGCAATCCAACAATCCTGTCTCTGTCAGCAAATCAAGAACATACTTCCTCTGGCACAGATAGATTCCTTCTCTCCCCCTGGCTACCTCAATTCCTAAGAAGTACTTAAGCTCACCCAAGTCCTTCATCTCAAACTCAGAGGCTAGCTGTCTCTGCAGTCTATCCATCTCAACAGTATCATTACCAGTGATTACCATATCATCCACATAAATAATTAGAGCTGTTACCTTCCCTTGTTGATGTTTGAGGAACAAGGTGTGGTCTGAGTTGCTCTGCCTGTAACCAACCTTTCGCATAAACTGTGAAAATCTTCCAAACCAAGCACGTGGTGACTGTTTGAGACCATACAGAGATTTTCTCAATCTACAGACAAAATCACCAGGAGAAGCAACTACATATCCAGGTGGAAGGCTCATGTACACTTCCTCGGCTAACTCTCCATGAAGAAATGCATTCTTGACATCAAACTGTCGGAGTGGCCAGTTTAAACTAGCAGCAAATGAGAGCAGAACCCGAATAGTGTTCATTTTGGCAACAGGGGCAAATGTTTCATCATAGTCTATACCATATGTCTGAGTAAACCCCTTTGCTACAAGGCGTGCTTTGTACCGATTCACTGATCCATCTGCATTATGCTTCACAGTAAACACCCAACGACAACCTACAGCTTTCTTGCCTTGTGGTGGAGGCACAAGTTGCCAAGTATTGTTCTTCTGCAACGCCTCCATCTCTTCCTCCATTGCCTTCCTCCACTTTGGATTCCCCAACGCATCCTGCACTTTGTTAGGTACTGATACAGCAGATATTTGATTCACAAATGATTCATATGACTTAGACAATCTCCTAGTGGACATATAGTTAGCTACTGGGTATTTTGATTTGGCAGTAAGAGTAGGTTCATATCTTTTGGCTGATTGACCTCGAGTTGTCCTATTTGGTAACACATATTGCTCAACACTAGACTCACTACTACTAGTACTAGTGGGTGGACATACCTCAAATGAGTGATCTTCCGTACCAGGGAGCTGTGGGTCAGGGGTAGAAGTGATGGCAGGAGGGACAGTTGTGTCTTCAACTTCATTTTCAGCCATAGAAACTGGTGCCTGGATGCTTGGAGCTACTGCTTCAAGAGGTGGCGAGCTGATGGTCTCAGCTGGATCTGTCAAAATACCTCCTGCCTGTGTGACTTCTTCCTCTCCTCCTTCTGTTTCCTCCCCCTCTCCATGATACAGCTCTTCAAAATATGAATTCTCCCCCTGAAGAGCCGTATCTGAAGAGGAAAAATAACTCATGTCTTCAAAGAAGGTAACGTCCATAGTGACATAGTACTTCCGGGTAGGTGGATGATAGCACTTGTATCCCTTCTGATTCCCTCCATAGCCAACAAAGACACACTTAAGTGCCCGGGCATCCAACTTAGACCTCTGGTTTTTAGGAACATGGACAAAGGCAACACAACCAAAGACACGAGCTGGAAGATTATGAAAGGAAGGTAAGGAGACATGAGATGCAAGAACCTCAAATGGAATTTTTCCCTGAAGGACACTAGATGGAAGACGATTGATAAGATGGGAGGAAGCCTGTACAGCATCGCCCCAAAGATATTTAGGCATATGAGCACTAAAGAGAATGGCACGAGCCATATCAAGTAAATGACGGTTTTTCCTTTCAGACACTCCATTTTGTTCTGGTGTTTGTGGACATGTGGTTTGGTGGACAATCCCATTGGTTGTAAAAAACTCTTGGAAAACATGATTAACATATTCCCCCCCATTGTCAGAGCGAAGGACTTTAATGGTGCTATGGTATTGTGTTTGAACAAGAGTACGAAAAGTTTGAAAAGCTGGAAAAACTTCATCTTTGTTTTTTAGCAGAGCAACCCATGACAATCTCGTACAATCATCAATAAACAAAACAAAGTATCGCATACCCGACACAGTGGGTTCTCTAGATGGCCCCCAAACATCAGAATGAATCAACTCAAAAGGAACAACACTTTTATTAGAAATGCTAGGAGAATAAGTAGCACGATGACTCTTGGCCAAAACACATGTTTCACAATGTAAAATAGACTCATCCACACCAATAAACAAAGTAGGCATGGTTTTTCTCATAAGACTAAAAGAGGGATGCCCTAAACGGCGATGCCACAACCAAATTTCACTTAGCTTATCAGAACTCGAAGTCAAAGCGGCGCGGGACTGTGCTCCTGGTTTCTCTCCTGCGTATGTCTGATCCAGATGGAACAACCTGCCCCTCAGAAAAATCACATACATAGGATAAAAGGTTACAGACCATTTAGACTCAGTGTTCAATTGTGGGACAGATATCAAGTGATGAGATAAGTCAGGCACATATAACACATTATGAAGTTCTAAAGTGGGAGTAAGACGCACTGACCCTGACCCTAACACAGGAAAAGCCTCACCATTGGCATTGGTTACATAGGACACTGATGGGGAAGACAATTCAGTAAAATATGATTTATCATAAGTCATATGATCGGAGGCACCAGAATCAATAATCCATGTATCAGAACCAACAAAGTTAGAAATCTGTAAAGCTATACCAATTTTACCTCGACCAGCTATAGAGGCTGTTGGGGTAGCTCCACCTGCTGTATGATGATCTTGGCCAGCCACTCCATAGAAATCCGGTTCTTGGACCAATTGAACAGCAGCTGCTTTCGCCTTAGGACGATAACCCTGCTTTTTAGGTTTAAGGTGTGGGTTCAACTTCCAACAAGTCTCCCGAACATGCCCAAGGTCGTTGCAATAAGAACATTGAGGACGAGGGCGATTGGTGAAACCTTGTGGTGAACCTTGCGGATGAAATGGGGCTGAACTCTGCTGCTGAAGGAAAGGTGCCGGTGGCTTGGCCTGAATGGCTAAGCTAGATACTTCAATCTGTGCATGTTTGACACTCTCCTGTTGAGACTCATCCTTACGGATGTAAGTAAACGCTGTGTTCAGGCTAGGAGGGTCTGTCATTCTAAGCAATTCTCCCTTGGCACTGCTATGCTTCTCATCAAGCCCTCTCAGAAATACATGGACCCTTTCTAGCTCCTTCTCTTTCTGGTACCACACAAGATCTTCTTGATTCTTAATCTTGCAAGGACGCTTCTGATCAATTTCAGCCCATACATTCTTCAGCTTGGTGAAATACACAGCTACTGGTTGCCCATGCTGTTGCATACTAGCAGCTTTACACATCAATTCATGAACCTGTATAAAATCAGACTCATTGGTATACAAATCCCCCAATGTCTTCCAGATTGCCTCAGCAGTTTCACATTCCTCCACCATCTGTAGCACATCATCAATCATGGCTCGAAATAGAATGGACATTACAAAACCATCATCATCTTCCCACTTAGCATAGGCCTCCACATCATCTGCATTAGGAGCCTTGATTGTTCCAGTCACATGCCCCATCTTGTGTATTCCACGGAGATAAACTGACATAATCTTCTTCCATGTTCGGAAATTGGTACCAGTGAGTTTGGTACCCCCGAAAGAACCACCTTCTGAACTCTTGACAGAGACCTCAACTTTCTGAACCTCATTGGCCTTAGAACCCTGACCTTCACTTTGATCACCACCCATCACAACAATACAGTAACAAAGAACACAGAGTATGCAGCGGAAATAATAAGAAATAATAATAACAGATTTTTTTTTTTTTTTTTTTTTTTTTTGAAACCTGTTGAGGTGGACCGGGTTGGGTTGGCCGAGTTGAGTTGACTCGGTTGAGTTGACCCGGTTGAGTGGACTCGGTTGAGTTGACTCGGCTGAGTTGACTCGGTTGAACTGACTCGGTTGAATTGATCGATCTGGGTTGTGACGGGGCGGGGAATCAGGTCAAACGTGGTCGACTCGGGCTGCCAAGTGAAGAATCCGGCCGACTTGGGTGAGGAATGGAGGAGAGGAAGAAACGGCGGTCTGGGTTGTCGGAGACGAAGCCGGATCTGGGCATGAGACGTCGAGTGACGAAGCCGGATCTGGTGCAGATGAAGATGACCGGTGCAGATGAAGACGCTCGGAACGAGCGACGCTGCTGTGAGATGAAGGCGACCGAAACAGATGCCGGTGAAGACAGCAGCTGGTGACGGCGTCGATCTGAAGGAGAAAAACGAGGACGACCTTTAGCTGAAGGCGAGGTCGGTCTGAGTACCAAGAAGAAGATACTATCGATCGTTCTTTGACTAAATAACCCTAACAATGGTTTTTGAATTAATTCCTCACACTAAAGAAAAGAGACAAAGTCCTCTCGGATCTTTGCTCTGATACCAAGTCAAAATAAGACAAGTATTGAGAGAATCAATTTCTGTGATAATCTTATTACACCCATTCTGTGGTGTATATAAACAGATTATAATCGTACTACAACGTACTACGCCTATTGTGTACAACCGTACTACACAACATACACAAGGTAAGTAATTACAACAATATATTGCCGTGTATCTATTCCTAATAGGGAACGATGACTCACACTAACATATCTTAATGTTCTTGAAGGATTAATTCCATGTCTTATACATGGCGGTTTGAATGAAAAACTGTGTTTTTTTTTTCTCCAATCAAGTAGATAACGGCAGGTTTGACGTTGGTTTGAGAAGAAAAAAACCAAAACATGAAACAAGCTGATGTGGCGATGATCTAACCATTGAAATATTTCAATGACTAGGATTTTATGAAATTCTTAACTTCATAGACATAGTCAATGTAGAGGAGCTCAATCAGTGACTTAGCTCTGTGTACTGCAGTATGGTGTTTAAGCTTAATGAGCTTGAACACTTGGTAGCTAGCTCACAAGAGATAGAACGAGGATGCAACAGAAAAATGAACAAGTATGCATTCATTCAACTGCTTGGAATAGATTAATCCCACACTTTTTGATGAACTCCCCTCTCTATATTCATGCTCAGCTGTGTTTGAGGTTTGTGATATTCTCTTTTTCACCGAAGCATCAAGTCCAGCAACCAAGAAGCCCATATAGCCATCTACAAATATAAGACAAATTGGGTCCAAACATTGGAAGCCCAAAAACATAAAATACTCTATATAGCCCAATCCAGCTTGGTGAACTCACCACTATCGGACCCTGTTGCTGCTCGCCTTACTTCCAATTGGAAAAAGCGCCCAACACAAATCTATGTGAAAATTTCATTTCAGAAATGTAAGGTACGTTATTTTCAGTTGTACGCGTGTCTCCATCAATCCATCATGACTGAAGTTCATCATCAAGCTACTACTGGCAGCAGAAAGTGATCGATGACCACTACTGCATGGGAAGCTTTACTCTAACCCCAACCTTCCAAATACCCTCAACCAATTTGGAATTAGTAGGCTGGTCGGCCCACTGTGGCATTACAACCATCGGCACTCCCAAGCTCAATGCCTCAATTGTCGAATTCCACCCACCGTGAGTCAAAAAACACCCTACTGCTTCGTGTGACAACACTTCGAGCTGAGGGCTCCAATTTACTAACAAGCCTTTTTCGCCCATCTCTTTTTTGAACTTTTCCGGAAGCTTTGCCTCTTCGGAGTCCCTGACCACCCACAAGAAGTGGAAGTCGGTTGCCTTCAAGCCC
Source organism: Rosa lucieae (assembly GCA_024704745.1). Classification (NCBI taxonomy): domain Eukaryota; kingdom Viridiplantae; phylum Streptophyta; class Magnoliopsida; order Rosales; family Rosaceae; genus Rosa; species Rosa lucieae. Next base: position 27,317,054 of record CM045498.1, read on the forward strand.
AAGGCAAATTCCTGCATTTGCTTGTCACTCAGATTGGCTATACTACCAAAGGCTACGTACACGACGGAGCCTGCTGGCTTGGTGTTGAGCCAGTCGGTGCAAACCGAGTCTCGATCTATCTCGAAGAGATGAATGCCATACTCCTTGTGGTCTCTGATGCTATTGTCCAAGTATTTAGATGGAATTTTTGGCCCTATTGTCAACATTGGACAAATTTGAGACATCGAATCCACCACCTGTAACATACCATTAGAATCAAATTAAGTCAAACACTACTAGTTTTTCATTTCGTGAACAAAATCAGCAACACACCTCTTCCTCTAACTTGTAGAAAGTGTTGGCGAAAATGAAATCAGCTTTGTCGGTGTTAGAGAATTGGTTCAACACCATCTCACAGTAAGCTGGATACGAGCCCGGCATGGAAAAGTAGGACGGCATATCTTGAGGCTCAAGAATATGCAATCCAAGAGGAAGTTTATTAGGAGAAGAAGCTGGACTCCTAATTAGTCCATGATGATGCTCAAGATAGTAAGTGTAATTAACGGTGCAGGTTTGAGTAAAAAAGGCAGCAGTGGCTAGACTAAATTGTTTAGCTACATCCAAAGCCAAGGCAAGAACTCGTCATACATTATGCAGTCAATAGGGTTTGGTGTTGATTTGTGCCTTGTAATGATCTCAGTTACAGATTTGGAGCCCTCGGCTTCTAAACGAGATAGATAGGCGGCGATGCTTTCAGCTAGCGCAAAGCCGCCGTCATCATACCCATCGGATATGGTCTCAAGTTGGACGGAGCCTGCCGATTTGGGTAGGTTCAAAGAGTTGGCGCTGAAGATGGTATTGGCTAGGGTCACTTTGAGGCCCTTAGAAGATGCTAGGCATTTGGAGAATTGGAGTAGCGGGTTTATGTGGCCTTGAGCTGGATAAGGAATTGCTAAAACATGAGCTCTATAGACACTGCTTGCCATTGCCTCTCTTTCTTTAGCTCTCTCTCTCTCTAGGCTCTTGTAGTTATAGCTAATTTGTATATATATGGAGCTTGGTCGATCTCATGCACAGATATGGTTAAGTAAACTAGGATTATATAACACTGAATATAAGCCCAGTAGTATCAAAAAACAAATATTTAGTCAACAATAAAGGCTTGGCTATTGCATTTAGCAATTTTCCAACTTGTTTACAAGTTATAATTGTATATTGAATTGAGTAGATTTAAGTCGCAATCAGACGTAAGCGTGAGACGACTGACTGACTAGTAGGTGGTCTTCTATATATCTGGACTAGGGAATTGGAATATGTCATCTTTTTCCTGTTTTATCCTTTTGTCTCACACATCGAGCTTCGAGCAGAGCAGCAATGGCTATAGCAATAGTAAAGAGCCAAGAGATCGATCAACATCAATCTAATTAAATAAACTTTACTGTGTTAAATTCCGCAAGAGGATTGTACTATGAATTATTGGTTCGGATATCGATCTCAAATATTTGATCTGCATTAGCCATAAAATTGATTGGTTAGCACAAGAATTCGTAGGCAAACTCTATCAGATCATGACATGAATTATTTCTCAACTGTGCCTTGGACGACTAAGGTACCAGCTGCTGGTAGGGATGGCAAAAATCCCCACCTAGTAGGGTACCCATCGGGCGGTGGCGGAGCCATGATTTAATTTTAAGTGGGGCACTTACAAAATATCAATACTTCATAAAAAAATTTATAAAAAAAAAAAACTAAAGTGATTTATTGTAAATTATTTAAAGCAATAAGCTAATAACTATATTAAATTTTTATAACTACATTAATTTTTTTGAAAATTAATTCAAAAGTAGAACTAAGTGTTAATAACTTAATATAAAAAAAATGTATTACATATAAAATACAAATATTCAGTTCCAAACCAAAAAAAAAAAACCTGAAAAACCAATAAAGTCAACTACTGGCTATTGAGTTTTGAACCTCGACCAAATTATTGCTTACTAAAACAGAAACCACTGGGCAAGGCCTACCACATGATAATTATTCAAACAAGCATATATATGTACCTTAGTACATACTTCCGAATTAAAAAAAAAAAAAAAAAACTCAGTGGGTCACGGGACTCACTGGGCCCCAATGTGGCTCCGCCACTGCCATCAGGTATTCGACCCTAACGAGGAGAAATTCGAGGAAAATCGGGTAACGGGGATATGAATCCCCAGTATTCGAATTTTGAAATCGGGTACCAGGCGGGGATAGTATTTTGATCTCCATCCCCATACCCACCCAATGACAATTATATGAAAAGAAAATATTTCAAACAGTACCCAAACTTAGGCCGACTCCTACCTTCAGTACCCGACTATGCAAAACTATCACTTTGGTACCCCAACTTTGAAGTCTGACCCAAGAATGGTACACGCCGTCCATCACAGCGTTAAGTTTTTGCTACGTGGCAAACCATGAGGGCCCTCAAAACATGCCACGTGGGTAGGGATGGCAATGGGGAGGGTAGGGTAAGGGGATTAAATTACCATCCCCATACCCGACTTCATTCTTCATCCCCAAACCCTCCCCAATCCCCGTAATAAGATATTGGGGATTCCCCGTCCCCGTTCCCATTGGGGATTAGATCCCCATACCCGCCCCAATCCCTATTAACAATATTACCAATTTATTATATAATAATTTATACAAACAATTATGGATTGTAAAATATGAAGTTAAAATTGAACAACAAAATAAAATAAATTTCTTATTTCAATCAAGGAAAATTAACATGTTGATAAAGATTTTTTATTAAAAGAACTTCCTTTTTTTAAACATATTATTAACAGAATTTAAATATTGACAAAAAGATGAAGTTTACATAAATATGTATTTATAAATAATATAAAATATATATATATAATAAAAAAACAAATATATATATATATATATGTATTTCGTATCATTCTTATTGAGTGGGTATGGGGATGAGGATCAAAATACCATCCCCGCCCCATACCCGATTTCAAAATTCGAATACTGGGGATCCCCATCCCCGTTACCCGATTTTCCCCGATGGGGATTTTTGCCATCCCTACACGTGGGTAGCTAGTAAACGCCGTGATGGACGGCGTGTACCATTCTTGGGTCGGACTTCAAACTTGGGGTACCAAAGTGATAGTTTTGCATAGTCGGGTACTGAAGTTAAGAATGAGCCTTAGTTCGGGTACTGTTGTAACATTTTCTCTTATATGTAATATATATATATATATATATTATCTATTTTTTTAATTATTTATAAATAAATATTTACGTAAACTTCATCTTTTTGTCAATAAAATTCATTGAAAAAGAGAACATCACCTTGTTAGAGTGAATGAGCAAGTTGTTAAGTTACATTAAGCAGTTCATTGTGGAATTTTTTTGTCGACTGCGGACTTTTATTGTTTTTTTTTTTAAGCTAGACTTGTATTTGTTTTTGTTGGATTGAAATAAGGAATTTATTTTATTTTGATATTTGGTTTTAACTTCATACTTTACAATCCATAATTTTTTGTATGAATTTTTCTACAATAAATTAGTAATATTGTTAACATGGATTTTTTTGTGGGGGGGGGGTTACCTTATTACCAAGATTGGGGCGGGTACAGGAATAAGGAATGAAGTCGGGTATGGGGATGGTAATTTAATCCTCGTACCCTACCCTCCTCATTGCCATCCCTAGCTGCTGGCCATTTATGGCATTGGAAAGTTGGAAATCAAAGGATACAAATTAAAAAGTCGTCATATCATTTTTTGGCTCTAAAAAGTATATACAAAAACTACTTGACAGAAACAAAAAGATATTTTGTTAATAAATTCAAGAAGAAAATGTCAATTACATGTGTGGTTCATGATATCACAATATTAAAAAGTATACATGTACAGCACATTTTGAAAAATTAGAATGCGACATCTTGTCGGCATAAAAATTAACTTGGTTTTTTTTCATCATTCATCGGCATGAGTCGTTCTTGAATACTATTGTTCACGTACGGGTATGAATAGATCATCGAGTTACTAGCTAATCGGTAGCTAGAAGCTTAACATTCCTACATAGGCATTCCCCCGATATACTGATGCAAATGACTCCATATTCTATTCCATGTTCTTATTAGTTGAATTAGTTGCAGTTGGCTTGCTAGAAAGAAGGTGTTGGAAAGTAGAGTATTTTGATTGGAAAAGTTGTACCATATGGTTACACAAATGCATCCGCTAGCTTGATGCAGTAATACGTAGATGTAGAATACAACTAGCCTACTACAAAAGCTCATCTGTATTAATACGGTGATTGGAAGCCCAGCCTTGTAACTAGTGCGCTTAATTGAAACCAATCTTGCTTTTCAGATGAATTGACAATTGGGTTGGGCTGAAGTACCTAGTCCTGACTTTTCGGGTTTGGATTATTAATTAGCCTTTGGGCTTTTCTTTGTTGAAATGGAATGAGTACAAGGTTGAGGTTATGCTTATAATTAATAAATAAAGGGAAAATCTACATCTATCACGGTCAGGAGTAGGGCTGGGCACAAGCCGAAATTGTGGTAATCTCGATACCGGGCTTGGAATAGAAGTTCGGTATGGGCCGGTACGGTTTGGGTCATTTTGAGAATTGATCCCGATAAACCTGAACCCGATCAGCAATGGGCCGGGATCGATACCGGAAAAAAAAAAAAAAAAAAAAAAAGACAAGACAGGTTCTTGAAATTTCCCAGTTTGCATTTCTACTTTTCCATTACTTCAACCCTGCAATCAAATGACCATTTCAAAGAGAACTAGCAAGAGTGCAATCCCCTACAACACTTCATCATTCCATAATCCAAAAAGCTGATCTTATGCAATAAATCAAGCACATTATGAAGTATGAACAACACTAAAAGCTAAAAGCCTAAAACTGAAGAAAAAATGACCAAATCTGCATAGTACTTAGTTGCGTACTTGCAATTGCATACCAAACTACCGAAGTACCAAAACTGCAAGCTGCAGCTAAAAGCTAAACAAGAAAAAGAAAAAATGACCAAATGTCCAAATCTGCATATTGCAATATTGCACTATTGCATACCAAATTACCGAACCTGCAGGCTGCGGGTAAAAGCTAAAAAAGAAGAAAAGATTCAAAGAAGACCAAATCTGCATAGTGCATACTGCATAGTTGCATACCAAACTACCAAAATACTAAACCTGCAAGCTCCATCTAAAAGCTAAAACAGAAAAAAAAAAAAAAAAAAAACTTGGTACATAGCTAAAACATAATCAACTAATATATGCAAGCACATTATTGATTATTCCAACAATCCATCATTAACAAACACTGACCAAAGCTGCATTAGTCCATTACATGCCACAATTTGACGCTTCAATTCCAAACTGAATACAATAAAGTTCTTAAACAGTAAAGCCATCACTGAAAATGTGCACACAACTAATTGAAATCTTCAAACATCTATCACATTACCAGCTACCACAAGCTTTCCCTTGCCTTTTGCTTTTGGAATTGGAGCTGGACACACATTGGTTTTGCTAGATGCAGTGCTTTCATGCTCTGCAAAAAAAAAAAAAAAAAAAAAAAAAGTAGTTAGTTAATGATTATGCACTGAAAATACTCAAAACACTCAAACACTTGTAAAGAAAAGAGTTAGTTAGATACCTTGCTCAACTTCTTCATAAAAGGATTAATTTCAGTTTACCCCCCTGAGGTTTAGGGGTGAAATGATTTCACCCCCTCTACTTTCAATTTTGAATTTTTACCCCCTAAACTTTTCAATTTCAATCAGCCGTGTCCAATTTTTACTGTTCCGTCTAAATTGGATGTTAAGTTTGACTTTTGAGGGTTAAAATGGTCATTTCAACATAAAAATAAAAAAAATAAAAAATTTCTGTTTTTTTTTTTTTTGTCTCCAACCTATACACCACAAGTTATAATAGGTTTATAAAAACAAAAAAATACTCTAGGTAGTTGAAAGTCGCTCGCTGGTCTATGATATTTGTGACATATCTCCGATAAAGTGAAGAATTTAGGATATATCCCAAATAAAGTGAAGAAATATTTGTAAAAAATAATTTCACACTTTATCTGTAAATAAATATCTGTAAAAAATGATTTTACACAGATATTTCTTCACTTTATTGGGGATATACAGATATTTACAGATAAAGTGTAAAAATCATTTTTACAGATATTTCTTCACTTTATTGGGGATATATCCTAAAATTCTTCAATTTATTGGATATATATCACAAATATCGTAGACCAAAAATGATTTTACACAGATATTTCTTCACTTTATTGGGGATATACAGATATTTATTTACAGATAAAGTGTAAAATTATTTTTTACAAATATTTCTTCACTTTATTGGGGATATATTCTAAAATTCTTCACTTTATCGGAGATATATTACAAATATCGTAGACCAGTTAGCGGCTTTCAACCACCTAGAATATTTTTTTTGTTTTTATAAACCTATTATAATTTGTGGTGTATAGGTTGAAGACAAAATAAAAAATAAAAAAAATAAAACGAAAAAACAGAAAAAAAAAAAAAACTAAAAAATAGAAAAGAAAAAAAAAACAATTTTTTTTAATTTTTTATGTGGAAATGACCATTTTAGCCCTCAAAAGTCAAACTTAACGTCCAATTTGGACGGAACAGTAAAAATTGGATACGGCTGATTGAAATTGAAAAGTTTAGGGGGTAAAAATTCAAAATTGAAAGTAGAGGGGGTGAAATGATGACAACCCCAAACTTCAGGGGGGTAAACTGAAATTAATCCTAATGATAATATCATGTTGGTTTTGCAGAATGCAGTGGGAAGAATCAAGGCTGCAAGTCAAGGACCAGTAATCGTTTATTTTTATCCTATGAACTTTCTATTGCGCGCAACTACTCATTTATGATTTGATTTGTGCAAGACTGCATTGTGGCCAAGGTTTCAAATTTCGGTTTCGGTTTCGATTTCGGTACTTCAAATTTAAAGAAATTTCGGAGAAAGTTTCGATTTCGGTGGAAATTTCGGTTAAAAATAAAGAAATCACATTAATTGCATGTATAAAATGATATTTTTGAATGAAACTTTTACATAGACTAAACTAACCTATAATAAACCTATTTACAATGTAAACTCTCTAAAATTATACATAAATAATAGAATTGTGATATTTAATATGGACGAGACGACGAGTAATTAACTAAAACTGTAGTAAGTTGCTAAACACTATCTATAATTCTATATGTAATTATAAATGTTCTGTATATTGATAATGTGAATGTGATTTACTTTTTTTTTTTATGGTTGGAACCCAGTGGGAGGCTTGGCCATCACGCCTTTTTCACTAATAATTAGAAAAATTCAAAGTTTGTTGTGAGAAAACTGAACTCCAAGCCTACGAAAAGTTAAAAGACATCATTATGGTCATGGTGGTCAAAAAGCCACGCACTAAGAAAATACTAGTAAAAACTAAAAAGAACAGTAAAGCCTTCAACATACCTTCTTAATTAATAATTATATGGTGGATGATACACATGATAGAAAGAGAGTTTCTGTGTTATGAAGGAGGATTGAAAAAAAAAAAAAAAAACCAAAATTTCATATTTTGTCAGCGAAAAGTCGAAAACTGTGAAATACGAATTTAGCAGAAATTTCAGAGAAATTTCGGACAAAATTTCGGTTTGAATATTTAAATATATTTTGTGTGTGTAGATATTTCGGAAATTTAGAATTTCGCGGAAATGTACGGAAAATTTCAGTAAATTTCGGAAAACTCCTGACAGAAATGATATAGCATATGAATTTCGTTTCGGTACTTCAAATTTACGGAAATTTCGACGGAAATTTCGGCAGTTTCGGAGAAACTTAAAACCTTGATTGTGGCAGAATGCAGTTGGAACTATTTATTTAATTCATCACTTCATTGTGGCATTTTCATGGCATTTGTGAACTTGTGTATTGCTGCTACTACATAGTTGAAAGAGTTAGAAGTTCATAAACTTATTGAGTTGTAATTGAAGACTTCCAAGTGTTGAAAATTGCATTGAACACTGGAAGTTCTTTGAAGAGGTTGAACATTTGAACTGTAATGTTGAACTGTTGAAGTGGTTTTGAACTTTTGATGCATTTGATTTTATATTATCAATGTATTGTACTACTGATTGTGTCGGTTGTGTTCATTTGATTATCTTAGACTCTTGGTTGTGTTCTGCATTGAAGTTTAATGGTCTCTGAAATTATGAACAGCAATGAAATGTGGCTGGGAAGGTGGAAAAAGTAGTATGTTTTCTTTCTGGCTAGGAACCGGTTTCAACCTGTAATCGAACAGAAAATAACGGTTCCAGCAAAAAAACAGGTCACAACGAATCGGAAGAGGGACTTCGGTTCCAGTTCAGCGCAAAAAATGCCAAAACAAGAATCTATCCCAGGCCTACCTGCAAAGGCAGCAATCTTAAGGCTCTTCATCTAGCACACTTACAAGTAGAAGCAGCCATAGCAGAGGAGGAGTTAGGGCCAGCTTCTCAATAATTAGAAGAAGGTTGTTAAAGAAAGTATTGAGGCAGTCATAGTACATGAAGTAGATTAATACCTGGATGCTCCATTGACCCAACTGATGATAAAGATTGCTTTGACATCCTGTGTTGGTGGAAGATAAATGGTTGCAAGTTTTCAGTCTTAGCAGCTATAGCGAGAGATGTTCTTGGAATTCAGACCTCCACAGTGGCCTCAGAGTCTTGTTTTTCAATAGAAGGCAGAGTGATTGACTGTTTTAGGAGCTCATTAACTCCTAAAACAGTGGAGGGACTAATTTGCATGAAGAATTGGTTGCTAGGTGATGATATTGCAAAGGTTGTTGATGATTGCTCAATTGAAAACATTGAGTTTTATGAAGGATTAAATTCAGTTTACCCCCCTAAGGTTTGGGGGTAATTTCATGTTAGTCCCTGTCCTTTCAATTTAATCAATTTACCCCCCAAGCTTTCCAATTTCAATCAGCTGTGTCCAATTTCTACTATTCAGTCCAATTTGGACCGTTAAGTCTGACTATTGAGGGCTAAAATGGTCATTTCAAGACAAAAAAAAATAAAATAAAAAAAGGAATTTTTTTTTTTTCATTTGAAATTTTTTTTTCCTTCTTTTTAAAATTTTTTTTATATATAAATTTTGTCTTCAACCTATACACCACAAGTTATAATAGGTTTATAAAAACAAAAAGATACTCTAGGTGGATGAAAGTCGCTCGCTGATCTACGATATTTATGATATATCTCCGATAAAAAGAAGAATTTTAAGATATATCCCCAATAAAGTGAAGAAATGTCTGTGTAAAATTATTTTTTACAAATATTTGCAGATAAAGTGAAAAATCGTGAAAAAATATATGTGTAAAATCATTTTTTACAGATATTTATAGATAAAGTGTAAAATCCTTTTTTACAGGTATTTCTTCACTTTATTGGGGATATTTCCTAAAATTCTTCATTTTATCGGAGATATATCACAAATATCGTAGATCAGTGAGTAGCTTTCAACCACGTAGAGTATTTTTTTGTTCTTATAAATCTATTATAACTTGTGGTGTATAGGTTGAAGACAAATTAAAAAAAAATCAAAAAAATTAAAAATTAAAAAACTGAAAAAAAAATTAAAAAACAGAAAAAACAAAAAAATAAAAAATAAAAAACAGAAGAAAAAAAATAAAAAATAAAAGAATTCCTTTTTTTGTAGTTTTTTTTGTCTTGAAATGACCATTTTAGCCCTCAAAAGTCAGACTTAACGTCCAAATTGGATGGAATGGACACGGTTGAGGAGAATTGACAAGCTTGGGGGGTAAACTGATTAAATTGAAAGAACAGGGACTAACATGAAATTAGCCTCAAACCTCAGGGGAGTAAACTAAATTTAATCCTATAATATAAAGGATTAGTCAATCAAATAATAGACACTGTTCATTGCTAGTTGTAGAATATTACTCTCGTCAGACTTAATCCTAACTAAAATAACACGGCAAATTTTGGCCCCCTCAAAGCAATGAACAGTGTCTAACCTAATGAACTAGTCACCCTACCCCAATGACCCAACATGTGAACTTACTCTAGGAAATTGACCCAGAGTGATTTAGGTTAGTTTGGAAACTGACCCAATGATCCAAATCCAACGGGTGAAAACAAACATTTAAAAAAAAAAAATGAACAGTGTCAGTAACTCAGTGAGTCAGTGACCCAACATGTGAACATGCATGCTCTTAGAGTGACAGAGGATAACGCAAGATTATATATTAGTCCTGAATTAACATGTGTTTATTTCTAATGAGAGCTCTCGCTCTCTCACCCTTGCGGTGCTAACCCTAGGGTTTGGCCGCCTGATCAACTTGGCCTGTGCCGATGGCGTCTGCGGTCCATTGCTGGCGGGTCCTTTGGCTTCACGAACCTACCTTCTTCAACCATTTGGTTGCTGCACTCTAATCTCAGCGTCTTAGCTTTGGGATTCAACCCCGACGGGTTTTGCCCGTGTTGCTGTTGCTTTCTGTTTCAGTAATGGCGGGGGACGGCGGCGTGGGGTTTTGGTGGATCCTAATCAGACATGGGATCCCGGTCCTTTCATGGGAAGAGGTATGGAGTTCGGGTCCTCTCCGATGGTGGCGACTCAGCGTCTTAGTACCGATCTGTTGCTTCGGAGGTGGATGGTGACCTCGAGTGCAGATCCTCTCCGGCAGCGGTTCTGGATGCATTTGGTTTTATCGTTGGGCTCTTTGGAATCTAAGGGTTGGAGGATTTTTGCTTTGGCTTCTAGGTGGGTATGGGATTCTCGATCTGGTGTATGCTTGGCGTTATCAGAGGTGAAACGGTGTAGTTCCGGGGAGCGACAATGCAGATCTGGAAGGATGCCCAAATGTTTGGGGGTCCAGATTTGGGCTGCAGCTAGGGTGCCCAAATGAGATTCAGTTGGGCCCGGGCCTATGTCAAGTTTGCCTCGGCAGATTTGATTTTGGATTCAAGCCGGATTTGGATATGAATTTGGGACCCGAGTCGTATTCAAATCCGGATCTTGGATCCAAGACAGCTGCTCATATTGATATGGTATTTGTTCTGCTTCTTAGGAATTTGTTTGTTAATTTTTGAGTTTTTGACACCCTCGATTACTTTCGAACTCCCGGTGAGCGAATCACCTCTCTTAGGTGATCATATCACTAGTTACGGTTACGGTTACTATTATATTTACACTGCTCTTATGACATATGCAGTGTAGCGATGTCGTCCGACATCAAGTCACATGGTTACCTTTTATTTTAGATGCGTATGTGAATGAGTGAATCGTGCTATTCTTTATTTTTTTCCCTACTTTATAGATGCGTTTGTGCATCTTGTTATGCTTTATTGTTTTTCCTTTCGATGCTTTTGCATCGCTCCATGTACTTCTTAGTTTCATCTAATATAGTTTGTCATCTGTCCCTTCAAAAAAAAAAAAAAAAACATGTGTTTGTGGTTCTTGACAATCTAATTGGTCCGTGAAATATTGTTCCGTGATAAATCCAATTTTTCTTAATTTTGTTCTGACTACACGAACATATGGGCGACTTCGTGTCCTAGCGATCAAGACCATGAACACATCGTAGTCCCGAATACCACAGAATAGTATTGGATGATAACACAATGAACAAGGGTTATAAATGATTTTTACTCTGTTTATACGTCAGATATTATAATTCGGAAATTCAAAAATTAGTTACAACGTAGAGCAGAGAGAGAGATTTGACGGCCAATCGTTTCAAAACCGGTGCGGATGCTTTCCCAGTCGATTCAAGTCTGACATACCAAATTGGAGCCCCATCTTCAGTTCTTGTGATTACCCAAGGTTAATTTCTTCTTCTCTGTTTGGTTGCTCCACTTTATTCATTCTTTTCAATCTTAATCTTGCCTGGAATTCTTCAATTATAATTCCAAATTATCCATTTCCTTTCCTCATTGCATCTACGTATCACTTTCGTTGGGATATCACTTTCCACAAAACGTATCTGGAATCCAGATTCTTGACTCGGAATTGCTAGCACCCACATTTTCTGTAATGCCCACCATGTGTATGAGGAACGTTCTCTGTGGGAATGCACGATTCAAAAGATGATATTACTGCTATGTTTACCCAATTTTGCATTCTATCTTAATTTTGTATTTATTGGGTTTGGGTCTCAGTAATTCGATACCATGATTTACTTAGCTTATAGTCTAAGAAAGGTACTAATTTGTGTTGCATTTGCTGCAGATACCAAAGATATAAAAGATTGTGTACTTTTCGAAACTCTCTACAGAATTTTATCCGGTGCGGAACATAAGAAGACGATGAAATGGGAGCCTCCAGTGGGCCTAGGCTTTCCGGAATGCAGAGACAAGTACTTAGTCTATACAGAGGGTTCTTGCGGGCAGCTCGTTTAAAATTTGCTGAAGATCGACACAAGATTGAGTCACTTGTGTCGAATGAGTTCTGCCACAATGCCAAGAATGTAGTCCGCAAGAATTTTATTTACATTGAGTACTTGGTTCGCCGTGGAAGGAAACAGATTGATCAGCTCAAGAGCCCTGATACTGTTGGATTATCAGCCCTGAATGTGAGTTTCTCTGATAGACTGAAATGAAACGTCCTGTTGGTGAAATTACAATAAAATTATAATTTCTATATGAGAAACTCGTTGACAATAGGCTGAGGCGCGGGTATCTCGCTCTCTTTAAGGAGATTCAAGCCCTCTACGGAACAATGCCGGTGCACCAGAAATCTCTTGACTTGTCCCCTCCAGGATACAACAGCCCAACAACAAGTTGTGTGGCTCACACCAATCTGCACAAATTGGAGGAAGCCAAAGCTCCACCAAAAGAACACCTTTCTCTGGCCAAGAAACACACAAGACTCTTTTGGGGGTTTTTGGAAAGAAAGTTGATGGGTGAATAGTTGAGTAAAAGTTTGATGTAAATTAGCATGCAACAAATGATGCTATTTATAGGCTCTTAGGACACTCCCTACCATTAATAGGGTAGTAACCAAAAGCCATAGGTTACAAGAATTAAAACCCAAAATAAATCAAAATAAAACACCATGAGTTACAAAATAAAATTCAAAATAAATTTTGAATTTAAACACACAAATAAATTCAGATTTTAAACACAAAATAAATTCACCCAAATTTAATTTCAATAATAAATAAAATATTAAAATGTAACAACATTCCCCCACTCATTTTAATATTTTAAAAAAATATCAACCAAAGTTACCGGCCAAAGACAAACCATTATGCATCATGAAGGTGTGCTCTGCATTGAACCTTCACTTAGTGAAACAGCAATCCCTACTCCAGAGTTGATAATGGTCTCAGACTTGAACTACAACTGCTTAAGGGAAAATAAGAACTACTGCTCACACATAATAATTCAGGTGTTAATATGAGCTTTATTAGCCAGCACGTTACGGCCTTGTGCTTATCCCGGTTTTCATGAGTGTATTTCAAGAATAAGCCCAATTCTTATAGAGAGCGGCCCCACTTTCTCACTCATATAGGTAAAATCCGTCAAGGATGCTCTTGTAACTATGACATCCCACTCATATGAGCTACAGATTTTATTAAGAGTTTTAAGTAAACTCAACCTTCATATACGTTACAAGATTAATGCACTTACATCATAGGGATGAGTAAGAAAATATAGTGCATTTTTCTTACGGCCACCTTATGATTCGTTTTTCCCATTGAACCCAGTTTTTAGGATCTCTAATCACCGGGTTGGGTGTCCTCATATATGGCTCATGACGATATGGGCTTCAATCCCATCCCCCTCAATGTACTCCAGACCTTTTCTCTTACCAAGCCCTTAGTTAATGGATCTGCAAGATTATCACATGATTTAACATAATTCACATTAATAATTCCATCACTCAAATATGATCTCACAGTACTGTGCTTTCTTCTTATAGGTCTGGATTTACCGTTATAATAACAGTTATTTACTCTACCAATAGCTGTAGTGCTATCACAATGAATCAATATAGGTGGTATAGTACAGCAGGATATTTTTTATAAAATAATCCATAATTTTTAGTACCAAGCAAATATTTCACAACACGCTCAATTGCATGCCAATGTTCTTTACCTAGTTTACTTGTGAACCTGCTAAGTACTCCAACTGCATACGCAATGTCAGGTCTAGTGTAGTCAGTTGCATAGCGCAAACTGCCAATAATTATGCTAGCATATTCATTTTGATTAATCACATCATTTTCACTTTCAACAGGAAATAAGTGAACACTAGAATCAAAAGGAGTAGACATATACTTGTGGCCAACATAATCATATTTCTTCAAAATTTTCTCAATATAATGTGACTGATCAAGAAAAATACCATCACATGTTTTTGTTATTTTCATGCCCAAAATAACATTAGCCTCACCAAGATCTTTCATATCAAAATTGCTCTTAAGCATAACTTTTGTCTCATCAATTACATGCAAATTTGAGCCAAAAATTAAGAGATCATCCACATAGAGGCTTATAATAACATGTGAATTTTTTCAAGATTTATAATATATTCACTTGTCATATTCATTTGATTTATAACCATTTTCAATCATGCAGGAATCAAATTTTTCATGCCACTGTTTAGGAGCCTGCTTTAAATCATAAACGGATTTAGATAACTTACATACCTTGTGCTCTTGACCAGGTTCTATAAAACCTTCTGGTTGGTCCATATAGATCTCTTCATCTAAATCACCATTTAGAAAAGCTGTTTTCACATCCATTTGATGAATAATCAAATCATGAATTGCAGCAATAGCAATCAATAATCTAATTGATGTAATCCTTGTAACCGGAGAAAAAGTATCAAAAAAGTCTAGATCATGTTTTCGCTTAAAGCCTTTAGCAACAAGTCTAGCTTTATATTTATCTACACTTCCATCCGGTTTGAGCTTTTTTCTAAGGACCCATTTACACCCAATGATTTTAAAACCTGTTGGTAAATCTACTAATTTCCAAGTATTATTAGAAATTAGAGACTCCATTTCATCATTCACAGCCTCCTTCCAAAAAATTGCATCTGGTGATGATAAAGCTTCATGTAAAGAAATAGAATTTTCCTCAACATTATAAACATAATAGTCAGGGCCAAAATCTTTTTCAACTCTAGCTCTCTTACTTCTTCTAGGTTCATTTTCATTAGTTTCTTGTATATGCAAATTAGAAGAAGAACTAGGTTGTGAAAAAATATTTTCTCTAGATTCTTGACCCCCACTATTTTTTGATTTAAAATGAAATTTTTCTTCATGAAAAATTGCATCACCAGATTCAATCACAACATGATTTTCAACATCAAGAAATCTATAGGCTGTACTATTTAAAGCATATCCAACGAAAACACAAGTAGTAGCTCTAGCACCCAATTTTGGTCTTTTAGGATCAGTTAACCTCGCAAAGGCTAGACAACCCCAAACTCTAAGATAACCCAAATTTGGTTTATGCCCCTTCCACACCTCAAAAGGTGTAATTTTTGTATTTTTATGTGGCACTCTATTCAACACATAACAAGCAGTTAAAACTGCTTCACCCCAAAGATTAGAGGGAGCACCTGAATCAATCAACATGGCATTTGTTAACTTAATCAAAGTTATATTTTTTCTTTCTGCCACACCATTAGATGCAGGTGAATAAGGTGGAGTAACTTCATGAACCACTCCTAAAGATTGAACAAAAGAATTGAATTCAGAAGAATCATATTCTCTTCCTCTATTACTTCGGAGTCTTTTAATTTTTCTACCGAATTGATTTTCAACCTCAAGGAGGAACTCTTTAAATTTGGCAAAAGCATCACTTTTATTTTTCAACAAATAGACATGAGCATATTTAGAACAATCATCAATAAAAGTGATAAAATACCTGTTACCTCCACGAGTTAAAATTCCCTCAAATTCACACAAGTCTGTATGAATTAATTCCAATAGCTCGGTATTCCTTTCAACATTTTTGTGAGGCCTTCTAGTAATTTTTTCTTTACTGCAAGTCTCACATTTTTCAAAATCTTTTTGCACTGAAGGAATTAAACCCAAGCTACTCATGATTCCCACATATCTACTATTTATATGACATAAACGTGCATGCCAAAAATTCAAAGAAGAGAGCATGTAGACTGAAGTAGATGCTTTATTATTATTCTCAACATTCAATTTGAACATGCCATCACAAGCATAACCTTTGCCCACAAATATACCTTTTTTGGTGATCACATATTGGTCAGATTCCATAGTTTGTTTAAAACCAGCCTTATTAAGAAGATAACTAGACATCAAATTTTTTCTCATGGAGGGTGTATGCAACAGATCTTTCAAAGTTAGCACCCTACCAGAAGTAAATTTGAGTTCCACCTTACCAGTTCCAAGCACATGAGTAGTATGTGAATCTCCAAGCATAACTGTTTTGGGCTCCTTAAAAGGAGTGCATTTCTTGAAACCAATCTTTATCATAGCAAATGTGCCTATTAGCACCAAAATCTGCCCACCATCCTTCAACACTTTGAACCATATTTACATCAGTTATCATTGCCACATATGGTTCTTCAGTGATGTGAGCTTGAGGAACAGCCTCAAGCTTTCGGTAATTGCAATTTCGAGCAATATGCCCACTTTTGCCACAAACATAACAACAAGTATATTGTTGCTTATTTTCTGAAGGAGGATATTGGTTCTTATTCACATAGCTTGGTTTGCCTTTATTTTGTTGGTGAGGTTTACCAACTTTTTTCATATTTTTCTTCTTTGGCTGCATAAGAGAATTTGTATGAAAATGACCATTGGGCATATTATTAGTGGAAGATACTAAATTTACCTTGGAGGTGTTATTGTTTGTATTTTGCATAAGAACATCTTGACCTCTTGCTTCTTCCTCAACTCGGATGCGAGTCGTCAAGGTCTCCAAGGAAATCTCCTTTTGTTTATGACGCATGGATTTTTGAAACTTTTTCCATGAAGGTGGAAGTTTATCAATGATACCAGCCACCACTAGATTTTCACCAATTTTGACACCTTCAGATGTAACTTCAGCTACAATCATTTGGAAGTCTTGTACTTGCTCCGCAACCGACTTGCCATCCACCATTTGATATCGGAAAAAACGGCTTGCAGCATATTTTTTCGCACCAGCTTCCTCGGTGTCATATTTGCTCTGTAATGCTTTCCAAATTTTCTTGACAGAAGAATGTGTTGTATCATAATAATCATAAAAATGATCAGCAAGACAGTTCAAGAGATAGTACCGACAATTATACTCATCTTTTTGAAATTTTTCAACTTTTTCTTCATGAGCAAGGAGTTCATCATCCTTCATGCCTTCGTTACTCTTCTTTGATGGATTCTTCTCCGTTAGCACATAGGCAACTTTGAGAAGATTAAGGTAGAAGAGAACTTTTCCCTTCCATCTCTTGAAATGTGCACCTTTGAAGCGGAAAGGCTTGTTGAGATCTCCCACATTGTCAAGCGGCTTCTCTTGAGTACGCTCCATCTTCTTTGAATCTCCTTAAAATTGTTGGTGAAATTACAATAAAATTATAATTTCTATATGAGAAACTCGTTGACAATAGGCTGAGGCGCGGGTATCTCGCTCTCTTTAAGGAGATTCAAGCCCTCTACGGAACAATGCCGGTGCACCAGAAATCTCTTGACTTGTCCCCTCCAGGATACAACAGCCCAACAACAAGTTGTGTGGCTCACACCAATCTGCACAAATTGGAGGAAGCCAAAGCTCCACCAAAAGAACACCTTTCTCTGGCCAAGAAACACACAAGACTCTTTTGGGGGTTTTTGGAAAGAAAGTTGATGGGTGAATAGTTGAGTAAAAGTTTGATGTAAATTAGCATGCAACAAATGATGCTATTTATAGGCTCTTAGGACACTCCCTACCATTAATAGGGTAGTAACCAAAAGCCATAGGTTACAAAAAATTAAAACCCAAAATAAATCAAAATAAAACACCATGAGTTACAAAATAAAATTCAAAATAAATTCTGAATTTAAACACACAAATAAATTCAGATTTTAAACACAAAATAAATTCACCCAAATTTAATTTCAATAATAAATAAAATATTAAAATGTAACAACACGTCCTACGCATTGAAGTAAGCGTTTGATATTTGTATCTACTTGCTGAGATAGATTTGATTTCATCCATCTTTATAAAAGAGTACGTTAGGAAAAGAAATACTTGATCTGAATCACTATCAGGAAATCTAAACTGTGCAATATTGATGACCGTGGTCCTCTGAGGCAATGTGTATTGATTAACTTTGTTATCATAATAATATCTTAAGAGTTACTTTATTGATACTGATGCGGGAAGCCTGAACACGATAGTAAGAGGCTCCGTCAAGCGTCGAAAGCCATATGAGATGAGCTAGAATCCACTAGCAATTACGGGCACAGCCGTAAGAAAAATAGAGAAACTTCTCTAAGATTTGGTTTTTTATTGATAACTTGAATCAAAATTACAATCTAAGAGGTGCCTTATATATAGGGCACATAGCATAAACCTAATACGACTAGAAAATAAAAAGAATAATTTATTATAGACTAAAACTAGAAAACCTCATTAAATAAAAATCAGAAATAGAATCCTAGATACTAAATAACATTACTCAATCTCTCAACCAAGATTTTGTTTGAGAATCCCGATATATCCAAAAGAGTAATTTATGATTAATTTCATCATTAAGAAGCCTATTTGAATACCAATATCCAATATTCAAATCATTCTTCTTAATGTAGAGACGCTTCTTTCTTTTCAAGATTCTTTGTTGAAATTGACTAAAATCTCATCCTACATCAGTCTCCACCACTTGAAAAGAACTCGACCTCGAGTTCCTCTTGAATGCAGCTCAATCATTAGTAGGAATAAAACACGATAAGCCATCAACTTCAATATTCTCGAAATTAAAAGGTATCACCATGAATCCAATACCGTAGACAAGTTTAGAATAAGCATCTTTAAACTTGAACTCCTCCACTTGAAAAGGAATGGGTAATGACTTCTCCTTGGGTTGATCTTGAACACAATTAGGCATGCATGACATGGATATCGATGTGATGAATGAATCAGCTTCCTTATCCTTAATGAGTTTCTCTTCAATCTTCAAAGTTGCTTCTTCATGTTCCTTTTCACACACCTCAGGATGGTCTTTCTTGAAGTTCTTCCTTCTAGGCTTGATTTTAATTTTGTGTGACTCTCACCTAAATAAATATGTGCTGTCTTTACAATAACCACCTTTGACGCTTTCATGCCATGGTCTTCCAAAAAGCACATTAGTGTCGTCCATGTCAATCACATGACAAGTAATCTCTTCTTTATAAAATTTTCCCATAGAGACAGGAACTTTACAAATCTCTGTTACTTGTGCAGATTCATCCCCTCCAAATGAAATCCAGTATGGATCTCTTAGCTTCACTATCGGTAATTGAAAATAATCCACAACTTTGTTTGCTACAAAGTTCTCTCGTAGACCACTGTCAATTATTACAGAGCATACCTTATCTTTGATGATACATGTAGTTCGGAAGTCGTCGTAATCCGGTGTTGTGAATATCCAACGTTCCATGTTTCTTTTTTCTTTTCTTTTTTGGATTGATGAGGTTGTCCTAGGGCGAATCCCTTGGCGTGTTCCTCTTCAACGAAACTTTCTTTGATAGATACTCTACGACCAGCGTCGTTGAGGTTGGTGGTAGTGAACTTCTCCCTTGAATCGTCGTTTGTTAAGAAGCGGGCGATACCCACTCTGATACCAAATGATGCGGGAAGCGTGAACACGATAGTAAGAGGCTCCGTCCAGCGTCGAAAGCCATATGAGATGAGCTAGAATCCACTAGCAATTACGGGCACAGCCGTAAGAAAAATAGAGAAACTTCTCTAAGATTTGGTTTTTTATTGATAACTTGAATCAAAATTACAATCTAAGAGGTGCCTTATATATAGGGCACATAGCATAAACCTAATACAACTAGAAAATAAAAAGAATAATGTTGTAAATAGTTATGGCTAATATCATGTAAATAGATGGAGAGTCATATATGCCTTTCACTATAGATTAGTGATTGATAGAATTGTGAATAGGAGTAATTGACGTTGCTATTAAACGTTGCCCATTTGCATACATCATGTACTCCTATATAAACCCCCTCATGGTGAGATGAATAGAGACACCATATCTCCATGCGTCCAAACTCTCTCTATTTCTGAAACACTTTTGCTTTCATTTTATAACACGTTATCAGCACGAAGCTCTAACCCAAGCCTTAGCCAAGAAAAAAAAACAACCCTCCTGCTGCAGCCTGTTTGCACGCCCCGAAACCTCTTGATCTAGACCTCAGATCAAAATATTTTCTTCATCAAAGTTGTTCGTCTCTGCCTCTTTTATCTGCCCTCGAAATTTCAGCTCTACCGGAGTTGTTTTGAGACCTGTACATCATTCGAAGTGGGAGCTGTTCAGAAGAGGCGAATAGCTCTTGGATTGGCTGAGAAGACAACTTTCTCAGTTCTGCACACATAAGCTGAAGATTCATCCATCCGTCATCAAGTAATGTTTTCCAAAACCTAATTTTATATTCATTCTTCTTGCTTATTGTGCCTATTGATTGAATATGAAAAATCACCAAAATGCATGAACCCTAGCAAATCCTACATGATTTATTTACTTGGTATACGTATTTGTATATATTTGTTCATGTGTTTGGGATTGTTTGATTGGAAAAGAAAAAAGAAAAATTTATGGACTGCAACTATATATCTATAGTAATTCAACAAGAAAGAAAAAAAAACAGATTGTGCAGTTGCTGGGATTCGAACCCAGCTAAAAATAGGTGCCAACTCAACATGTTGTCCGCTATACCACTATGGAAAGTTAGTATGTATTAACATTATTTAGTATTAATTCTGCCAGAAGCAGATTTGAGGCCAATTAATTGGTGATTGATTAATCCGTGCGTTGATTTTGATTGATTTCTATCCAAAGCAATTACTATAGTAATTTATGCTCATTACCACAATCACTTCATAATTTATTCTTTCTTATTTCATTATTCATTTTAATAACATATATTGTGTTTATTACTATAATGATTTTGTGGTATTACTTGCTTATCTATTTGCTCATATTAATTATATGAATATTTTAGTGGCTTAAAAAATTTTCCTTGCACATTAGGGAAAAATTTGGTAAGTGGACCTGAACTATGGACCACTACGAATTTCAGTACATAAATTTCCAAAACATAAACTTTGGTACATGAGGTTTAAAAACTGACCAGTTAGCATACACGACGTCAATGACGCCGTTAGTTTAGTGCTAGATGGCCGTATTTGAAGGGATAAAATGGTCTGTACGGCCTTTTCCCTCCAACCTACAACCTACACTCCTTGCATATATTTTTCCCGCCATAATTCTGATAAAGTCTACAACTAACCATAATCTTGTTTAAAAATGGACTATTAGTAGTGGTGAAAATGAAAAAAAAAATGGCAATGATAGGAATGAAATTACTTAGTTAATGGTTCAACTGTGCATGACATAGAATTTCCAAATAATGGAAAGCAATTGTTCATACTGCCCCCTACTACAGATTTTCCAAAAACTACCTGTTACACAAAAGCTTATGGCATTTGTCCTATAACAAAAGAAAACAAATGCCACATTAACAGGTGGTGTTTCTTGCCATAACTACCAAGCTTGGTTCCTAAAACACAGAATTCAGGGTTTCCACAAAGCCCTCTGCAGTTTCGGTTTTTGAGGTTGAACAGATGCAGCAGCAAGTCTGGGTGACTTTCTTGGCTTAATTCTCCTTGCAGGCAACTTGTACCTCTTCCTTGACCCTCCAGCACTTGCTGATGATGTCTCATTCACTGGTTCAGCCTAGGAAATGATGAAATAGATAGTTGAATAGCAATGGTTCGTTCAATCAGCCAAAATATCAACCAAATTAACACAGAAACAACATTTGAACCAATTAACCACGATATCAAAACAACTTATGCAGCAAATCTAAATAAAGAGACATGCTTTAAATTCTTAATCCAGAACAGAAATTCCCATAAAGGACAAAGCACTAGTTCACAACAAACTCAAAAAAAAGCATAGCAAATTAGACATGGTTCCTAATCCAAAAAAAACCCAATGTACTATTATAACATCAAAACCGTTGCGGCGGCGAAAAACCGACAACCGGCCACCATTTCCTAGTACCTCCTGGGGCCGTACCCGATCGGCGCAGTCTGGAGATCAGAGGGATCCACCTTCTTGACTCCGGGAATATCCGCCATGCCGAGGGCAGTGAGCATGTCGAGGGTCACCTTGTCGACGGCGATCTCGTCGGTCTTCATGGCGGACTCGTCGGGGACAAAGTCCATGCGGTGCTCGCGCTCCTCCTCCTGGAGCTTGAGGGAGATGACGCGGACGGGGCCCTTCTGGATGCGCTTCATGAGATGGGTCGAGAATCCGGCGATCTTGTTGCGGAGGCGCTTCGACGGGATTTTTGCAGATCCTCCAGGACCTTCTTGTTGGTGTGGAAGTCGAGGGTCATGCGCGAGTAGTACCGCTCGATCACCTGCCAGGAGGACTTCTTCACGGTCTTGGTGCGGACGCGTCCCATGGCGGAGGAGCTGCGGTGGAGCTCTGTGTGTGTGCGCGTGAGGTAGGGTTTGAGAGGAGAGGGACTGCTGTGTGTGTGTGGCTGTCAAAGGGATAAAAGAGAGAGAGAAACGGCGTAATGGATCAGCTGACCAAGTCGAAGGGATAAGGGTTTTCAAACTAAAAAACCAATTTTGCCCTTCATTATGTGCGTAATGGCACGACGTCTGACGGAGTCATTGACGGCGTGTACGTATATTGGGTCGGGCTTCATATTTGATGTACCAAAGTTTATGTTTCAGAAATTTATGTACTGAAATTCGTAGTGGGCCTTACTTCGGGTACTATTCATGATTTTTTCCCCTAGAATATATATGAATAGAATGCAGGTAAGATGAGATCAACGATTAATGCTGACAACATCGCCCCTGAAGATATGAAGGCAAGGGCTATGATTTTCATCAGGAAACATATGGAGGAAGCACTCAAGGTGGAATATTTAGCTGAAGAGGACCCACGGTGCCTGTGGGTCGCTCTAGAAGAGCGATTCAACCATCAGAGGACTATCTACTTGCCAGAAGCAAGGCACGACTGGCAGAACATACGTTTCCAGGATTTCAAGACTGTCAATGAGTATAACTCTGAAATCTGTAGGATTCGGTCACTCCTAAAATTCTGTGGAGAAGAGCTCACAGAAGCTGATCTATTGGAGAAAACTTTCTCCACCTTCCCTCCTTCCTGTATGGTCCTGCAGCAACAATACAGGGAGAGAAACTTTGCTAGATTCTCAGAATTGGTCACCGTCCTGTTGCTCGCTGAAAAGAACAACGACCTACTTTTGAGGAATGATCAAGCAAGGCCCACCGGTACGAGAGCAGTTCCTTTGCCTGAAGCAAATGCTATTGCCCATCGCGAAAATAATCGCGCAAGGAGAAACCGGGGTAGTGGAAGGGGAAGGAGGCCTGAACGTCCGAGACATGGAAGGAGAAATGGGCTCAGAAATGCCCCATATGACCGTGACCACCAAGGTAATCGCCCAAGGGGTCGAGGAGGACGTGGACAAGGCCCACGTGGTGGAAACAGAAATGCCCAGGTCCAACAAGCTCAAATTAGAGAGAATGTTGGCCCGGCCCGTCACCCTCAGAATCAGCATAATCTATGTTATAGATGTGGAGGCACTGACCATTGGTCTCACACCTGCCGTGCAACAAATGAAGAGATAGGAGAGTATCACGCCAGATGCGGAACTCGAGAGGCCAACCTTGTGGAAGAGTCAGTTCCTATGGATACCACCTTGGAGATTACTGATTTCCAAGCAGCCAATGGGTACATCGAGGATTGAAAACTAGAGAACATGGACATAATAGGCACTTGTGCCATATCTATATTATTGTTATGAATAATAGTTTATATTTCCTTTGGATTATCTTTGGTGATTTTTGGGATATTGGTTTTATAAGTTGGTTATGCTTGGATGTTTAATTCAATAAAGTTATTTATTTTCATACATGTGATCCATTGAATTAAATTTATGAATAGGCATGTCTTGTGGGGAAGTTTGTTGTCTGGCTGATAGTGCTACTACGCACACCATACTCCGAGATAGGAAGTATTTTGCAAACTTATTGCCTACTCATACCTCTGTGACAACTATATCAAGTCAATCCAACCTAATAGAGGGCCATGGCAAAGCCCATTTTATGTTGTCCAATGGTACTGAATTTACCATTAATGAGGCCTTATATTCTCCACGTTCCAGAAGAACGTTATTGAGTTTTAAGGATATTCGAGCCAACGGTTATCACGTTGAAACCATTGAGGAAAAAGGAGTGGAATATCTTTGCATAACCTCCAATTTGTACGGCCGGAAGCGTACATTAGAGAAGCTAAAATGCCTTTCGAGTGGTCTCTACATGACTACCATAAGATCAATTGAGGCAAATCACATAACTAGCCAGAAGCTAACCAATTCGAGCAACTACTTTCTTTGGCATGACCGTTTGGGACACCCAGGTCAAAGTATGATGCGCCGTATCTTAAATTCATCCCATGGGCATCCACTTACCAATAAGGATCTTGTGTATAGTAACACATTATGCCAAGCATGCTCATTGGGAAAATTAAATGTAAGACCATCATATGCAAAGACTGAAAAAGACTCCAACCTTTTCCTACAAAGGATACAAGGGGATATATGTGGACCTATCCAACCACCATGCGGACCATTTAAATATTTCATGGTTTTGGTTGATGCATCGACAAGGTGGTCACATGTTACGTTATTGTCCACAAGAAATGCTGCGTTTGCTAAACTCCTTGCCCAGATTATTAAATTAAGGGCTCACCACCCGGATTATCCAATAAAGTCAATAAGACTTGATAATGCTGGAGAGTTTACATCAAAATCATTTGATGATTATTGCATGTCCCTTGGGATTAATGTTGAGCATCCTGTTCCCTATGTTCATACCCAGAATGGTCTCGCAGAAGCGTTCATTAAAAGATTACAAATGATAGCACGGACCTTGGTAATGCGCACCAAGCTTCCAGTATCTGCGTGGGGCTATGCAATTTTGCATGCAGCTATGTTGGTCCGACTGATGCCCATTGTCACCCAACCTTATTCCGCGTTACAATTGGTTACTGGGTACGAACCTGATGTTTCGCACTTACGCGTATTTGGGTGAGCAGTTTTCGTGCCAATTGCGCTACCACAACGTACAAAAATGGGTCCTCAACGAAGGATGGGCATATATGTCGGTTATGAATCTCCATCCATTATACGCTTTTTAGAGCCCTTGATAGGCGATCTCTTTACCGCTAGATTTGCGGATTGTCACTTTGATGAGACAGTCTTCCCGCCGTTAGGGGGAGATAAGAACGTTACCGTTCCTGATGAACGACTTGAATTGACGTGGAATGTCCCCAACTTGTCTCATCTTGATCCCCGAACCGCACAATGTGATAATGAAGTGCGGAGAATTCTAGATCTACAGAGGGTAGCCCAAAATATGCCAGACGCTTTCTCTGATCTAGCTAAAGTGACGAGATCACATATACCTGCTGCAAATATGCCTGCAAGGATAGATGTCCCTGTAGGACACGTCGCCCCAAATGGACGAGGTACGACCATGGCGACTAACCAGTCACATGTCCCTGCCCAGAAGAGAGGTAGACCACTAGGTTTGAAGGATTCTTATCCCCGGAAGAAGGTAAAACTGGCACAAAAAAATCCACTAGACATCGTGATCTCAACTGATCCATCTCATGAGACAATTCCGGATTATGGGTCCGTCCTAGAAGAGACGACGTTGGGGACTCTCCAAATTCTGAACCCACTCCCGAGAATAAAGAAATCTCGGTAAATTATGCATGCTTAAGTGAGATATGGAATCGGAATGAGATTATCAGCGATGATATATTTGTATTCGCAGTAGCTACCGAAATTATAAATAGCGATGACATCGAACCTCGCTCCGTTGATGAATGTCAAAGTAGAGATGACTGGCCAAAATGGAAAGAAGCAATCCAGGTCGAATTAGATTCCTTGACAAAGAGAAAGGTGTTTGGGCCTGTAGTCCCCACACCTCCCCATGTTAAACCTGTAGGATTTAAATGGGTATTTGTAAGGAAGCGTAATGAGAAAAACGAGATTGTGAGATACAAGGCTCGTCTAGTGGCGCAAGGATTTTCTCAACGCCCTGGGATTGATTACGAGGAGACATATTCTCCCATAATGGACGTCATAACGTTCCACTACCTTATCAGTTTGGTAGTTTCCGAAAAACTGAGTATGCAGCTAATGGATGTGGTCACAGCTTATCTCTATGGGGATCTTGATACAGAGATATACATGAAAGTTCCTGAAGGACTTAAGATACCCGGTGCAAATAGTTCTAGACCACGGAACACGCTCTCCATTCGTTTGAGGCGTCACTTTATGGATTAAAACAATCCGGACGGATGTGGTATAACCGTCTAAGTGAATATTTGATCGGGATGGGATATGTAAACAATGAACTATGCCCATGCGTGTTTATTAAGAAAACAAGTTCTGGATTTGCAATTGTGGCGGTCTATGTCGATGACATGAATCTGATTGGTACTCCTGAAGAGATCAAAGAAACCGCAAAGCACCTGAAGTCTGAATTTGAGATGAAAGATCTTGGGAGAATGAATTACTGCCTTGGCCTGGAGCTCGAGCACCGTGCTGATGGCATTCTGCTTCATCAATCAAACTACATCCAGAAGATGTTAAGACGTTTTAATGAGGATAAAGTAAAGCCCTCAAGCACTCCCATGGTTGTTCGAAGTCTAGATCCTAAGAGAGATCCGTTTCGTCCTGCAGATGATAACGAAGAGATATTGGCACCAGAAGTCCCATATCTAAGTGCAATAGGCGCATTATTGTACTTGGCTCAATGAACTAGACCAGACATTTCATTCTCTGTGAACTTGTTAGCTAGATATAGCTCTGCGCCAACACGCCGCCACTGGAATGGCATAAAAGACATTTTTCGCTACCTTAGAGGTACGACCGATATGGGCTTATTCTATCCCTATGCATCAAGAAATGGACCAGACCCCCTTGATCCTCAGAATGATGCTCGCCTTGTTGGATATGCTGATGCAGGCTATCTATCAGACCCGCACAAGGCGCATTCCCAAACTGGTTATGTCTTTACTATTGGGAATACTGCAATTTCTTGGAGATCTACAAAACAGACTCTTGTTGCTACCTCTTCGAATCATGCTGAGATTCTAGATCTTCACGAAGCAGTACGTGAGTGTATATGGTTGAGAGCCATCACAAAGCATGTTCGAAGCACATGTGGACTGTATTCCACTACTGATGAACCAACCACTATCCACGAAGATAATGCTGCTTGTATTGAGCAAATGAAGACGGGTTTCATCAAAGGAGACAACACCAAACATATTGGACCGAAGTTCTTCTTCAATCAGCAGCAACAAGAGCATCAGAAGATTGAAGTCAAACAGATTCGATCTGAAGGCAATCGTGCAGACGTCTTTACCAAGTCACTACCAAAGTCTACATTCCATAAGCATGTTCAAGGTATTGGTTTACGTAAACTATCTGAATTACCTAACATGTAATTTTCAGGGGGAGTCGAAATCAGGGGGAGTATCCTGAAGCATACCCACTTGACCATCGTGTACTCTTTTCGTCCTTCGTCCAGGGTTATTTTGTCCCACTGGGTTTTGTTACCTGGCAAGGTTTTGACGAGGCACATCTCTGGCATGGTCACCCCACTTACTGCATCCTGAAGATGCTTTGATTTGACATATATGCATTTGCTCATCTTTTCCCTTCGACCACGGGTTTCTCCCACTGGGTTTACCGGGCAAGGTTTTGGTGTAGCAATTCTAATGCATACCTCTCGTAGACATACTATCTACTTATGATGCTGATAAGAAGACTTCACCTATCTCTGTTGTCATACGACTACTCCACATTCACGCGCGTTGTGCTCTTTTTCTCCTTCGACCAAGGTTGTTTTTCTCCCACAGGGTTTTTATTACTTGGCAAGGTTTTTGACGAGGCAACTTAGAAGCGCTCAGCCTAGGCAACACTATTGACATGAAATATCCAAGGGGGAGTGTTGTAAATAGTTATGGCTAATATCATGTAAATAGATGGAGAGTCATATATGTCTTTCACTATAGATTAGTGATTGATAGAATTGTGAATAGGAGTAATTGACGTTGCTATTAAACGTTGCCCATTTGCATACATCATGTACTCCTATATAAACCCCCTCATGGTGAGATGAATAGAGACACCATATCTCCATGCGTCCAAACTCTCTCTATTTCTGAAACACTTTTGCTTTCATTTTATAACAAATAATTTATTATAGACTAAAACTAGAAAACCTCATTAAATAAAAATCAGAAATAGAATCCTAGATACTAAATAATATTACTCAATCTCTCAACCAAGATTTTGTTCGAGAATCCCGATATATCCAAAAGAGTAATTTATGATTAATTTCATCATTAAGAAGCCAAATTTGAATACCAATATCCAATATTCAAATCATTCTTCTTAATGTAGAGACGCTTCTTTCTTTTCAAGATTCTTTGTTGAAATTGACTAAAATCTCGTCCTACATCAGATACTCCAACACCTGTTACTTTTTTTCATTGTTTTTTTTTTTTTTTTGTATTTCTAATTGTTGTTAGACAATAAGAAAGCCTAAGCACTGATTTAATACAAGCTGATACGGAAAGCCTGAATACTACAGGTAATTTGATGTGAATGGTAAACAATAACTACTTGTGTTGTGTAGATAGATGAGGACAATCAGGACATTACTAAATTCTGATAAGCCTAACAGAAAGTTGCATGTAAACAAAAACTTTAAAAAGTTGGGAATTGGGATAATGATCTTCTAATCATTGATTATGACAGTCATCCGGCTAGTATTGAAATCATTGTGATTGTCTATTTGCTTAATCACAGTAAGAAACCTTGACAACAACTCTAGCAATGTGAACTCTAGTGTTCTTATTTCAGTTTCCTTCTGTTTCTCACAGAGTATATATATAGGGAGCCTACTTGTAATATGATTATGAAACTTTCAACGCTGAAACCTGTGTCAGAGACCATTTTCTCTGTTTGTTTAGTGTACTGCGGATGTGTCATTGATATGTATATCAACACTTAAACACAAACATCAGGAACCCATGTATGAGCATTTGATATTGCTTGCCCAATTTAGGGTTCTCAACATCTGGAACCCATGTATCAGGAACCTGTTCTAAATGAAGTGTCTTCTGTTACTCGGTAATTTCATTGGAGTTGAGAAACTGTTTGGTATATCAACTTCTAGAAATATTGTCGGGAGCAGGGTAGGATAATACACCCTCCTTAGAATTTCACCATTTTCTTAACAACTTAATAAAATGTCCACTAGATGAGGAGATAATGAGGTGAAGACACTCTATGAATAAGATTCCCTTCAGAAAGATCTCATGTCGTTCAACCACCAAAAACAATGTTACCCAAAAGCTCTGAAGAGAAGAAGAAAACTTGATCCGTACAATAGTTACAACTTAAAAATAGTACAGGTAAATTGAAAATGCATCTACCAACAACTTTAGTCAACAGGTAAAAACCATGTCCTGAATACTGCACAATTATTTCATAGGCATAAAAGAATGGAAGAATAAAAAATAAAAAAATATAAAGGAACTCATATACTTGCAGTGGTAGAAGTTCAGTCATTAGCAGTTCGCCAGTTGCAGCAAAAGATTCTCTTCAGTTTATAAGCAGAATCCAGAACTACACCTTCCCTAGAATATTAGGTTCGAGCCTCCTCTTTACATCATTGAATAGTGAATAGACGTCCCAACCCCCACCTCTCCAATATGAATAATAAACTGCTGGAACATGAGCAACTTTCCAGTGATCTTCTCCACCATCTGGATGTAGTGGCATGATTAATTCATCTGGCATATCGAAAAACTCAAGCAGCTTTAAATTGGTTAAATGTTCAATGCCAGATGGGACCTTCTTCAAGCATTTGCAGCGCTGGATAATTAGCTTTTCTAGAGAAGGCATTGCTCCCTCCTCTATGGTTACCGATTGTAGTTCATCCAATTTATCAATACCTAATAACTTCAGACTTGGAAACCCTCCTGCCTCAAAGTTCAAGCTTTCTCCATCATAAACTTGTAAAAGTTCAAGATGTACCAGGTTTGGCAAACCCCGAAGATGTACTAGAGGATCCTCCTTCAGCCGACTCCATTTTAGAAACAGTCTGACCAGGTTTTGAAGAGAAGAAATCCAGTGGGGTAAGTTTTCTAAACGCCCTGCCAAGTATAGTCGCTGAAGAAATGGAGGAGCACGAGAAATGTGGCTAAGATCAATTATCTTCTCTTTCTCTGCTGAAAATACAGACAACGAGCGAAGGCTGGTCATATTTTGGACGGATGAGCATAAGGTGGCCCCATCTTCTTCTCTCAACTTATAAATGCCTAACCTCCTTAGCTGCTTCATTCTCCCAAGCTCTGCCATTAAAGCACCACTGTATTGATTTGCCTCTATAAAGCAGATCTTTTGGAGCGATTGCAAGCTACTTATCCCTGCCGGAATCTTAACTCCTTTTCTGGCATTAAATCGGGCATATGACTCAACCTCATAACGATAAACCAGGAGATGACGAAGTCGCTTGAGATTCAAAATCTCAGCAGGTAATTCAACAACATGCGAGTGTTTAAGGTCCAAGGTCTCTAGGTTTTGTAGCTTCTTGATGGAGCTTGGAATTTCTTTCACCTTTGTATGCCTCAAGCTAAGGTACTTGAGTAGAAGAAGCTTGACAACCTCACTTGGAAACATATCCAGATGTGCACCTTCTAAGTCTAAGACAGTAAGCAACTGAAGACCGGTAGGAAACAATTTTGGTATGGGAAAATCAGTAAGTGAATCTTCCACCCCAAAAACGAGCAAAGAACGAAGTCGGGATGGAGTCCTCTTTTGATGTACATTCTGCAGCGTGTTAACTATTGATAGTCTTCGAACTTTCTCAGGCCACATTGTACCTTGCTCTTTTTCTATTGCTGCAAAGTTTTGCTCTCTAGACTTCCAAATGACAATCTCCCGTAAAAGATCATGGATGCGATATGATTTAACTCTCCCATCAGTCGATGTTTCTGCTGCTTGAATCAAACTTCTGTCCAATAACTCTCTGAGGTAACTCTCTGCAGCTTCTTCTGGTGTCCTTCCCTCTATTCCAATAACAAATCCTTCAGCTAACCATAACCGAATTAATTTCATATGCTCAATTTTGTAAAGATCAGGAAAGATGCTCAGATATAAGAAACAAGATTTCAGATGGTATGGTAAATCACTGTAACTGAGATACAGCAATTTTTTCAGGTTGTAAAGTTGATCATTTCCGTCAATTTCAGCTCCAATGCTTCCAGAAACAGCAGCCCATTCATCCACATTTCTCTTGTCTTTTAAAGCTAGTACAGCGCTGATGGCCACAATTGCAAGGGGCAGTCCCCTGCATTTCATCAGGATGGATCGACATATTTCCTCCAAATTTGGTGGGCATGACTCTCCATGAAATGTCTTCTTAGAGAAAAGAGTCCAAGAATCCTCTGGAGATAAGGGCTCTAAATGGTAGAGCATGTCATGGTTCCCCAAGCAAGAGGCAGAGGCTACATTAACATAGCGAGTAGTGAGCATTACTCGACTACCACGATTGTTGTTCGGCATTACATGATTGATGGCATCCCAGTCCGATATATGCCATATACCATCAAGAACAATCAGGTACCTACTATTCTGCAGCAATTTTTTTATTCTCTCTCTTAGCTGATTGTTATCCATGGTTTCAACTTCTTCATCTTCAGGAACCGGTTTCTGGATAACTTTGAAGATATTATTGATCATGTGTCTTAGGAGCTGACTTGTCTTGAATGATTGAGAAACAGTGATCCAAGCATGTACCTTGAAACGTTTCTGAACTTTTGGATCCTCGTAGACTTGCTTTACCAAGGTAGTTTTCCCCAGTCCACCCATCCCAACTACTGAAACCACCTGGCGTCCAGTGTCTTCCTTCATAAGCAACTCAATCAGTTGCTTTTTTCGCTCGCCAATGGCCACAAGATCAGCCTCTTCCAGTAAAAGGGCATCCCATTGATCAAACTTGTGGTGCTGAACCAGACGAGCAGAGCTGGAGCCAGCTTGGTCAACAAGTTTGTATCTCTCATGTCCCTCGTAGAGGTTTTTGACTTTTGAGTTTATTCTTTGAATATCAGCAGAAATTTGATGCTTAGCTTTCCATTTCTTGATGATACAAGAAAGCTTATGAAGGGAAGCTTGGAATCCATGACCGTGATCGTGTGAATGGAAAAGCCTGAATTTATCAAGGGCATCTTCCATTTCATGAGCTACATCTCTGACTTGTTTAACCCACACTTTGAGCTGAGGATTGCCGTCTTCCTTTGCGTCGGCAACCCTTAAGAAGGCCTTGATGCGCTCCAATTCATCAACCAGGTCCTCGACCTGTTCTCGGATCCCTGACAAGAGTTTCACCTCTTCTTCGAGTAATGTTGTGAGCCTGTCCACCAAAAAGGTGACTGCACTTTCTGCCATTTGTTTGCCTGATAGCACTTGCAGGTTTGTTTGTGTTTCTGAGGATAGATAATATATTTGTGGTAGGAGAGAAGAAAAGCTTTGTATGTGGTATTTGAGTTGATATTGTCGAATGATCTTACAGGGAGAAATCAAGAATGAGGAAGGTACAATGTAATGAGAAATTGGAGAATATACAGGTGTATTAATTAGACCCTTGACTATTTCTTTAGTTTTCAAAAACTATTGGATACCTGTAGTCTAGTATGTTGGGCAACTGCACTTTTCTTTGTGATATGTAGCAACAATTGACCCTGATGTAGATGGTTTCCACAAAACCTTTAAAAACAGAAGAAGCCTACCCCATGAAAGATCATTCAACAATATCAACTGAAATACCACATACAAAATTTTCTTCTCTCCTACCACAAATATATTATCTATCCCCAGAAACACAAAAAAAACTGCAAGTGCTATCAGGCAAAGGCCTGATATTTAGAGAGAATTCCACAAATGGTCACTCAACTATGACTCATTCGACACTTTAGTCACTGAAGTTTCAAATATACCACTTTGGTCACTCAACTATTACACTGTCAATCACTTGAGTCACCCAAAGAGTATTTTTTTTAATGAAAAAAATTAACAAAGTGACTTAAGTGATTGACAATGTAATAGTTGAGTGACCAAAGTGATATATTTAAAACTTCAGTGACCAAAGTATCGAACGAGTCATAGTTGAGTGACCATTTGTGAAATTTTCCCTTTAGAGAGAATATGAATGATCTTTCATGGGGTCGGCTTCTTCTTTTTCAAAGGTTTTGTGGAAACCATCTACATCAGGGTCAATTGGTGCTACATGTCACAAAGAAAAGTCCAGTTGTCCAATATTTTGGAATACTAGGTATCCAATAGTTTTTTGAAACTTAAAGAAATAGTCAAGGGTCTAACATACCTGTATATTCTCCACTTTCTTATTACATTGTACCTTCCTCATTCTTGATTTCTCCTTGTAAAGTATCAGGCAATTTGTCTCAGTAGCCATCTAAAAATTCCCAATCTTGAAAGGGAAATTCGTCCAAACAGTGTCTGAACTTTTCCAGACTATTAATTTTCATACCTAAACTTTGAAAAATGTCACAATGGTATTTGAAGTTTTGGCCCTGACCATTTCCATACCTAGAAATAGTAAAATCGTCTACAGTGTTAAATATTGAAGGATATTTTCGTCATTTTACTATTCATCTTCTCTGAAATCGACGGGCCACCACTCGATTGTCTCCATCCTCTTCTTCTTCTCCTCCACTGAAAGCATCACCAACACCTCTCTTAGCTATCAATGTTTTTCCTCTACCAACTCGATTCCTTTCCAACCATGTGAATACATTAATCTTTGAAAAGAACTACCAGAGCTACGAGACCACGATGGCGAAGCGGTGACTCAGCAAGCTGGCGTTGTAGATTTCCGAGAGGCTTCCGGAGGGTTGGTCTGGTTCTTAGCCTTGACTGCTGCTCTGCTCTTCTTCCCCCATTGTGGTTGTCTCACTAGTTCCGGAGAGAACCCATTAACCGGCTGCGAGGTGGGTCTGATTCCGGCGAGGTGGGTGCGAATATTCCTGCCAATTTGATTGAAATTTTGTAACAGAATATGGAATCTTATCGTGATGAACAGAGAAGAAGATGTTCAGAACTTCAGATTGCTCTTAGGCAGCGCCTAAATTCCCTCCACAGCTCAACTTCAGTTTACCACCGGAACCGCCGCGCCTTCCTTTGAACTTAGGCACTTCCTCATCATCATGCTCATCCTCCAATTCCATAACCTTGTCTTCCTCCTCTGGCTCAACCACCTTCCTTTCCACACTCTTTCCCCAATCCTCATCCCCGTAATCATCATCATCATTACTGTCTTCCTCGTCCCCCTCCGCCACCGGAGCCTCGGGAGTGGGAAAATGACCTCGCTGCAAGCGCTTAAAGGTCTGGACGGTCTGTTGAAGCAATTCGATTTTCTCGGTGGCCAAATCCAAAGTCTCTTCGTCACCATCGTACTGAAGTAAGTGCTTGCCACTCTCCTTATTGACCAAGTTGACACAGCCTTCGTACCAGGCCTTATCACTCGCCCAGTACACCTTAATCCTCTTGCCGACGACCTCTTGGCCGTACAATAATTTCTTGGGATTGAGATTGGGCTTGGATTGGAGAGGCGAAGGCATGGTGGAGCTAGGGCTGGAACCCGGACTGGGATTAGATTTAGGGACGGGAGTTGGAGAAGAAGGAAGTGATTTGGCGTTGTGGGTTGATCAATGGGGACGCGCCGTCGATAGATAAGAGAGGTGTTGGTGATGGTTTCGGTGGAGGAGAAGAAGAGGATGGAGACGAGTGGTGGCCAGTCGATTTCAGAGAAGATGAATGGTAAAATGATGAAAATATCCTTCAATATTTAACATCGTAGACCATTTTACTGTTTCCAAGTATGGAAATTGGGTCAGGGCCAAAACTTCAGGTACCATTATGACATTTTTCAAGTTTAGGTACAAAAATTAATAGTCTGGAAAAGTTCAGACACTGTTTGGACGAATTTCCCATCTTGAAATAAGTAAATAAGTAATTGAATAGTAGGCATGACTGACCCAATCATCTTCTGAATTAGGAACTAATCAAAATAACAAAGTTACTTAACTGAGAAAATGACCGACTTGTGGCCAGTCTAGGACTTATCATATGGCCCTTAGGCCCAAAGCCCGCCCTGCCCTTCTATTAGGGTGGGCCGGCCCGACCCTTTCTAAAATAGGGTAGGGTATGGGCATATAAATGAAACCCGGCCCTACCCTACGGCCCGGCCTGATTGAGCCCATAAGGGCTAGGCCCGGCAAGACCCTAAAAGCCCGGCCCTAAAAATTAATATTATATTTTTATTATTTTCTATTACAATATTGAATATTACATGTGTATAAAAACTATAGAACTATAGAAGTTTTGATGAAGTATCAAATATAATTGAATCTGTCAAAGAGATACAATCTGTACCAAATGGGTCTCTTAAGTCTAAGGCCCAACCCAAATCGACCTGTCGAAGTCCAACTCACCTCACTAGCAAAATCCTAACCTAACCTATCCCACTATCGAAGTATCGAGTCATCAGTCATTGACATCGAGCGCCTCTCTCACAGACTCTCTCTCAAACTCTTCGTCTCAAACCTATACTTCTCTGCCGCCAGCCACCACATCCGTCTGTTTTGGACCAGCAGAGACTTGCGACTACTCTTCTTCAGAATCCAAATCAGTTGATCTATCTTCTCCGCTGTAGATCGAGATTTGTTCCCCCGCAGATCAAGATTTGTTCCGCCGCAGATCAAGACTTGTTCAGCCGTAGATTGAGACTTTTTGCACCTCAGATCGAGCCTTATTGCTCCTCAGATCGAGACTTGTTCCTCCTCAGATCGACGTCGACGCAGAAGGTGTGGTCGTGTGGACTTCGCTCCCAGTCTTCGTCATGCATCCACCACCGACGCAGAAGGTGAGGACCTCGTTGTCGATTTTTGTTTGTTCTGGCCTTCTGGATTTGAATCTCTCTCTCTCTCTCTCTCTCTCTCTCTCTCTCTCTCTCTCTCTCTCTCTCTCTCTCTCTCTCTCTCTCTCTCTCAATCTCACAGTTCTTCCTTGATCAAGCACTAAACCGGTGATCTCCTCAGAGGCTCAGAGCTAAAAAAAATTGTGACATCGGGCTTATCCACTCAGTGAGGTAATCTCTCATTCCCTTGGTGTCTTGGTGATGTCGGTGTTGTTATGTATTTGGTACAAAGTGAGCTAATCTCTCATTCCAGTTAGTATGTTTTGTTTGTGTGAACTGAAATATATGTCCGGTTTCTAAATTATTTATACGTTTTTGTGCAGGTTCTTTGTTTGGTGAAGACTTGATTGTGCAAACAGCAAACCTTTGCAACTTTTTGGGAATTGATACAATTTATGTATCAAACATTACAACGTTTTTGGGAATTGATGAGGACTTGATCAGTTCTTGTATCAAATCAGTTTTTGTAGTTTTTGTATCCTTAGTGGCTTAGTACCTCAGTGCAATTAATCAGTGAGACTCTGAGGAACGGAGAATGTGAGTTTGAGACTTGAGTTTATGTGGGATTTGTAGTTATTTGTATCAACTCAGGTTTTGAAATATCAAAGAACTCAGTGATGTGTGTGTGTGTGTGTATATATATATATATATTTTTTATATATAGTTAGCAAAATTTGATTTTATGTGAGTTAGACAAAAGCCCGGCCCGACCCTATTTGGAAAGGCTGGCTGGCTCGGCCCTTTTGGCCTTTGCAGAATGGGCCTGAAGGGCGGATAAGGGTTTGCATTTTGAGGCCCCAGTCCGGCCCGGTCCTAAGTTCTATTGACTTAGTTAAAGCCTGGTCGGGTCCTACCCTAAGCCCTAAATTTTATGGTAGTGCTGGCCCTAGCCCGGCCATGATGAGGCCTAGTGGCCACATATCATAATGCAATCCGAAAGAAAAGGACTCTGAATTCCCTTGCAACATCACCTTTAGCTAAGCTTTAGAATATTCGAATCAGTTTTGTTCCTTTCAAATCAACCTCGACAGTCAACACCCATTCATCTGACTTGGTCCGTCTTCCAGCCATTTGCTAACAACCCACTTTGCCCTACTGAACAGCACGCGTTAGTAATGGTAACATTGGCACAGCGTTACTGATCATTTTCTCATTTCAGTCATTTGTGTAATTATGGCTTTGGCAACAGTAAGTTTTGCTAATAGGTCAGTTAACATTGATGTTGATTATGTTTGGATTATCTAAGCATTGTTTGTCCTTTATGTTATTTCGAGAGTTTTTATTTATTATTTATTATTTTATTTTTATTTTTTGAGAAGGATTTCGAGAGTTGATAATATCAGGTTGAAAACAACCATACGTTTCTACAATTATTACTATGGATTGGTAACAATCTACATGATAGTCGGTGACAACTTGGACAAACAATGGATTGGTAACAATCTACATAATAGTCGTTGACAACTTAAGACCTTAAGGCAAACCTTCCCGACCTTCAACTCCAACACAAACCAGACCCACCAATTTCATCCCCACCTTCACAAACACAACCCTAAGCCAAATCAAACCGAAGACGCTAATTAATTGGTAGTTTCAGTGGGAGTTGGGAAACTGTTTGGTAACTGTAATTTTAGAAAGGTCGCTGTCAGGAGCAGTATAGGATCATAAACTCATAATACATCCTCCTAACAACAATGTCTGAACTGTTCACTCAATTAAGAAACAATTAAGTCAAGAGACAATTTAAGAATAATTTTAACCTCATATACCTACCACCTCCTGAATAAAAGGATGTTATTGATAGTTCTGAAGAAAAGAAGAAGAAAACTTGGTCTCTATAATGGGCAAAACTAGAAAATAGTACAGAAAATAGAAAAGTAAGCTACAAACAACTTCAGGCATTTTGTCCTGAATAACAGATGATTATTTGGAAGGCCAAAAGAAAGGAGAAATTAAATAATTCAGATTGGAGCAGTGGTAGAAGTTCAATCCTCAAAAGTTGCTTGCAAGGATTCTTTACATGTGTTTATAAGCAGAACCTGAAACTACACCTTCCATACAGTATTTCGTTCAAGCCTTCTCGTGGCAGAAGTACGCGAATTAAACCCTTCATTGACTAATGAACAGACATTCCAGTCGCCACCTCTCTGATAGGAATAATAGACTTCTGGGACATGAACGACTTTCCAATGATCTTTTCCATCTGGATATACAGGCGTGACGCAACTGGCACATCAAAAAATTCAAGCAACTTTAAGTTGACTTTAAGTTGGTTACATGTTCAATTCCATATGGAACCTTCAACAACTCGCGCGGTTGGATAATCAGCTTCTCTAGATGAGGCACTGCTCCCTGGTCCATTTTAACAAACTGCAGTTTCTCTGATTCATCAATACGTAATAACAACAGACTTGGAAACCCTCCTTCCTCAAAATGCAGGCATTCTCCATCATAAGCTTGTATCAGTTCCAGATGTACCAGATTTGCCAAATGTTGAAGATGTACTAGAGGATCCTGCTTCAGCCAACTCCATCTTAAAAACAGTCTGACCAGGTATTGAAGAGAAGAAATCCAGTGTGGTAATTCCTCTAAACGCCCTGTCAAGTATAGTCGCTGTAGAAATGGAGGAGCACGATAAATGTGGCTCAGATCAATTATCTTCTCTTTCGTTCCTGAAGATACAGACAACGAGCGAAGGCTGGTCATATTTTGGACGGATGAGCATAAGGTGGTCCCATCTTCTTCTCTCAACTTGTAAATGCCTAACTTCCTTAGTTGGTCCATTCTCCCAAGCTCTGCCATTAAAGCACCATTGCCTTGATTTGCCTCTATAAAGCAGAGCTTTTGGAGCGGTTGCAATCGACATATTCCTCCAGGAACCTTAACTCCATTTTTGACAGTTAAACGTGCATATGACTACCTCATATCGGTACACCAAGAGATGGCGAAGTCGCTTGAGATTGAAAATCTCCATAGGTAATTCCATTACATGGGAGCTTTTAAGATCCAAGGTTTCTAGGTATTGTAGCTTCTTGATGGAGCTTGGAATTTGTTTCACCTTGGTGCCCCTCAAGCTAAGATACTTGAGATGAAGAAGCTTGACAACTTCTCTTGGAAACTTCACCAAATGTGCACCTTCCAAGTCTAGTATAGTAAGCAACTGAAGACCATTAGGAAACAATTTTGGTACGGAAAAATCAGTAATTGAGTTTTCTACCCCAAAAATGAGCAAAGTGTTGTAGGAGAATAGAATTGTGTGTTATCATTGATAATAGGAGCCCTTTAAATAGGGAGTTACAAGGTACCCAAAAGGTAATAGAATCCGATTATAATTGAATACCTAAAACACATTCCTATTACAACTCTAAACCTTAGTTTGTAGAGGCACACATTATGTCGATATCCTTCAACACTCCCCCTTGTGCCGCTCAAACTTGGTGATGCCGCTTTAATTGTTGCCTCGTTAAAAACCTTGCCAGGTAACAAAAACCCTGTGGGACAAAAATAACCCTGGTCGAAGGACAAAAAGAAGGACAAAAAGAGCACAACACGTCCTTCACTCTTCGAGATCAAACATGTAGACATCATGCCTCCCCCTGATGTCAATATCTCCCCCTGATTGCTACAATCATGGGAGTTCGGATAACTTTCTCAATCCGATGCTCTTCACATGTTTCTCGAAGGTGGATTTTGGTAACGACTTAGTAAATAAGTCCGCTACATTATCCTCTTATCGGATTTGGTTCACTTCAGTATTTAGAAGTGCTTGTTGTCATTTTGATGGAGGGGAGGAGGAGCAGGGAAGATGGCATTCTGCCTTGTGGGGTCCGATCCCACACTTCCGTCATCTCTTTTCTCTGTAGGGATAGAACGAGCCCATATCAATCATACCTCTCAAATATCGAAAGATTGTCTTTATACCAATCTAATGGTGTTGCGTTGGCGCGGGGCTATGTCTAGCCAACAAGTTCATAATAATTGAGGTGTCCGGTCTTGTATTGTGCTAAGTACAATAATGCGCTTATTGTACATAAGTAAGCACTTTCGCTATTAACACGTCTTCGTCATCATCCCTGGGACGAAACGGATCCCTTTTAGGGCTAAGACTACGGACGACCATGGTGCATCTTTGACTTTATCAAAAATGTCTATTGACACGGTATACAAATTCTGAATCTAGACAAAATCGTGTTCTCCCAAGGTCCTTCCTCTCAAACTCGGATTTCAGGTGTTCAGCGGTTTCCCTTAACTCTCAAGGGTTCCAATTATGTTTATCAACATAAACCGCGACCATTGCAAATCCGGAACTTGTCATGGAAACGCGTAGGCATAGTTCATCATATCCCTTCCCAATCAAGTAGTCATTTTAGTGAGCATTTCAACCTCGTTGCAAATGCGCTCCGTGGTCTAGAGCCACTTGACTTGGGTAAATGAAGTCCACAAGAACCTTCATTATATTCCGTATCTAGATCCCCATAAAGATACGTAGTGACCACATTGGTAAGCTGCATGTTCAGTTATTTGGAAGCTACCAAACTGACAAGGTAGTGGAGTGTAATGACATCCATTACGAGAGAATATGTCTTCTCGTAGTCGATTCCAGGGCGTTGTGAGAAACCTTGCGCCATAAGGTGAGATTGCCATCTCTTTTTCTCATCACGCTATCTAACGAAGACCTGTTAATGTCAATAGGTTTTATGTTAGGAGGTGTTGGCATCTCAGGCCCGAAATCCTTCCTCTTCGTTAGTGAATCCAATTCAACCTGGATCGCATCTTTCCATTTAGGCCAATTTTCTCTACGTTGGCATTCTTCAACGGAGTAAGGTTCGATGTCATTGGTCTCAATAATTCCACGTCCTCATGTACACTAGTGTAGTT
The DNA here is from genome assembly GCA_024704745.1 of Rosa lucieae. Classification (NCBI taxonomy): domain Eukaryota; kingdom Viridiplantae; phylum Streptophyta; class Magnoliopsida; order Rosales; family Rosaceae; genus Rosa; species Rosa lucieae. The sequence continues at coordinate 27,358,236 of CM045498.1, forward strand.
CGTAGAGATCTCTATATTCTTAGGAATTGGTTCTAACATTGAGGCGTCGCCCAACGATGTCTCTTGGACATAACCACAATCCAAAATATTCTCATGAGACGGATTATGAGTATCAATGATCAGGGTTCTAAAAATCGGCCTAGGCGGCCCCTAGGCGCTGGGCTGCTCAACCCCGTTCCGATTTTGGCCTAATCGAGCAAGCTAGGCCCTGGGCAGAAAATCGGCCGCCTAGGCGGTGTTGGGCCGGAGCTGGGCGGGCGCTGGGCAGTCAGCGTTTAGGCACTTTAGTTTGTTTTTTTTTTCCCGTATCTCTTAAGACATGAAACGAAATCGACGAAGATTAGAAGATAGGGTTCTGGGTTCAAAATCGCCGCCCCCCCCCCCCTTCTCTCTCTCTCGCACGCCCTCTATTCTCAGCCTCTCTCCAAAATCGCCTAGGCGTTGAGTTGCTGCCTTGCTGGTAAGTCGAATTTCAATCTTATTTCTGACTCACAATCTCACAAGTTCAGTCGAAGGCTCGAACTCTTCACTCTTGTTTGCTGTCTTCGACTCTTCCTCAATCTGTGAAGCTGCAAAGTAGAAATTTTGGGTTTGATTTATGGGTTCACGCTCGGTGATTCTTCAAGATCAATTTCTGGAATTCTGGGTTCAAGGCTTCAAGCTAGGTGACTGGGTTCAAGATTGGTGATTACTGGTTCTTCAGGCTTGGTAAGTTGTTGCCTTGCGCCCTTGCTTCGATTTCTGGGTTCGGCTTTCTTCAAGCTTGGTTCGAATTGCATCTGTTTTGCTATACATATAAGATGAAATTTGTATATGTAATCTGTTTTGCCTTTCTGGTTGTTGAAGTTCAAGCTGGATGAAGTTTGATTGAGTCGTTTTGGAGTTTGATAGTTTGGTTACAGACTTGAAATTTTGAAATTAAGTTGCATCTGTGGTTGTATTTGTACTCTTGAATTTGTTTTTCCAGTTTTAGATTGGAATTAAGTTGTTTTTCCAGTTGTATTCATTGATTTGTATTTGTTTTCAACTTTTGCCATTGCCAGTTTTGGAATATATGATAATGCTCTGTAACCTCTTTCGTGCTCTGCTACTCTGCTAGTTTTGAATAGAATGAAAATATGTATTGTGCATTTGTGCTCTCACTGCTCAGTGCTCTGGCAGCTCTCCCAGTTTTGGATGGTATGAAAATATTTATATGTTCATTTAATATATTGTGCTTTGTTGTCCTTATGTTGTGCTGATGTGCTCTGTTTGTTGTTCTTAGTTTTTAAATATATTAATCATTCATTCAATTGTTACTTTGTTGGTCCATGATTCCATGGATATTGCGTGCTTTGTTGTCCATATGATGTGCTAATGTGCTCTGTTTGTTGTTCTTAGTTTTTAAATATATTAATCATTTATTCATTCAATTGTTACTTTGTTGGTCTATGATTGTATGGATACTGCATTCTATGATTGCATGGATCAATTGTTACTTTGTTGTTCTATAATTGTATGGATACTGCATTCTATGATTGCATGGATATTGCATCCGATATATCATTGTTGTTGAAGATTTTATCCATATTTTAAGTATTTTTCCTATTTTTTAATATTATAATTTTTATTTATATAATTATATGTTACAAAAATAAAAATAAAATAAAATAAAATAAAAACCGCCTAGTCCCCGCCTAGGCCCCTGGGCGCTAGTCCCCGAGCTTCCGCCCGACTAGCGCCTAGCGCTTTTTAGAACCTTGTCAATGATCAATGGATCAAGTTGTGCCAAACTCGCTCTCTTCTTAAGGCGAGAATCCATCGAACCTATGGGTCTCCTACTCTCTCTAGCGGAACCCATGGCCTATGACGCCATTATGCCACCTTTGTGGCGTCACCATACTACCATCCATGGTAGTGGTGCAGTACCCATCTTCTCTGGGTGGCACCATGTCCTCTTGTAGGGACATCAATCCTTGCAGACATGTTTGCAGCAGGTATATGTGATCTCGTCACTTTTAGAGGATCAAGATGAGACATAGTGGGGACAGACCAGGACAATTCCTGTCGTTCCTGTTGAACATTGACGTTCTAATCTCCCCCTAACGACGGGAAGACTGTCTCATCAAAGTGACAATTCGCAAATCCAGCGAAATAGAGATCGCCTGTCAAGGATTCTACATAGCGGACTTATAGTTGGAGACTCATGTCCAACAAATATATATATATATATATATATATCTATATATGCATTCGTTGCAATGACTCATGTTGATGCGCTGTGGCGGCGCAACTGGCACATGAACTGCACACTCAAATATGCATAAATACGAGATATTAGACTCGAACCCAGTCACTAGCTGTAATGCAAATAAAAGTTGAGTGGCTGCTATGAGTCGTAGACGAATTAGCATAGCTGCATGCGATATTGCATAACCCAAACGGAAATATTGGTGCGCATTACCAATGTCCGGGCTACCATCGTAGTCGTTTAATGGTGGCTTTTCCGCGAGACCAATTGGGTGTGTACATGGGAATATGATACTTGATATCAATATCCAATGATATGCAATAGTCATCGAAAATTGTCGATGTAAACTCTCTAGCATTATCAAGTCAAATTGACTGAATGGGATGATCTGGGTAGTGAGCCCATAGCCATATGTTATGTGCTAGGAGTGTAGTATAAGCAGCATTACGAGTGGATAATGGCACAACACGTGACCAGCGTGTTTGCGTATCAACCAACACCATAAAACATCTATATGGTCCGCAAGTTGGTTGATCAAATCCATAGAATTCCTTTAGATTCTTTGTCCAAATGGAATTATTTCCTCAATCTCCTTTGCATAGGATGGTCTCAATCCTAAATAACAGGCTTTACAGAACGAAACATGGGCTTTATAATCAACCAATAAAGGTTTTGGTGAAGCCATAGTGTCACAATAGACTTGAGAAGTAGAGAGAGGAGTTTATGGCGTCAATGCCATGTATTTGCCGCAGGGGGTAGGCGGCACTGGACATGTATGGCCTGTCTTTGCACAATCATGGCGCCATGAGGCACATGTGCAGCTCCTCGAACCAATTCTTGGTTCTTACTTTTCTTCGTTCTGAAAATGGATGTCCGTGTAAGTCTTTAATACACGGATCATCATGTCAAAGCCTATATGTGCCAAAATCCCATAAGTCGTCTCTCATGACATAGTTGGATTCAATAACTCAAATAGTGGTTGCATACAACCCACTAGAGCGACACATAAGTTTCTCTAATACTCGTTTATGTTCGTAGTCATTAGAGGTGATGCAAATGAACTCTGTCCATTCTTGCAATGTGTTTCCACATGAAAATCATTGGCTCTTATATAATAAAGTTCGAATTAAGGTATGTCCAAGACATTAAAAAATAGACACTTTATTAATAGCCAATGATTACATCAAAGTTTCTTGATCAAATCTAATCCAAATAAAATGAAATATAGACAAATTGTAGTCACTCAATCCTTTTGGTAATTCCAATCAAATATGACCAGGGAAGTAGAGAGAGATGTCGGTGGAGCGAGGCTCTCTCAAGTACCACTAATCTCAATTACTTTCCTAGACATCATATTCTAGTGAGAAAGAGTTCAAACCAAATGTCATTTATTCATTAAGGCACAATTGCCATTACATAATTCTTGGAAAATGAAAGACTATTTAATCAAAATCTGCGGCATCAACATTGTTGTTTTCCTCGCCAGATTTGAAGTCCGTAATGATGAGATTGACATCATTGTCATCTCCATCATCTCCTTCGGCTGCGAGATGAGCCTCATGCTTTCTCATATCTTTTATACACCTTGTATTATGCAGCTTTTGTTTTGTCACTCGCATTTTAGTGCTTAAACCAATGCTCTGAAGATTCATATCTATAGCATTACCTCACCCATTAATTGAGATGCACCTTGTGCATTTGGACATCCTCCATGGATCCCACGTTGGCCAATGTTGCCACGTGTCTACGTATCTCGAGGTTTTCCTTCCTTTGTAGGGCGGTTTGTATGGACCCACAAGTCCATTTTGTTATCCTCTAACTTTTAGGGTTCCGCTCCTTGCGTCCTTCTTTCGGTGCGCTATTATAATTCGCCTCGTGAACGCTCTTAGTTCCAACGGGCCTTTGAATTATGGTTTTTCACAAGTATGTTGTCAACTTACTCAGTAAATGACATAAGTTGATGAAACCTCGTAATCCATCTAGCATTGCATACAAGCCTAGTGCTGAGACGGGGAAGGTTGAGATGATTTCTCAATTAATTCATAGTCTGTGAGCTCTACTCCACAGAATCTCATTAGTAGTGAGGTGATTCTTGACGTTATTTAGCCATCGGTGATAACAAATGTCAATTGAATCCGGTTTAGTGAAGTCGGGTTTTTGCATGTTTGCATTCGACATTCAAAGATGAAGGAGAACAAATTAGTTTCGGAGTAAAAACTTCCACGACAACTAATATAAGGTTTCCGAGCCTTAATGCTACCAAGAAACCGATTTCCAAGAATATTTAAATTTCGACCGAAACATTGATGTTTTAATATGGTCATAGTTTGATGCTTACGGACGCTCTTAGTCCGAATATTATGAACACTCTTAGTTCATTGATTACGAACGCTCTTAGTTCGTTTATTATGAACACTCTTAGTTCATTGATTACGAACGCTCTTAGTTCGTTTAGCGTGAATCCCCACAATTCCGCTTATCAATTAATCGAACATATGTTCGTATTTTTCAAAACCTGCAGCAAATAATGGAATTTAAAAGACAAAAAATGCAGGAACTTTAATCGTAAAAACTTACTTGACAATTTGAAGGTTCGCTTCACGATTCTTTATACACGCGCGTGTTGATGCAGGCGTGTAGCTAAATTTGGATTGCCGAAATCTGGTCGGAAATTGGCAGTTGGTGGGCTGCCCTTCTCCCTTCCCTTTTTTTTTTCGGGCCCAGCCCTTCTCCCCTTATTTTTTCTTTCTTTCTTCCTCCTCCCTTTTTTTTTTTTCTTCTTTCCGGGCCCAGCCCTTCTTCCCTTTTTTTTTTTTCGGTCTTCTTCTTCTTTCTTTCTTCTGCTTTCTGGTTTTTTTTTTTTTTCACATCGCTGGCAGTCGGAAGAGATGCAGCGGCAGGGATGGTGGTGCACGGGCTAGGCTGCAGCGAGGGCTGCTGGGTGTGCGCGTCGCTGTGCAGCAGGAAGGTGCAGGGGAGCGTGTGGCGGTGCAGCAGGAAGCAGCGGGGGCTGCTGTGCAGGTCGGAGGTGCTGGTGCTTGACTGTTCGCGGCCTGGGCTGCTGGCGGCTTGGGTTGCTGGGAGGCTTGGGCTGCTGGGAGGTTGCCACGGTGGACTGACGAGGACGCGAACTGGAGAGGGAGGCCGATCGTGGAGGGTTTGGTGGCCGGAAGGATGGGATCGATCGGCAGGATCGGGGTTAGGCTGAGAAGATGGCCTGGGAAGACGGCGCCGATCCTTGGGGCTGGACGAGGTCGGTCTGGGCTTCTGCTGCTGCAGATCACAGCCTGGTGCTGGCAGGAGGGGGCTGTAGGCTTGCTGGTAAGTGTGAGGGGTGCTGGGGAGGAGGCCGGCCGGTGAGGCTGAGGCTGAGGTTCGGCCTCTTTTTTTTTTTTTTTTTTGTTATGGGTTGGCGGCAGAGAGGAAAAGGGTTTTTTTTTTTCTTTTTCTAAAGCTAGGGTTAGAACTCGTGCTGATAACGTGTTGTAGGAGAATAGAATTGTGTGTTATCATTGATAATAGGAGCCCTTTAAATAGGGAGTTACAAGGTACCCAAAAGGTAATAGAATCCGATTATAATTGAATACCTAAAACACATTCCTATTACAACTCTAAACCCTAGTTTGTAGAGGCACACATTATGTCGATATCCTTCAACACAAAGAATTAACGAAGTTGAGATGTTGTCCTTGTGTGTTGTACATTTGGCAGTACATCAACAATTGAGAGTCGTCGAACTTTTGCAGGCAAAATTGTACCATGCTTCTTTCCTATTGCTGCAAAGTTTTGCTCTCTGGACTTCAAAATTGCAATCTCACGTAATAGATCATGGAGGTAATATGATTTAATTCTCCCATCAGTTTCTGTTTCTGCTGTATGAACCAAACTTCTGTGCAATAGCTCTCTGAGATAACCCTCTGCAACTTCTTCTGGTGACATTCCTTGCCCTTTTATGACAAATCCTTCAGCCAACCACAATCGAATTATTCTCATATGTTCGATTTTGTAGTGATCAGGAAACATGCTCAGATACAAGAAACAAGATTTGAGATGGTAGGGTAAATCACTGAAACTGAGATACAGCAGTTTTTTCATGCTGTCAAGTTGATCATTTCCCTCAATTTCAGCTCCAATACTACAATAAATAGCATTCCATTCATCAACATTTCTCTTGTCTTTTAAAGCCAGAACAGCGCCAATTGCCACAATTGCCAGGGGCAGTCCCTCGCATTTGCATAGGATGGAATGACAAATTTCCTCCAAGTGATGAGGGCATGAATTGTCCTGAAATATCTTTCTGCAGAAAAGAGTCCAAGAATCTTCAGGTGATAAGGGCTTTAAACGGTAGAACATGTACGTAATGGTTCCCCAAGCAAGAGGCAGAGGCTACATTAACATTGCGTGTAGTGAGCATTACTCGACTACCACGATTGTTGTTTGGCAGCGCATGATTGATGGCCTCCCAGTCGGGTATGTGCCATAGATCATCCAGAACAATCAGGTACCTAGTATTCAGCAGCAATTCTCTTATTCTCTCTATTAGCTGATAGTCATGCATGCTTTCAACTTCTTCATCTTTGGGAACCATTCTCCTCATAACTTGGTAGATTTCATGGATCAGATGTTTTAGGAGCTGGTTTATCTTGTATGATCGAGAAACAGTGATCCAAGCATGTACCTTAAAATGATTCTTAACTCTGGCATCCTTGTATACTTGTTTTATCAAGGTAGTTTTTCCCAATCCTCCCATACCAACTACTGGAATCACCTGGTCTTTGAAATCATCCTCCATAAGCATCTCAATAAGCTTCTCTTTGCGCTCTCCAATTCCCACAAGCTCTGCCTCTTCTGGTGAAAGGAAATAAACTTGATTGAACTGACATTGCTGACCTTGATCATAAAGTGGGTATCTGATATGTCCCTCTGAGAGCGTTTGGACTTTCAACTGTAGGCGTTGAATATCAGCTGCAATTTGATGGCAAGCTTTCGGTTTCATGATGATGCAAGAAAGCTTTTGAAGGAAAGCAGGGAGTTCACGCTGCACATCTTGTGAATTGGAAAGCCTGAATTTATCAAGGGCATCTTCCATCTCATGAGCCACATCTCTAACTTGTTTAACCCACACTTTGAGCTGAGGGTTGCTGTCTTCCTTTGCATCAGCAACCCTCAAGAATGCCTGGATGCGCTCTAATTCCTCAACCATGTCCTCCACCTGGCCTTTGATCCCTGACAATAGTTTCACCTCATCTACGAGTAACGTGCTGAGCCTGCCCACTAAAATGGCAACTACACTTTCTGCCATTGCTTTGCTTGATAGGGCTATATATTTGTCCTGTTCTTGCTAGGAGAAAATGGTTTTAGTGTAGATGTTGGAGTTGGTATTGTTGAGTGATCTTTCAGGACGCAGCCTTCCCTTTTTAAAGGTTGTATCAAAACCAATATCTACTGTGAGGTCAACTGGTGCTACCTGCTGCCCAATACTGTGTAGCTGGCTCTACTTGTTATAAACAATTGGATTAAGAAAAGTTCAAGATGCTCATTTCTTCTTTCTTTACTCGCTTATTCTCAAATTTCAAAACGAAAATGTTGCGCACTACTTGCCCTAAACCATCTACTTTGAGGTCAGCTGGTGCTACATGTGCTACATGCTGCCCAATACTGTGTAGCTGGCTCTACTTGTTATAAACAATTGGATTAAGAAAAGTTCAAGATGCTCATTTGGTGTTTCTTTACTTGCTTATTCTCAAATTTCAAAACCAACATGCTGCGCACTACTTTCCCTCGACCCAAGCAGCATCAGTTCCCTGGAAAAGAGCTCCTTACTCTTCCAGATTCCATGTAAGCCAATGAGAGTACCGAGAATTATAAGCAGTTATAGCAAACCAAATGAGCATCTTGACTTCTTTCGTGAGGTAGCTAGTAATAACTAATAACCCATGGGTGAACAAGTAGAGCACCAGTTGACCCTTATGGAGAAGGTGGATGGTTTTAAAGTTTGACTTTTGATACAGCTTCTAAAGATAGAGATAAGCTGAGAAGGCTACACCATGGAAGATGACTCAAATCAAATATCACACAAAAATCTTATTCTCCAAGCTGTTTAAGGAAATACGATGCAAGAGAGATTGATGAGAGAATTGATGTATGTTCATTGATAATATAGAACTAATCCTAGTTTACAAGGCACACTAAATGTCAACATTCTTCAACACTTCCCCTTGTGCCGCTCAAACTCGGTGATGACGCTTTGATCGTTGCCTCGTTAAAAACCTTACTCGAGTAATAAAAAAAATTTGTGGGACAAAAACAACCTTGAGGAAGAGAAAAATAGTACAACACGTCATTCACTCTTCGAGATCAAACATGTAGACATCATACCTCCCCCTGATGTAGACATCTCCCACAGATTACTACAATTATGGGAGTTCGGATAACTTTCTCAATCCGATGCTCTTCACATGTTTCTCAAATGTGGATTTAGGTAACGACTTAGTGAATAAGTCTTCTTCATTATCCTCTGATCGGATTTGATTTTCTTCAATCTTTAGAAGTGAATAGGTAACGACATCCATAAGCTGCATGTCAAGTTTTTCAGAAACTACCAAACTGACAAGGTAGCTGAACGTTATTACGTCCATTACGGGAGAATATGTCTCCTCATAGTCGATTCCAGAGCGTTGTGAGAAACCTTGCGCCACAAGGCGGGTTTTATATATAACAACCTCATTTTTCTCATTACGCTTTCTAATAAAGACCCATTTATGGACAACAGGCTTTACACTTAGGGGTGTCTGCGTTATAGGCCAAAATACTTGTCTCTTTGCTAGTGAATCAAATTCAGCCTGGATCGCATATTTCCATTTAGGCAAATCTGCTCTTCGTTGACATTTTGCAACTGAGCGAGGTTCGATATCATCATATTCTATAATTCCTTTTGCAACTTTGCAACAGAATATGCAAAGGCATCATCAATAGAAATAGAGTTTCTATTCATTGTCTCATGTACACTAGTGTAATTTATGGAGATCTCTCTATTCTCTAAAATTGGTTCTGACATTGGAACGTCCCCCAATGATATCTCTTGGACATAACCATAATTCGGAATATTCTCATGAGACGGATTATTTATATCGATGATTAATGGATAATTTTGTGCCAAACTCGCTTTCTTTCTTAGGCGAGAATCCATCGAATCTTTGTGCTTCCCTCGCTTCCTTGCAGGGAGCCTGGCCTGAGCCACTACATCACCCATGCTCTAGTCCCTTGGGTACGGCGTCATGCCCTCTAATTTTAGGGACATCAATCCTTGCAGGCACGTTTGCATCAGGTATGTGTGATTTAGTCACTTTAGTGATATCAGAAAACACATCAGGCATCGAATCTGCTACGTTATGAAGATCGAGAATTCTCTGCACTTCAATTTCGGACTGTGTAGTTCGGGGATTAAGATAAGACAAAGTGGGGACAGACCACCACAATTCTTGTCGATCATGTTGAACATTTATGTTCTTATCTCGCTCTAACGACGAGAAGACTATCTCATCAAATTGACAATCCGCAAATCTAGCGGTAAAGAGATCGTCTGTCAAGGGTTCTAAGTAGCGGATAATTGTTGGAGAGTCATATCCAACATAAATGCCTAATTAATCATTGTTGACGACCCATTTTGGTGCGATGTGGCAGCGCAATTGACACATAAACTGCACACCCAAATATGCATAAGTGTGAGACATCAGGCTCATACCCAGTCACCAACTGGGACCACTACTACAATAAGTTAATCAGACGACAGATATTTGAAGTTGTGTGATGACCAGCCTCACGGTGGTCTAAACGAGTGTTGTGTGATTGAAAAATCACACAACGGTGATTTCACCGTTGTCCAATATTCATTTCCTCAACAGATAATTATTTCCGTTGTGCGAATTCTGCCAGGCATGTGCTTGGCATGGCATATGCTGGGATGCCTCAGCATTGACATGGCCATTCAGACAACAAAAAATGAAATTTAGCTGTTGTGTGAGATTCATAACACACAACAACTATATTGTTTATTTGTTGTCTGAGATTCATAACACACAACAAATTGAATTTTTTCTTTGTTGTCTGAGATAAGTAACAGACAACTCAATGAAATGATATCTGTTATCTGTTGATTGATTTAGACAACAGGGATAATTTTATTTCTGTTGTGTGTTATGAATCTCACACAACAAAATTTTGTTATCTTCTGTTGTTGGTTGTTAGTTCACACAACAGCTATATTGTCTTAACTGTGGTGTGAATATTGTAATCTAATTGGCTAACATCTAGTAACTGTTGTACGAGAAGCCTTAATTTTAAATCCTTTTACAGTCAGACAACATATTATTCTGCATTGTGTTGTATGACTGAACCTTGGACAACTGAGATTACCCTATCGAATTGTGTGAGGAGAACTCAGACAACATATTCTTTTTTATCAACCATTGTGTGAGCATTATAAACTAGTTGTGTGATTATTTTAGGGTCTGTTGTTTGAGCTTGGTTCTCACAACTAAGTTGTGAACTGTTGTTTGTTCAATCATGACCTATCTAGCTGGAACAATTTTCCAGAAACAATGATGCATGTATATTACCACAAAAACAGTACATTACCAAATGAACAATACATAGAAAGCCACATTGATCCATATCATTAGTGTAACTATATAAGTTGAATTTGTCAAGTACAACTAAACATCCAAAGTAGATAATTAAACAACCAAACAAACAAAGAAAGCATTCCTAGTCTAGCTAGACCAATGCATGCATGAATCAAAAGCTAATAATTGTTTCATGTGATCGATATCTATCAGCACAAGCAAAAATTTATCATGCTTTCCAAAAACATATGCGATGGCTTCTACACATATCTATTAACCACAAACCTAGCCCACTTATTCCTCATCTCATCAATATCCACTTGGGTATAAACATGGTTGCTTCTCCTCTCCCACTGAAAAAAATTCAAGTAACCCAAGTCAAAATTATCATAAAAAGCTCGTTGGAACACAAACAGAATAAACAAGCTTTAATTGTACCTTGTTAACAAATGAAAAGTCCTTATCCTGAATGATGTCTCTCATGTATCGCATGATAAAGTAGCCACACTCCTTGTTGTTAGGTTGAGGAGGAATACCCTAAAAGCAGTAACTCCAGGATGTTAAATATGTCTACACCTGTCCAATCCCTTAATTGAAACATCTGTCGCTCAATCTGAAATCATGAGAACTATGTTGCTAGATGTGAAATGGAAAAGGTATTTGACTTGCAAGTAATGGCAAAACCTTTTGTTATTTTTCCCTCATGACTTGGAAGTATAGAACAAATTGTGATGGACTCCGTGGTGGATCAACATTGATAATACTTTGTGGTGGTTTTAATTCAAGTGACATAGCTAATCAAGGTTTATACTTGCCAGAGAGATATTAAGGAGCCAGTTGGCTTGGTCGTCAAACTCTCCTACAGAACAGAACAGTACCTCGTTAAATGATTTTTGGTTCCATTTCTTGGTGTTTCTTTTTTATGCTCCTCTCAATTTGTAAACTTCCTTCTTGTTTTATTTTACATTTGATTCCTTCCTTCTCCATTAAATTGTATGTGTCTTTCTCTGTTTTTCACCTTTGTTAATACTACTTTTCTCAAAACAAGGATAGCCGGTGTATATAAACAATAATGGGAAAAGGGCATGAAAAGGATGGATGTAATTAGTATTTAGTACTTACCAAGAAGTCTCATTGCAGTCAACTGTCACACGACCATTTATATTTTTTTTTGAAAGGGGTTTGGAACCCAGCCCTAGCTGGGAGGCTCAGCCCCACGCCCGGTTTCATTTATTAACTCATAATTTTGCATCGGGGGGGACATAAAACCAGAACCCCAAGCTACATAAGAAGAATGACAAATATCCTCGTAGAGAACATCCTGAATAATAACAGGAGTCTCCTCTAACCATACATTATCAAGCATACCCAAACTAGCAAGATGCGCTAAACGATCTGCGACACCATTTCCTTCTCTATAGATGTGTCTAATACTAATAGATTGAAAGGCCGTCATGTAATCCTTACAATCTTCTAGTACCCGACCCACCTCAGAAAGATCCTCACCTCCTCTCTGTAAGGCAGTAATTAATAGGATAGAATCGCTCTCAATATCAACATCCGTCCAACCTTGGTGAATACCAAGTAACAAACCCGCTCTACATGCCTCAACCTCCATATTTAAAGCTGAGTGAGCATGTACAAACGGTCTAGCTATAGCTGCGATTCCCACACCCTCATCATTTCTTACCACCACCCCAATGCCCCCACTATCATCAGAACCATGAAAAGCCCCATCAATATTTATTTTGAGCCTCCCGCTCGGTGGGCATTCCCAACGTGTCACTGCTCTCTTCATTTTCACAGTAGGCTTATAACGAATTTCTTGAAAGACCTCCAAATATTTGACCGCCCATTGAGCTGCAAAGATGGGATTGAAAGGAATCCCCTGCCACACCAATTTATTTCGTTCATTCCAAAGAACCCACAATTCCATGAAGAACATGCAAACTTGTTCTTTCCCTACCACGTCAATCATGGAATAAACCCATTCTTGTATATTAGGAGCATTATGATCTTTAGCCTTGAGTCTAAGGGGCCCCTCCATCCAAAAGTGCTTCACAGCATCACAATTTTTAAAAGTATGAAAAGTAGTTTCAAAAGCATCAGAACAAAAAAGGCACCTGTAATCTGGAAGTTGCACTCTTTGGCTTGGAAGAGCTGTACGTGTAGGTAGAATGCCTTTTAACAGCTTCCACACAAAAATTTTGATCTTTGCTGGCACTTGAGCACGCCACAGAATCTTCCAGTGTCTACTCAACGGTCCACCCACCACCGCATGTGAAGAAGATGCAGTCAAAGGGGCCAAGTTGGATTGTCTCCATACAAAATAACCACTTTTGACATTATACAACCCCTTCTTGTCATAATGCCACATAAACCTGTCCTCCACATTTCGAGTACTAAGTGGGATACTAGCAATCACGTCCACCTCCTCTTGAGAAAATAGTTCTTGTAGTAGGTCAATCAACCACTCCCTCTCCTCCTGATCAATTAGATCAGCCACACGCAAATCCTCCAACCCCTCCATAGGTGGCGAAAACGGCTTGAAACCAAAAGGCACTGGTAACCACTTGTCATTCCAAACGGAAATACGTTGGCCATTCCCCACTTGGAATCTTAGGCCTTTCTCCAACACTTGCCGACCAGCCATTATACTCCGCCATGTAAAAGAAGAGTCGGCCTCCAACTTAGCCTCCATAAAACCTGAGTTTGGATAATATCTAGCCTTCAGCAGTCTAGTCAACAAAGCATCTGGGCGTTGGAGCAACAACCATCCTTGCTTGGCGAGCAGTGCAAGATTAAAATCGTGCATATTTCTAAACCCCAAACCTCCCTCCTGCTTTGGTGAACAGAGTTTATCCCATGAAAACCAGTGCAGCTTCTTCTTATCCACGCCATCACCCCACCAAAATTGAGCCATAAGCCTATGCATCTCATCACATAAGTTTCGAGGGAGTTCGAAACAATTCATGACATAGGAAGGGATGGATTGGGCCACGGCTTTAATTAACACCTCTGTACCTGCTGTGCTAAGAAGCTTTTCTCTCCACCCATGTGTTTTCTTCTGTACCCTTTCCACCAAATATCCAAAGGCTTCCTCTTTAGAATAGCTGATTTCCATTGGCAACCCTAAATATTTATCATGTTTTTCCACCCTCTGAACACCCAAAGTAGATGCCAACTCATCTTGCTTAATCAGAGGCACATTTCGACTAAATGAAATTTAGCTTTTTTGAAGATTAACCTGCTGTCCTGATGCGTCCTCATATCGCTGAAGCACCTGCCTTACTGCTACACAGTCCTCTACCTCTGCTTGGCAAAAAATGAAAGAATCGTCTGCAAAGAAAAGGTGACTGATGCTTGGAGCTGCAGAGCAGATTTGCACGCCCCTAATTCTTCCTTGTGCTTCATCATAACAAATCAACCGAGAAAGAGCTTCTGCACAGAACAAAAAGAGATAGGGCGAGATAGAATCTCCCTGACGAAGACCACGCTCAGGACGAAGACAACCTCTTGGAACCCCATTCAACAGAAAAGAATAGGACACTGTTTTAACACACCCCATAATCCATTGCACCCACACATTATGGAACCCCATTTTCAGCATAACAGCTTCCAGAAAACCCTATTCCACCCTGTCATATGCTTTGCTCATGTCGAGCTTAAGAGCACAGAAACCCTTATTCCCACTTCTTCTTTTCAAAAAATGGTCAATCTCAAAGGCAATAAGAGAATTATCTGAAATAAGGCTACCCGGAACGAAAGCACTTTGGTGAGGTGAGATGATCGAGTCCATCAGAGGCGTAATCCAATTTGCCAACACTTTTGATCCCAACTTGTATAAAACATTGCACAAACTGATTGGCCGTAACTGACTCATATGCTGCGGTGCCTTCACTTTCGAGATTAGAGTGACCAGAGTGCAATTGATAGAACGTAACAAGTCCTCCGAGCACAGGAACGTTTTCACAGCCTCAACAACATCGTTGCCTACTATCTCCCAAAAAAATTGGTAGAAACATGGAGAAAACCCATCGGGTCCAGGGGCCTTTGATGGATGCATCTTCTTGAGAGCATAAAATACTTCATCTGCAGTAATTTCCCTTGTTAGCTCTCTATTAACTGCTTCAGTGATCACAGGAGGGATTGCAGTCAAAATATGGTGAAAGTCAATAGGCCGCGAAGAAGAGAACAACCCTGAGAAGTAACGCAGAACAATCTGCTCTAACTGGTCATCACTAGTGCACCAAGTTCCTGTCTCGTTGAAAAGCCTAGATATAGTATTCTTACGGCGTCTATTAGTCGCACTCTGATGAAAAAACCGTGTGTTAGCATCCCCTTCTTTTAACCAAAAGACTTTAGCGCGTTGTTTCCAGAATAGCATTTCTTGGTGCAGAAGATCACTCAGTCTTGTTTCTAACTCTATTCTGAGCGAAACGGGGAGGGAGACCTGCTGCCTTACATCATAAAAAGCTGCCAACTTGGCACGTGTATCCTCAATTGCACGAGTCATACTCCTAAACTTATCTGAACTCCACTTTTCTAGGCCATTTCTGGTCATTCTTATCTTATTGCATATTTTCGAAAAAGGATCAGGACCATCACCGCTATCCCAACCACGTTCAACAACACTTTTACACTCCGCCTCATGAATCCAGAACTCCTCAAACCTGAACCTTCGTTTTGTCTTCTTCTTTCGCTGCTTGAACTCACGCACCTCAAGGAGAATCGGAAGATGATCTGACATATTAGGATTTAAGTGTGTCACCCTAGAAGCGGAAAATAAGTTCTTCCAGAGATGTGATGCGACAAATCTGTCAAGACGGATTTTGATTACATGCCCACTACGAATGCCTTGCCAAGTAAACCTCGGACCAATAAATTTTACATCAGTAAGCTGTCCAAAGTCGAGCGCATCACGTAGACCCATCATCTGCCTAATGTTCCTCACCACCCCACCTTCTTTGTCATCCACTGAAGTAATTTCATTTAAATCCCCCCCAACCACCCACGGCAGGTTCCCATGCAAGCTTAGAGTTTTCAAAAGAGCCCAAGATAAATGTCTATTTTCCACTTTTGGTTGCCCGTAAAACCCAGTGAACCTCCAACGTTTAGGATCCGAACTATCACCAATAATCACATCAATATGGCTATCAGAATACGATTGCACATCAATCACCACTTCGTCCTCCCATAACAACGATAAACCCCCAGCTCTACTTACACCTTTATTATTCTTTTTTTGCACAAATTTACAATCCACTGAAAAGGAATGTCTCCACCCCAATTGTCTACGCACCCCAACCATCTCCTCCGCTGTACATCTAGTTTCACATAAAAAGATCACCTTGGGAATATTTAGGGAAATCATCCCTTTAAGGCCCTTAACTGTCCAAGGGTTCCCAATCCCTTGGCAGTTCCAACTGAGTAGATTCATGGCTCGTGATGGGTCGAACCCTGACCCACCACGGTTGAGCGTTCAAGAGCACACCCCGAGCTCACAGAAGCAATTTGGCATGTAGCACCCTTCCCAACAGCCTTCCTTCGACGTCCCTTACTGCAAAACCTCTCTTCCCTCTCCTTACGTTGTCCACCTCTGAGGTCCCAATAGGCCTAGGAGAAGACGGGGCCAATATGGCCTGCGATTGACCCCGTGAAACTCTCTTCTTGTGTTTATCCTGTCCACCCGTAGTACCACAAGATGCCACTTCAATCGGCAGCCCATTATTCTCACTAGAAGCCCCGGAGGCACATCCCCCACCAGTCGGCCCAATTGGGCTTTCCTTGTCCAAACGTAAAACCAGCTTCTTCGCCTTTTGTCCCGTAAGAATAGCTGTATTTGAAAATTGTCCCGCCCAATCCGCATTCCTCTCCTGAGATCCCTCCACCCTATCCGCCATTCCCTCATTTAACCCGAATCTGGAATTCATCACCATTAATGCCTGGGATAAGTCTGGGCTGGCATTAATGGGGACGTCCCGTAATCCACTCCCATTGATTGAGCCCATCGCCGCTTCCGGCAGAAAATCACCGGTACGCCGCCGCTTCACCGCTCCCCCACCCCCTCCCAACTCTGGTTCCTGAGCTGAATCCTCCTCCATTACATCACCCTCTTCGCAGACTAGGTGCTCATCCTCCCATTCTGACCTAGTTCGGACCATCCCGGACATCGGAAAGTCAGGTGCCTGAATGGTCCAGCCACTTCTTTTCTTCTCAATCAATCCAAACCTGCATCCTGTCCAGCAAGCTTCCGGTTCCGACGCCGACCCACGCTTTTCCGTTTTCAATTTCTCTGCCAACCACTGGTCTCTTCTTTCAGCACACATAAGAGCATCGAACTGCATCTCCTGGATCGTTCCATTGGTGTGCAGTTCACACCGGTTAGAGTCATGAGACAACATTCCACAATAAAAGCAGAACGTCGGAAGCTTGTGGTAATCAAGCTCAAAACACGAAACCTTATCATTCCGAGGGAGTCGAACAGAAGCAACTCTCCTGAGGGGTTTGCTAACATCTATCATCACTCTCACCTTGAGAGAAGTACCCAGATAAATCCCATGCACATCCTCTTCCATCCGGACATATCTCCCCACCGTATCCCCAATACGGACTCCTGTTTCTTTCTCCATGTATAGAGGAGGGACCCCCCATGCCAGGATCCAGAAAAGTTGCCAATTAAGAGAAACCTTCAACAAGTCTTCCCTACCATCCGTCGCTGAGATCGCAAAAAGAGCCTTATCAAAATGCCACGGACTTCCAAACAAGACTCAATTCCGATCATATTCATGGGAAAAGGAAAAAACAATCCTGTCACTCCCTTCCAAAGCCACGGCTGTAACTCTAGGCCTCTCTCTACTACTTTTCTTCGGACACCAGAGAGTCTTCATAGTTCCCATCAAGGCCTCCTTCCTGTAGGGCTTGCTCGTCATTAATCTGCCCACAAGTAGGAATTTTTTAGGTTTCCAATCTGTAGACGTCTCCGGCAGGATGATCTCTTGGGCCTCCTCCTCTGTGAGCGCCAATCGCCTAACCAGATTTCCCAACTCCTCCTCCATTTGACACACCCAGTTCGTCAGATCACACAACCACTCTGTGAACAAAGTCATGAATCTCCACATGTGCTGAGGGCAAATCCTCACCACCGACAAAGATCAACTGTCACTTCTGCGCCTACCAAAGCTAGTGCAAAACAAAACCCTAACCCTCATACCCTAAACGAAGAGAGAGAGAGAGAAGGGACCTTTTCAACTTGTGTTTTGTTTAAATGACTTGAAATTTAGTATTATATGGTCTAGTCCACACGACCATTTATATTGGGATATCTGATTCTGCAAATTAAAGCTAATCAGAATCCAAGAAACAATGTATTTATGTTTGCTCACACACTTTCTGTATCAAAAATTTAACAAGTGACACAGAAATATTAAGAGTACGAAGAGTCTGGATAGGCTGTTATCTTTCTGGATTAGTATGGATGTTTCCCAGTTACTAGTTTAGAAAGGGTTTGCATACTAAACGGCCATATAGGTAAGATTCAGCCTAATTGCTGCATAGTATTCTAGTAAACAAAACCGCAGAGCCAGTATTCTCCCCAATAATGAAGTAGATGATATGATAACATATTTCCATATGAAAATGTAAACCAGCATTGCCAAACAATAATAGAACTTGCAATACCTGCTATTAAAGGACTAGTTTCAATAGATTCCAGTAGGAGGTAAACCTAAAGGACAAGTTAGTTCAAAAGGTTAAAATTCTGAGGGATCATAAAAACTAAAGTAGTTATTAAAGATGATGTAGCACAAGAAAAGGGGCACCTTTCAGCTGCAATGGTTTCACCGCAAAAACCAAGACAACAAAGGGAAGCATTAGAAGGGCCTCTACCCATAATGCTCAACGACAATTGATGCTCTCTCCCACCTAGGTAGTGAGTTAAAGGATAATGTTATTATAATACATATCTACTACAGTGAAAAATTGGGACTATATATCAATAGCCATGAAGAAATAAAATTATCATACTTGATGAGGACTAAAACACACCAAAAGAAGCTTATATATTAGCTTCCTAATAATGATTACCCTAAAATCTGTAAAAGCACTACTAAACACACAGCTAAAAGAACTGATAATTTCTCAAGTTAAATATAAAAGTAGGTTTGCTATATAAAGAATTTAAGAGTAATTCAGAATATGCAGGAGCTAGGAGCACTACAACAAATCTGGGAATTAATGACCAAATCATAGTGACCAACTTATAGTTGGTCATTAATAGAATAGAACTAGTGACCAACATTATTCATTGGTCATTAAAATAGTTGGCGCCAGATTTTTCCAAACTCCCGCCTAATTATTATTTTGCAGTGACCAAATGTTTAATTAATAGTGACCAGCTTAGGTTTGGCCACTACAAGTTTTAATAACACTTGCACTTAGTGACCAACTAGATCTTTAATGTATTTCAATCGGTGCTTGGCGGTCTCCCAAAATTATAAGCGCGCTACTCCCAAATTTTCACAAAGCGGTCTCCCAAAGTTATAAGCGCCTATTTCGTGTTCTTCACCTAACTCAGATTCATCTTCTCCTCGTCCACTCCTATTGCGTTCTTCACCTTCCATCTTCTCCTCCACTCATATCCGCTCCCTGCTTAAAGATGAGGTACTCCTCCTCCTTCCTTGGTTTGAATTGTGTGAAATGGCTTCGTTTGTGATTTTGGGTTGAGCTATTTGACTTTCGATTCGGTTTTTTTTTTTTTGGCAATCAAATTGACTTTGGGGGTTTGAATAGAGAGGTTTTGTGAAGTAATTCAGTGCTCAATTTAAATTTAGGGTTATGGTTGTTTGAGTTTTGATTTGATTTTCCTTATTTGTAATGATTAGGTTGCTGGGCTTTTCATATTTCTGGTTCAAGGTTCAGCTGGAGACGATAAGAAGGATTGGCTTTTTTTATTTCTGGCAAGTAACATATATATTCAAGTCAAAAATAAGGTTGCTTATTGTTTTTGATTGTGTTCTGAAGTTTTTCATTGTTCTTGTGGTGTGGAATAGAATCAAGGGCTTCGTGAGAGTCAATTCAGCTCATTTTGGGTGAGTAGGAATTAGAAGATTTTGGATTGGCTATTGTATGAATCGTCTGCTATTATATGTCTCCAGGTAATCTTTGTGTACCCTTTTGCTCTTTTGTGCTGAATTTATGTCTAAACTGAAAAAAGTGAACTTTTCAGTTTCTGTCCAACCATTTTTTGTAAAATTAGGAGTTCTGGGTTGGAAATGAAGAATTTGTGAATATGTACCTGAAAAGGCTTGGTGATGCTGGCTATTGTACCTTCAAGCTTGCCCGAACTAACAACCGTGGAGATGGTATGTTGTTACCTTTAATCGGTCCCTTTCCCCCTCGGTTCAAACTTTAGACACATTGGACTTGTTTGGCATCATTCCTTTTGCTGTTAAATTTGGTAAACTTATAATCTTATTGCTTTTTCAACTTTAGTTTAGCTGTATAAGTAACTGGAAGTTCTGACTAAACATGTACGTAATCCTTAACACATGTAGTTTAATTTGATGGATTCATGTTTTACGTAGTTACATAGGTTTCTACCATCAATAATCTATAAATCATTTATTTCTATGATTGTTGTCATGAACTGATGACTTAGAAGTTACTTACTTTTGACTTGAATATATATGTTACTTGCCATGCCAGTAGTAACGTACTCTTATTCTAATTGAAATGAATGGAAGGAATGGCTGGTTATATAATTGAAATAAATAATGGAATTAATATATGTTGAAGGAACTAATAAGATTTTGACCCTTGAAGCTATAAGACAAGTGAACGTAAAGTGTTCAACAGCTTTTTATTATTTGAGGTTCAAGAGTTGTAAACTACATTTGAGTAACAAGACACATTTTAGAGTGCATGCAGATTATAGCACTAGTACAAGAATGTTGATAGACATCAGCTAAACACAGATTTACAAGAAAATGATGTCCTGTATATACTACAAACCCATCACTACCTAGAATTATCGATGTCTAAGCACCAACTTCTGATGTCTGACATTACTTTAACATCAGCGAGTTTTTCACCTAATGTGTAATCCTGAAACCAAATCAGTGTTTTGCTTATTTTTGATGTCTAAGGAGAATTTGACATCAGTTATTTACTAGTTTCTGTTTACATATGCATCTTTACACCAATAACTGCAATTAAATCTGTTGTTATCTAGTCTTTTGGCATCCCTTTGTAACTTAAATTTTCACTGTAGAAATAATATAACTTTTGTACTTCAAGATGAGATTAATACAACCATTTACATACTAAGAGAGCACTTCTTATTGCTCAGATTAAAAAGAGACTAACATAAATTGAGATTAATAAGAAATATGATTTATTAGCATAAAAAAACAAATACAATAAAGAGGGGGACATAAGGCCTTACCTCTTAGTACAAAAAACAAAAACAACTTGCATAATGGGAAGCAATAAAAGTTCAATTGATCAAAATTAAATATCTTGGCTATCGAAATCAAGTTGGTACCCAAGAATTAATATAA
Source organism: Rosa lucieae (assembly GCA_024704745.1). NCBI lineage: Eukaryota > Viridiplantae > Streptophyta > Magnoliopsida > Rosales > Rosaceae > Rosa > Rosa lucieae. Next base: position 27,379,649 of record CM045498.1, read on the forward strand.
TTAAAATGTTACATGAATATATAAGCACCCTTGGAATGAGAGAAGAACAGCTCTTCCTGGCACAAAACAGAGTAGAAAATCCTCTTGCAAATCCAACAGAATAGCAACCCCTCCTTGCATTATCCTGTGAAACCAATGCAACAAGTAAAATAATGTCTAAACACATAAGCTTAGGAATAGATGCGGGAAAACAAACATCTAATATTTAATGATCAAAAGTACCATTAAGGCTACCTTGCCAAGGACATTCTTAGCAATTCAAGAAACAAAAAAAAAAAAAAAAATGCTTTTGTTAAAGTTCTCAAACTCAGTATGTTAGAGGAAGCTCAATTTCACTCCATAGCATAATTCTTATTGCCTTATTTAGTTAAACCCACAGAAAGAAGTTAGTTAAATTAAAAATGATTAAGAAGCAAGTGTTTAAAACTTATACAAATTACAGATAACATAATAATTTATGGGTATAAATCGTCTATTGATTCAGCAAATCCATATATAACTTGTGGAAAGATCTCTCTGTTAGGAACAACTATTTATGGGTGAAATGTGTTGTCATCAAGTAAGTGTATGCAGCACAGTAACAAGCATAATGCATCATGTATTTCTTTATAACCATGTTTGATCAAGTAATAAAAGGAAAACTAGTGAAGATATTTATGTTCCTTTAACTGACTGATCAGAATTAAAGTTATGTGACCAAGTGATTCTTTGGTTTATGATTTACTTTTAAATTGAAATTTTACCTCTTCCTCAAAGGTAAACTAGTAATCCGATGAATAGTCCCAACTTCTCTGCAAGAGATAAACACAAGCAACACTAGTATAAGTAGAATGAATGAATTGACGTATGAAAGACGCCCAAGAAATAAATTTAAAAAACTGGAAAAAGATAAAGGCAAACCTTTTCAATGGTCACTAAGAGAATCAAAATAATAAAAAGAAAAAGAAGAGTCTTGACTTGTCATCTATGAAATCTGTTCAAAACCAAAGGTATTCCTTAGACCCATAAGAGATAGGCTCTTTATCATGAATGGGGTAAATTCAAAATTTCAAATACATAATCCTCTGAGTAAACCTACAAAGAACAGAGAAAATCTGACCCAATAGGATATTGAAAGTGTGAGACAAAGCTTTTGATTGTTCGGATCCAATTAAAAGATGTTTCCGCACCGAACGCCTTCACCTCATGTTGCATATCTGAATTTCAAAAGGCCCTGGGAAATCAAAGAAAACTTGCAGAAACTACGAAAATAATTCTCTTTGCCATCTCTTTTGTATTTTTGATATGAACTCTTTTTGTTTCCTTATTATCTTCTTTCTTTTTGTCTGTTAGCACATCTAGAACTGTCAATATATGGGGTCTTGTTGTGACTTTGATTCTTATGGAGCTAATTGAATAGCTCGATTCAGTGATTGGTATAGCAGGGACCTCAGGGTATATATTTATGGGTAGTCAAGGACTAAACACCTTTCGTATGGAGACTAAATCAGTAAATCCTTATCATAATGTACCTTGGAAAACAGTAATCCGTATATGTACAACTATTATAGTAATAGACATCGCTTAACAATGATTGAATGTTGAACTATGTTTACTAGACTAGAACATATCTTTCTATTCCTATTCCCTATTCTACAAGAAGTATGATCAAGTGCATTAAAACAAAAAGCTATTACTGTAATATCATTAACTTGTCCAATTTGTGCAGCTTTCAACTACTGAATAGGAGCCAACAAGTCTCAATATCCAATTTACAAAAGAAGTCTTAAGAAGGTAAGACTTCTTTTGTTATTTCTTATTACAAACTTTTTTTATGGTTATCAAACATAGATATGCTCTATCTTATATTAAAATGTACTAAAACATAGATATATAGTACTTCTTGGCTAGTATAATCAAAGCAAGATGGTCCTTTATTGAATAGCTTTCTGTTGAAATTTAGTTGTTATAACTTAGTTTACTGTCTCTTTTCTAATATTTGCTAGAGTTAGTCTATATCGTTGACAGGTTGTGTGCATATAGCCATATATATATATATATATATATCATTATGGCTAATGGTAGACAAGGTCCAAGGTTTCTACATCAATTGCGGACAAAAGCACTGCCACAGCACCAAATGCGATCATCTACTCAAAAGATTTCAAAGCTTCCAAAGTCTTTAAGTAAGCCTACAACACCAGCACAAGCACCGGCAGCGCCATTGCACTCATCAATAGAGCAGATTATCACTTCCATTCCTACTCATGTTCCAAAACATCATTGTCCACCTCAAGTTCAATCATCACCACTTATGCAAATGCTAAGATCCGCTTCTGTTAAGCAAGGGTCAACTTCTATTAACCAAGGATCAACTTCTATTCAACAAGAATCAACTTCAACTGAAAATGCCACAGAGCCTACTCAAGTTGCTTGTTCCCCCACGGTAGAAGAGGTCACTAATACTAATAGTAAGTAATGAAACAAATTGTACATAATATGATTAGTAAGTAAAACAAAAATAATTTGTCAACTGAGCTTTGATAATTTAATGGTATAAATGTATTTTAAATTATTGCTTTATATGATCAGTTTGATAATTCATGTAGGCGGTGCAGTTCGCAAGAAAGTACGTGGTGAGACTCGATGTCTTGAGCTATCCAAGAGGAAGCGTGTTGGTGTTCAACTTGATATTGATATTCCAAAGCATACTATGAGAGCTGTAGGAACAAATTGTCAATTCTACATTACTGGTATGGGGTGCTTTGTTCGAAAAAATGTTCCATTGCAAATTAAGAAGTGGTCTGAGCTCTCAAGAGAAGATGTTGCTTTGCTAATTCGTCATGCCCGTGTAAGTACACCATTCCATTTTCTTCAAATATACTAGACCTAAATTATGTACAACAAATTAGTCTATTACATGAAATCTGCCTTGTTTGCTAATATGTCATCATCATATGATATTAGGAAAAATTCAAGTTGAGCAATGAGTCTCATGTGGATGAGGCAATTGAGAAACATATGATGAGATATTTTACCACTTGGCGCTATAATTTGCGTAAGAAATTTCTGAAATATGACTCAATAGAGGAAGCTGTAGAAAATCGACCTGAAGATGTGGAAGAGGAAGATTGGAACTATTTGATTGCAAATCTGTGGCAAGATGGAAAGTGGCTGGTTAGAATTCTTTCAATGTTTATTTTTTCAAGCCAATTAGTAATTTTTTTTTCATCTATAGTTGTACTTGCTATAGATTGTGAAGTTTGTGATTTGATTTTTATACAGGAAACAAGTGAAAAAAACAAGAAAAACAGAGATAAGTTGGAGATAACACATTGTGCAGGGACAAAGGCATTTAGTCGCCTTAGAACTGAAAATGTAAGCTTCAATTTCAGTTTTTTTTGTTGTTAAGGCATGTTCAACTATGAGAGGTGTATATGACAAATATTTTGGGTTGTGATTAAACTTAAATAGCGAAATCCTGAGAATGGAGAGGAAGTTGGTCGTATTGACCTTTTCAAGCTCACACGATATAGCGAAAAGAAATCTGCATGGGTTGGTGATACTGCAAAGAATGCTTTTGTGAGTTGCTATATTTTTTTATTTCAATTATTGCATTATTGTAAAAATAACAGTACTTAAAAAATGGTTTTTATATATACATGTCCACTCTTTTGTAGGAAGAGATGAAGAATCTACAAAACGACCCACAAATGAATGAAGAAACTGGTGAAATAGTGACTGAAGATGAGATCTATGATAAAGTTCTTTCAAAAATTGTTGGTCCACCTCGATCAGGCTATATACGCGGCTTAGGAGCTGGGCTAAAGCCTAAAAGATCTAAACTTGCAGCAAATGATGCTCAACTGAGGGAGGCAAATCAAAGGGCAGATCAAGCAGAAAGACGAGCAATGCAGCTTGCAGAGGAGTTGATGGCTGTGAAGTCTACTGCAGCTCAACAAAATGAGGAGTTAAAACAGTCAAAGCTGGTGCAGCTCAGCAAAATGAAGAGTTAGAGGCAGTAAAGGCTAGAGCCACTCAACAAAATGAAGAGTTAGAGGCACTAAAGGCAAGACAAAATCAGACCGACACACTTTTACTTAAATTGATGGCACAATTATCCCAAAACTAGAGGTATGCATACATGATTCATTGAGCTGTTGCATTTATATTATATTATGGAAACATAATATAGTGTATGTAGTGAATACTAGGCCTTTTTAGATGCAACTCTTACTACATTAGGATGAAGGTTATAACTTGTTATATATGTTTTGTTATATTGCAGATTTGGTCTAAGCTTCAAAAAGTATGTACATCTTGCAAACTCTCATTCAAGGCTCATTGAACTTCTAGAAAGACTTGAATGTATTTTTGTCTATTTTGAAATTGTTATCAAAGATGGATGTTAACATCTCTATATTTTGGATTTGCGAATGTAGTATTTCAAGATAGAGATATTGATAACTGGTTTTAGAGTACATTTCACTTTCTGGTGTTGGACTATATATTGAATGCTACTTTTAGCAGGTTATTGCATGAGAAAATGTACATTGTCTCCATTTTGAAAATGTAGTGACACACTTAATGTCAAGTTTGTTGGTTATTAACATCAAACTTAACAACCTAGAATGATTGCCAATTTAGTTACCAAATTATCAGTGACCTAGTAACATGGTCACTAAAATTATTCAATTTAGTGACCATTGGTATTACAATTTAGTGATGAACATGTAGGTCACTAATGTCATTATCATTTGTGACCATATGATCATGGTCACTAAAGACATTTTAAATTAGTGACCAAATATTGTGGTCATTGAAGACATTTCAAATTAGTGACCAACTTACAATTGTTGGTCACTAAATAGAATCAGTGAGGGACCTATAGTGACCACCTAGTGACCACCCGAATTTGGTCACTAACCATATTTAGTGACCAAATTTGATAGATTTAATGACCAATGCCGTGGTCACTAATACCCAGATTTGTTGTAGTGGAGAAAATACGGAAGATATAATTAGTTTATATGATAGATGATTCTTTGCAATGAAAATTAGTTGCTATTAGGTGGTACTAAAAACTTCCCATTACCTTTGTAAAGGAAAGAACCTCTAAAATATGGGGAGAAATGCCAATATTTACAGTGGAGGGGAACCTTCAAAAAGCAGGGAGGAAATAAATTTTTTTGATGGAAAGAAGGAACAAAAATAAGCTATTTGCAGAGTCCATTGGTTTTGTAGTTTGGTGGAGAGAGAGAGAGAGAGAGAGAGAGAGAGAGTAGTCTCTGGATGTGTGTACAGCTAGCCCCATCATTACAGAACCTCAAATATGAAACTAATTTTATTGTCGATGTCATGGATATCCAACAAAGTTTTATCAACTGATGGGAAACTAGAGCTTTTAAATTTTAATAAAAGAATGTTCAACTGTGGAACGTTGTCAGAAATCCATGAAAGAGGCTGTAAAGGCAAATGAATTTCTCTTAGGATGAAAACTGATAAACATACATTATGCATTCCAAAATCTGCTTGCAAATGGCACCTATATCTAAAATTATATTGACTAGAATTGTGCCCGCGCATTGCTGCGGGTTTTGAAACTTCATCTGAAAGTTTTGTGTGGCTTCTATTGAGAATTGAACCTAAAAGGATAGAGAATGCAGTTGATTCTATCATTTGGTCATCTGAGATCTAATCCCAAGTGCTTTCCAGATCTGTTTCCAAGGAAATATAGTTACAGTAAAAAAAACATTTTAAAGTTTATGTGATGCACATATACAAAGAAGTTGCAGTCTTGCGACAAGCATGAGTAGAATTTTCTTCCTTTACTGTGTGGTATTAGCAGTTTGTAGACACGGTGCACCACATGTACATGAGTCTAATATTTGCCCTGCTAAAAGAACACAATATAAGACAATATAAGAGAGAGATTCATAAAAATTAGGAATATAGAGTGCAAGGTAAGGATAAGATGAGACAAATATCATCTGGTTGTGCTTCACAAAAATCACAATATTTTTTTTTTGTCTTCTTTGAAGGAAAGTAAATCTTCAGTTCCATAATATTTCTCATTGTACATGATACGGTCATACTTGACATAGGGGTATCACACAAATAGATAACTATCAAACTCTGGAATGTATTCATGAAAACCTATCACTAATATAGGATCCATATCTTGAACCTCAATGTCAACTTAGTTACCGCACACTGGTAATACTCGAAACACTTTTTAATCTGATAATAGCACTTAAACATACTAGAAGTCATTTTTCCTTTTGTTTTCTAAAACTTCAAAAACTATCATTTTGGTTATTCAAACCTCCTTAGTTGCTGTGAGAGATGCATGCTTTGAGTTGCTCTAGAAACAAATTTTAAAATTTTAAAGCATGCATCTCTCACACATGTCCTTGTATTGAAATATGATTGAAAATGATCTTCACTTTTGCCCAATCTGCGATCATTGTTCAATAATACTATGCAATAGATGATATTTGATACCGAGATATTATAGTGAAACTGAAAATCACAGTTCTATAAGCAATGAGCTTCACAATTGTTGATCTGGTATCAATTCAGATGATGCTAGCAATTCACAACATAAGTTTCGGTGTATGATTCACAGTTGCATCGTGTTCGTAAATGAACAGGTTTCCATGGAGGAATTAATCATATGATAGGAGAGAGAAGGTTTTGGTTACCTGTAAACGTAGTTTACCATGATGCCTCCACTTTCATGAAGGTCTTTCTCTAATCAATCACCCATCAAATTAGTTCTTTCAACCATCTACTCCCCAAAAGAATAATGAAATTAGAATATACAATTGAAACATAGCTCTTGTCAGATTTCTTGTTCAGAAACTTGCATAGAAATTTCTACAAATTGCATGAATGCAGCTAAATCTTGATGCATTTGGCGCCATAATCCTTAGAAATTTCTACAAATTTCAGAAATCAAACTTCTAGCCACCAGAGACCAATAAGAAGAGGAAAAAAAAAACAATCAACTTACATCTATTGAAAGAAGCATGATCTTTTTGCACTACCCAAAATGTTGCAGTCCATTCAATTTGATAATATCATGAAGCAGCTAATCCATCACTAACTTATGAAATATATAAACCCTCTAAACATCTATGAAAGGAAACATGTCTGTACCTTCTAGACATATATGTTTGCTAATCTTTTCATTACCAACTTAGGTGATTGTCTTTGATGCAGTTTTGTATGTAATAGGAGGTCATATTAGGGGGACACAGAGGAAAACGATTGGTAAGAGAGTCTTAAGCAAGATCTGGCTTCATAATTAGTTGTTTGAAGCAAAACTGAATAGTAAAATAACTATATCTTTTTGTGATATTTCAGCAAACAGGAACTTTTAATTGCAATTTCACTACTAAGTCAATTGTTGTACCTAGTGCTGATAGCCACGCTTTGTTTTGTATATCAGTTATCAACTTTCAAGGGACTTGTAAAATTTTCAATGTACATTTGGCTTGCCGTAGCATCAAAGAGATACCAATGATGATCCACCCAACTTGGAGGGGAAAAATAAACACACGAAATGAAGGCAGCAATATAAAGAAATGTTGGGAAAATTGCAGAATGTTAATAAAACCAATCTCCATAAACAAACGATGGCTAAAACACTAACAGTAGTCAATAAAATTCTTACTGAATTCTGATACCGGCATGACAAATTCCTCTCTAATTGCAAATCCCAATGCTCCCATTGAACCCATTGCTGGCTATTGCTCCTCAATCAATATAATTTATCAAGTTAACCAGACACAGGATTAACTGCAACCTAGCAAAAGTTTAAAAAATTCAATCACGTGGTGATAAAAGGTACATAATAAACATCAGAACCCTAGAAATTTCAATTAAAACTAAATTGAGGAGATATACCTTTTGGGGGAGAACCAGGAAGGTTTTGGAGCTAAGATTGCATACCAATGAGAATGATCACAAGGATGTTAAATGTGTCTACACCTGTCCAATCTCTTAATTGAAACAATGAGAATGATCAAGTATAGACTTAACTAAATATATATATATATATACACACACACTTAACTAAAATAGTAAGCTTAAACTTTTTCCTATAAACCCAGAGAAACAAAACCACAATTTCAATTTGTATTTCAAATTACACAGAGAAACAAGAAAATCGAAGAACAATACATAAAGACTCAACCTTTAGCACTATACCACTAAACTCAGATTCATTTGAACAAAGATAAAGTCTTTTCTGTAAACAAACCTTTTGTCAAAGTAAGAGAGACCCAAATCCGAAATCCACTGCGAGTGAGTGTGAGGGAGGACTGACAGAGGATAATAGTAAGCTTAAACTTTTTCCTGTAAACCCAGAAAGAAGAACAAACCGAAGAAAGTTCTTGCAAAAAAAATCCCAAATTTCACCAGAGAAGTAAAGCAGACCTGGAATCGGCTCTTGATAACGTCGATCGGCGAAGTAACAGTACGGGAAAGAGATACAATGGTGGTTGATGGTCAAGACAGACCAAGATCTGTGCAAATCCACTTAAATTATCCAAAGAAGAAGAAGAAGAAGAAGAAGAAACCCAGAAAGAAGAACAAACCTTTTTGGGGAAAGAAATTCCAAAGTATCAATGACCTCAGTCCACCATTAGAACCGAACCTTGAAACAAACCCTCAATCTGTTGTAATCACTAACCTTTCATTTGGAAAACAATAGAAAACTGAAACAAGGTGAAAGTGCACGAAACGAACCTGAAGAACTTAGTATCGAAGCCCTAATTTTCCAAATCTATATCCAAATCGTAATAGGGATGGTAGTAGAGAAGTGGGTTTGATTTCTAGGGTTTGATTCTTCCCTTTGGTTGTGGCTGTTTTGGATTTGGTTCTGAGTAAGAGTGGGTTGCTGTTTTGAAAGGAGAGCTGAGTGAGAGTGATTGTAGGGAGTTTCTCCAACAATAGATCAATAAAGGACCGTTGTGTGAGTGTATGATGACAAAGCAGGTTGGGAGGGAAAATTTTCAGCCTATGCCTACAAAAGTTTCATCAAATTGAAACTTTACCGCGCTATGCAACTTGCGGATTGCTTCCATGCTCAAACAACAGAACTATGAGAATCTGTTGTACAAATTTGTACATCTTGCACTAGGTGTACCTAGAGGATTTCTCAAAGTTCATACAACATTTCTTATACAACAGATATCAAAAGAACTGTTGTGTGGATAGTTCAAATTGAGCTCCTTCTGGGAGGGAGTTATGTGCTCATTTCCCTTCATCTAGGCCTCACATTCACACAACGGAAACTTCTTAACTCAGTTGTGCAATATCTTCCTAAAAAAAGAGTTTTCAATTTTCTTACATTCACACAACAGAAACATATTTATACTGTTGTATGATAGAGTTCGTGTCAACACACAACGGCAAATTTTAGTTCTATTGTGTGATGAGTGTTGTGTGTTTCGATTTTTGTAGTAGTGGACGCATAAAAGGGTTGAGTGGCAGTGGGCCTTAGATGAACAAGCATAGCTACATGTAATATTGCATAGCCCCAAGCAGAAATAGGGAGATTGGTGCGCAATACCAATGCTCTAGCAACCATTTGTAGTTGTTTAATGGCAGCTTCTGCGACACCATTTTGGGTGTGAACATGAGGAACTGGATGTTCAACTTCAATCCCAATGGACATGCAATAATCATCAAAAAAAATTGATGTAAACTCCCCAGCATTGTCAAGATGTATTGACTTAATAGGATGATCAAGGTGGTGAGCCCTTAACTTAATAATTTGTGCTAGGAGTTTAGCAAATGCATCATTCCTTGTGGACAATAGCATGACTGATGGAATTCCTGCAAGTATACAAGGTGGATGTAGTATAGCAATGGAAGAAAAAGGGTTGTCATTCCCACAAGGATATTAGTTCACTTCACAATATTAAAATCTAAGTTAATCAAACGAAAAACACACAAAACAATAAGCACAAATCGACTAAGACACACACAATGACTCAAACTAAGACTTATGATTTTCTCAGTTTTGAAAGAGTTTATGATAATGGGAAAATAACTTGAAAATAGAAACTTAAAAAGTGAATCTAAATAAATTGAAATTGAAAAGAGTCTATAATGATTAAAAGTAAGAATATGATAATGATGAGCCTTGGGTGTCGGAATCAACCACAATAGCAATCTTATCTACGTTTTGAACCAATCAATGAATTCTTTCGTTTCTTTATATAGCAATTCCGGTATCTAAGTTCAGATACAACACTTAGACCATAGTTTTCCTCAAGTGTATGATTCTCTCCAGGTACGGCAGAGGTCATATATCCTAACATGCAATCTATCCAGGTATGGCATAAATTTAACACACAGGACTCATTATGTTCTAGAAAACAAGGGAATCATGCAAACCATTACTTAAGGTACGACAATAATGTAATTCACAACTCTTAATTACAAGAAGCTAATTTGAATTATATTGCAGGTACGCCTCAAACTCATCTTCTAATAACTAGATGCAAAGCCCTAAAGGTCGAGAATCAATAGAACTTTAACATAATTAAGCAACAATTCAAGCAGGAATTAAGAATTCATCTGAAAAGAAACTAATAATCCATCAATTGAATATCAAAACATGTAAACAATCATGCTAAGGCCTCATCCTAGCCCCAGAAAAGGAGTTTAGAAAAATAAAACTAAATAAAACATAGGAAAAACATGAAAAGAATGGAAAGGGATCGGAAAAGAAAGGGAAGATGGGCGAGTCATCTCCACTCCTCAAGCATCTTCAATGTGCTCCCGAGACGTCATTTCATGTAAAATTCGTGCTCCCTTATATAGGGAAGATTTCTGCTCATCTTTGGCTTCAAATTTCCTTGTTAGTCTTGGGATCAGATTCCTTTCTTCATTTGGAATAGGAAAACCTTGAAATATCTCTAGTAAAAGTAGAAATAAGTTTATCATTGAATCCTCATCTGAATTAACTTCCTTCAAACATTGGGATTGACAATCTTGTGCCGTGAAACTTGAGTTCTCCACGAATGGTTGTAAATTCTCGAGCAGATTTCATGTTCTGACCGATCTTCAATCAAATCTAGAAGAATCAAAATCAAGATCCGTAAAGTTCTACAGAAAGTAGACATCAGTAGCTTTCCAAGCATATAAGGTTCATTGTCTGATTAGATCTGGTACTTTCTAGTAATTCGGAGAAATTGGGTGTTCTGCACAGATAGATTCTGGAACGTGGTATTGCAATCGCCTTCTAATCCTACTTAGCTCATTCTAGCTTCTTTTCTTCTTTCTACGAAACAAACCTGCAAAAACACTAAAAAATGTAAATGAATCATAAATAAGGAGAACTAAACATAAAAACCAAGATTAAGAGACATAGAAATATAGGATAATATAAGCACATAGATGACATATGACCAGCGTCACTGTGCCAAAAAACTTATCAAACGACGGTAGAAAACCGTTGTAGGATATGGAGAGCTACCGTTGTAGAGTGAGTCGTTGTCTGATGAAAATTCAGACAACGGTGGAAAACAGTTGTATGAGAAACATACAAACAACAGGTATGTGTTAAACCTGTTGTGTGATACTCGGTAGATGACTCGGCAGGTGGCTCAGCAGATGCTAAGCGCAGCTATGAGGCAGATGCAACACTGCCTTCAGACAACAGTGCTAGTTTTGAAGCTGTTGTATGTTGAGCTTTTCACACAACAGACTTTTATTCTGTGTGTTATCTGACTGATATTCAAACTTCAGTTCTTGAACTATATCTGTTGTCTGATTAACTTTGGGACAACAGTGTTTAATTGCTTCTGTTGTGTAAGTGTAGATTAGAAGACAGTGATTTTGTAAAAACCGATGTGTGATATGAATGATTGTGGTGTGATTTGTCCCCATTTTTTGGCCATTCAAACAACGGGCAGTTATCCTTGTATGTATCATGTTGTCTGATTATTTGAATATATCCTATTCTTGAGTTAAATTGTGCATTTGATCCATTTACATACCAAATATAAATATTGCAAACCATCAAATATAAACCTTGCAAAAAAAACTAATCATTGAACCCAACATTTTAAACAAGAAAAGCATTCTAGTGCATGTCATCTACTTGGGACATCAAAAGGATGATACATATATATCTATTGTTCCAAAACATGCAACACATGGTGCATGACAATGTACTAGCAGTAGATAAGCACAAAAAAGATGTTTTCCTTAGCAAAAATGGACCAGCAACATGCGTGCTACTTCATGGCTCATGCACATATGTGTTGACAACAAATTTCCCCCACTCATTTCGCACTTGATCAATATCCGCTTGAGTTGGTTGCTGCCTCTTCTCTCCCACTGAAATTGATTTAATATATCAAAGGGTTTACTTAATCATTTTGATGAATGAGGCATGAACATAATAACAAAGTTGTGAGAAATTGAGTCAAGTGACTATGTTGATACCTTAGCAGTAGGCTCTAATCAACAGCTAAACCAATATACATTCTAAGATACATGTGCTCTACACATTAGCATATCTTATAGGAATAGTGTTGAACATACAGTTGATAGCCACTTCCACACAATGATGATTAAATCTCACAGATTAAAAATAACAAGAAAGTAGCCCAAATGCAATCATGATAACACTGCTATTTAGAGTAACCAGCTTCAGATTAAGCATGTATCGTTTGGCTAAAGAACCAAATATTACTTGAAATAGCATCTCCCTAATCAGAAACAAGCAAGCAATTTCCTTGTTAACCACTAATAAAAATTCACCATGACAACTTTTCCGCAACAACATGATACAGAAAACTACAATAACAAGCACAGAAAGCAAGCTGAAAGTTGTTCATCTAGCCGTCAAGCAAAACTCAAGCTATAACTCACATTCCAACAACTACATTTTTCATCTAAAACATAAACTATGTACCTGAAGCAAAATCTTCCCAAGTGACATCCTCATTTGCCAACCGCTACTAAATGAAGCCACCCACCTATCTTCATCCTCAGGCGCAAACCCAAGTTCCGGCATCAACTTACTAATGTTGGCATCCACCATACTCAAGTCACACTCCTGCGCCTGATTCTAAAGCTTACCAAGCTCATCCAAAAGCCTCACCATCAAGTCCATATCCTCCACAACATTCTCCAACGCCTTTTGCACCCTCTCCATCCTCTCTAACACCTCCATCTCCTCCTTAAAAGCAGTCATATTAGCTCTTCCTGAGAGTCCCTTTCAGCTTCCCTCCATAGTGTACACCTTGTATCTAGCAACCCTCTTCTTCCTCTGACCTGATTCCAAACCCAGCAGGGATACTAAAAATAAGAACAAGTAGCTTAATAAGACAGATAGTATGATGACAAATTAGGCAAACTTTTGCAGATAGACATGGAGAAGTTTACACAACCAGTTTCATTCTCATACTAATCTACCTCTAAAAAATATTAGTTGTCCTACTCTCAAACATTACAAGGTATACATTAGAAAACAAACTGAAATTTCAGCTCATGATAAAAGAATAGTCCTTGACCCAACAAAACACACCTGAAGTTCAACAAAACAGTAACGATAACCTATAGCATTGGCATTCGATTTTCTTCAAGACCCACTTTTAGAATCCCTTGTAGATTTCGACCAAGATTGGTTGTTATTAGAACTTGGATTCCTCCCTGCAACTCAAAAACCAAAATCAGCTTCAGAACAATAACAAAAAATCAAAACTTTATCTCAATCTAAAACCTCAAAATGAAATCAATGTTTACCCAGTTCTATAAACATTCGTCAAGTTGTTTATTTATCCTGGGAAACCAAATAGAGATGTAGCAAAAATTAATGATGAATTATAGGAATAAGGAAGAGACCTCAACAAACAGACCAACTCGAGCAGAGGAGCAGAGGATTTGGACGATGATCTTCTTCTGCTGCTGTTCCTAGTAACCTCGTTGTTGTTGTGGTTATTGTTGCTGCTGGGTCTTCTTCTCCACCTCTTCTTCTTCTAGATTTATAGATCAATGTACCCGAGAAACCCCCTCCCTTTTTCCTCCTCATTCAATGTATCCTTTTGGAAATCCCTCGACGAAAACTATCTTCATCATCTCGATGGTTTCTCTTCCTAGAACGAGCTCCCCCCATGGTGAAAATCTGGTAATCAATGACTCAATATATACCTAGAAACTGCAGCAGAACAATACTCTATCCATTCAATTACCAAACTTGAAAATACACAAGTAGAGAGTACAGAAAATAAGTAAGTATCTAGTACAATCAATTCACCCAAAACTTTATTATAATCATATTCATTATGATCAGCACTACAGATTGAAAATATGAATTGGTATTGACAGCCAATGTCAATCCTTCATAATCCCAATTTCCTTTAAGCAACGTCATATATTCCTACCATTTATAAAATCAACCAGGAATAATGAAACTAAGAACCGCAAACAAACATTAATTCTATGAATCAGTCGAGCAAAAAATCATTAAGCACTTATTTATTGAGTTACTAACTTGCTTTTTTTTTTTAATCGATACTCGTTTGCTAGCTTGGTAACACACATTTTACAAACACTAACAAATCAAAGAATTGAAGCAGATCAATACCAAATATGCACGGCAAAATTGAAAATGAAAAGTAAAAGAAAGGTCAGAGAGCGAGTTATACCAGATCCTGATAGAGGTCAAAACCCAAAAAGAGAATTAGAATACCAAAGCAGTGATGTTCATCTCCATATCTAAAAGAAATCCAAACAGAGATGAGGTAACCATCGAGTGAGAAAGCCAGAGACTAGAGAGACCGAGAAGAATGGGAGATCCGGAGGTTAAGGCGAAGAACTAATCGGCGTCTGACTGAATGAATTTTAAAATTTTTGTAGATCTAGAAAATTTTGGGTCGGGTGGTGAAGAACTTGGGAGGAGAGAGGAGAGAGGAGAGACATGGGAGAGTGTCGGTATGTATCTATACTATTATTAAGAGAAGAGGCTTTGTTAGCCAAAACTGAAAATTTTGACAGATTTAACTTTGAAATATTAAAAAATTTTAAGAATAAATTAAATCAAAAGGGTAAATTGGATAATTATAAAATAAATTTTTATTAGAAAATAAAAAAGAAATGATCCTACAACCCCTACTTTTTCTCCCACTATTTTCTCTCTGCAATAACGATTTTATTTCATTTTTTTCTTAAAGAAAAATTATTACACATGCAGAGCATGTATGAAGAAGGCTAGTACTATTATTAATAAAAGAGGCTTTGTTAGCCAGAGTAGACGTGAAAATACGACTAAATCCTTAAACCATAGAGTTTCTAAAAATATCTTTTAATAAATAAAGGACATAATCATAATAAGCAAAATAACAAAATAAAATTTTAATTTATTTTCCCCTAAAATCTCTCTATAACTTCCTAATTCCACAGCAAAAAAGGGAAGAAAAAAGACAAAAAAAATATTCCAAAACTCTCCACGTTTTCTCTAATGATTATTTATTTATTTTTTATTTTTCAAAATTAAACTCACACACAGAGTGTGTGTTTTGGCCTAGTTAAGACTTAGTCGATGACAGAATACTAGAGGGAGAGGGAGAGAGAGAGAGATGGGCACCGATATTTTGTTTTTTGGAATTAAAAAATTATTATAAATTCTTTTTTGGTCATTCTTGGTATTAAAAAATTAATGGGCCCTCTTGTTTTATCAAATTTAAAGGCAACAATTTGAAACAAGCTAAATTGAAAATTCGAAACCCTAACCCCAAATTCTTAAAAGAAATTACTTACTGTTCCTCGGAGAATAGAGTAGGGCGATGTACTTCTTTCCGAAGAAGCATGTACAAATACCATCATAACCGTCGGCGGTGGTGAAGATTCGGTCCTCGAAGAGGCAGAGGTTGAGGCGGAACACACAGTCTTTATGGGAGAAAAAGGCGGCAAAGGTCACTTGCTGCAGTTCGAGATAGCCAGCCTTCCGTTGATATGCATAAGTGGCCGGCCTTGTGGATATTTTCAGAGAGGAACGTATTGTCTGGTCTATCTTGTTGGAGTAAACAAGGATAAGATGAGAGAGAGAGAGAGAGAGAGAGAGAGAGAGAGATGACAGGATAGGAACAATTCCCTTACAATAAGGAAAAAGAAGGGGGGGGGGGGAGTTTAGTTGTAGGCCAAAAATATTAGCGGGCTTTCAAAGCCCTACATTTGTTTTTTTTCAATTTTGTATTCACGAATCACACAACGCAAAAATAAGTTGCGGTTGTCTGATAGTGTACATATTAAATTTGAGTTAAGGGAGCAAGGAGGGAAAATTCCCACCTGTGTGCAATCAAAGTATCAGTTTTGGCGCTAGGGACAAACATTTCTCATTCAGACAACACAAATTACGTATTTGTGTTGTATGAGCTTACAGTCATCACACATATGTCGATCAAAATTTGTAGGCTTTGGGGGAATGAGTGATATTTGGGGGCAAATCCAAACTTTCTCAAATTATCTTACTTGATCACACAACACAAAAGTAAAAAACTGTTGTAAGACATTTTATAAGCTACACTCAAACAACATATATAGCTATTCTGTTGTACAATGTAATATAAATTAGAAGCCAAATTTGAGCAAGCTAGGAGGGAAATCTGCCGCACATTTTCTTTTTCATTCACACAATAGACCATTCTTGTAAGTGTTGTGCAATAACCTTCTAGCTAAAAACTTCTGAATTTCAATAGCCATATACAACGTAAGTTCTTTAAACGTGTTGTCTGAAGCCATTTTCATCAACACACAACATAATTTTTTTTTCGTTATGTGAAAAGCGTAGTCTGATCAGGATTTTCCCATAGTGCGTGTCTATACATCAACCAGCACCATAAAGTATCTAAATGGTCCGCAAGGTGGTTGAATAGGTCCACAAATATCACCTTGGATTCTTTGCAAGAATGGAATGTTTTCTTTTGTGTTCTTTGCATAGGATGGTCTCGATCCAAATTTTGCTAAAGAGCAGGCTTTACAGAACGAATGATGGGCTTTAGAAATAACCAATGAGGATTTTGGTTGAGCCATGAAGTCACAATTGAGTTTAGAAGTAACAAGAGGAGGCGAATTAGGGTGTATGGAATCAATGCCATGCAGTGGCCACAGGGGGTAGGAGGCGCCAGCCATGTGTGGCCGATTTTGCACAGTCATACCACCGTGAGGCGCAGGTGCAGCTCCTCGAACCAATTTTTGGTTCTTACTTCTCTTCATTATGAAAAATGGATGTCCGTGTGAAGTCTTTAGTTTATTGATCATCATATTACAATCTGGGTGTCCCAAATGGTCATGCCAAAGCCTAAATGTGTCAAAATCCCATAAGTCATCTCCCATGACATGGTTGGATTCAATGATTCGAATAGTGGTTGCATACAACCTTCTAGAACGACACATAAGTTTCTCTAAGACTCATTTTTGTCCGTAGTCATTAGAGGTGATGCAGAGGAACTCTTGTCCATTCTCACAATATGTTTCCACATGAAAACCATTGGCTCTTATATCTTTAAAGTAATAAAGTTCGAATGAAGATATGTCCAAGATATGAAATAAAATAAATCGACACTTTATTAATGATAGCCAATGATTACATCAAAGTTTCTTGACCAAAATGTAATCCAAAATAAAAATCAAAAGTTGACAAATTGTAGTCACTCAATCCGTTCGGGAACTCCAATTTGGTTGTGACTAGGTAAAGTAAGGCGAGATTTTGGTGGAGCGATGCTCACTTGTAAAACCGTTCTCTCAATTCAAACATTTCCTAGACATCACAATTAATTTAGATGAGCCTAGTGAGAAAGAGTTACGACAAATATCATTTATTGACTTAAGGCAAAATTGCCATTACATAATCTTAGAAAATAAAAGACTATTCTAAATAAAAATTGTGGCATTTTGTCTTCATCGCCAAATTTAAAGTCTTCTTGGACTCGATGTCTTGATCACCACGAGGCGGCTACCTTCTTAGGTACATTGCAAACTCAGGTCCATTGATCAGACGTTCCATCTCAGAAATAGACACCATGAAGAGTATTCTCCCTTGATTGAGGCACATTGGTGCAATGTGCATGGTCCCAAGGACTGTTGGCGTTGGAGAGTCACGGCCATGGCCAATGTTGGCGCTATGGATTCCAACCCTTCGTCCCTCAAAGTCACGGCTCCTACGGTGGCATGATTGTCTCATTTGGCGATTACCTTCATGAGCATTTCGATCTTACGGATCATGACGTCTATGGCGACTTTCTCTAGCCATGGGACGATGTTCTTGATGGCCATGTCGAAGCCTATCAATTTCTCTTCTCACAAGCTCGTTGCGATGTCTTTCAGCAGTGGTCATAGCTTCAATAAGTTGTTGAAAACTTGTGATCCGTCTTGCGTTTACATGAGTCCAGAATAAATTAGAGGACCTCATATCATAGACAGAGAAGGTATTAGGGGTTTTCTCAATCAATTGTTCTTCTGTGATCGTCTTTCCACAGAGATGCATCATTGCTTTGATGCAGAGAGCTTCCGAATAAAATTGCATGACTGTATCAAAGTCAGAGAAGTGAAAATCATTCCATTCTGCTTCTAAATTCGGAAGGATGGAGTCACGAACATTGTCATAACATTCACGAAGAGCTTGCGATAGCTTTATAGTGCGATCCTTATTCATGAATCAAACTTGAGGTCCCTATCCATGTGACGCATCATCAGGCCAAGTGCCCTGGAATTGTCGATCTCAATTTGAGGGTTTGGAGCAGTTCCTTTAGAACAAAGCTCTTGGATTGTGTGCAATAAATCATAGGCAATAAGGTGGAGCTCAACGTCCTGAGCCCACATTAGGTATCTTTTCCCTGCATAATCCAATGGAACAAAATTGAGTTTGTTTGAGTTTGACATCCTGAAAAAGGTGAAACAAGAAGGAATTAGTTGCGGAGTCAATGCTTCCACGAAAACTGATAATAAGATTTCCAAGCTATGATACCAAGAAATCAATTTCCAAGAATATTTGAATTAGATCGAAACAATGATGTTTATATGGTCATAAATCGATGCTTATGGACACTCTTAGTCAGAAGATCATGAATGCTCTTTGTTCATATATAGAGTGAATCCCCACGATTCTGCTTTTTGAGAATCGAACCCACGTTATAGACAGGTGGGATGAAGAAGAAGGGAGGTTGCAAGTCCCCGAGAAAACAAAAGAAATTTAAAGACAAGAAAGCAGGAACTTTAATCTTAAATAGTTACTTGGTAAATCGGAGCTTAAAACCTTGATCTTTGATTTTTGGAGTCAGTGTAACGTCGATGGGGGACCCTAGATGGCTAGGCACTGTTAGAGGATGAGGGGCCGAAGATGGCACTTGGGTGCGCAGCGTTGGGCTAGCGAGGCTAGCAGGGCTGTCGGAGGTGCGGGATGTATAGCGTAGGGCTAGCGAGGCTAGCAGGGTGCTGTCAGAGGCGCAGGGGTGCTGCTGGTCTGGCTGGCCGGTATGCTGGCTGCTTGCTGTCCGAAGCAGTTCGATGCTGGCCGAGAGGGCTGCATGGGTAGGGGGGCTAGGTGCTTGGTGAGGCTAACGGTGGAGAATTTTCTGGTTTTGAGTTTTTGGTTTCCGGGTTAGAGTTCGTGTTGATAATGTGTTTAAGGAAATAGGATGCAAGAGAGATTGATGAGAGAATTGTTGTATGTTCATTGATAATAGGAGCCCTATATATAAGGGATTACAAAATACATAATCTTGGAGTACAAGGATTCCTATTCTAACTCAAAGGAAGAAATCTCTCCTATTACAACTATAGAACTCATCCTAGTTTGACGAGGCACACTAAATGTCAATATTCTTCAACAGTTCAAAACTGTTTGGTAAGTTAAATTTTAGAAACGCTAATTGTCAGGAGCAGTGTATGTAGAATCATAGTATATCCTCCTATAATTCTTCTCTCTCCAGGAAGTTATTTTGTCCACTCAACTAGGAATGAATAATGTCAAGCCAAAACAGAAAACCTCTTAAAATAACGAATGTCATAAGAAAACATACAGTGTAGACAAGAGAAAGCCTACTCTCTATAATCCCTATGATTAGGTGAAAAAACAAAAACATGGGCAATGGAAATTCAGCTACTAGAAAGTAGAAACTTTAGTCAAAAGGTACTAACGATGTCTTGACTCCTGAATAACTGACAATTATTAGGAAGGCATAAACAAGAAAATAATAAAACAATTCTTTACAACTTGCTTCCACAAGATTCATTACAGTTATTTGTAAGCAGAACCTAAAGCTAGACCTTCCATAGTATATTAGGTTCGAGCCTCCTTATCGCAAAAGTACCTAGATGAGCTCCCTCCCCGTCATTGACTAATGAGTAGACATCCCAACCGCCACCTTTCCAATAGGAATAATAAACAGTCGGGACATGAGTGACTCTCCAATGATCTTCTCCACCATCTGGATGTAGTCGCATGATTAATTCATCTGGCATATCGAAAAATTCAAGCAACTTAAAAATGGTTAAGAATTCAATGCCATATGGGACCTTCTTCAACAATTTACAGCGTTGGATAATAAGCTTGTCTAGACAAGGCATTGCTCCCTTATCTATCTTTACCAATTGAAGTTCTTCTAATTTATCAATACCAAGTAACTTTAGATTTGGAAACTCTCTTGACTCAAAATGCAAGCTTTCCCCATCATAAACTTGTAGGAGTTCAAGATGTACCAAATTTGGCAAACGTTGAAGATGGACAACAGGATCCTCCTTCAACCAACTCCATTTTAGAAACAGTCTGAACAGGTTTTGAAGAGAAGAAATCCAGTGTGGTAAGTTTTCTAAATGACCTGTCAAGTACAGTCGCTGAAGAAATTTAGGAGCACAAGAAATATGGCTCAGATCAATTGTCCCTTCCTTCTCTGCTAAAGATACAGACAATACGCGAAGGGTTTTCATCTTTTGAATGGATAAACATAAGGCTAGTCCATCTTCTTCTCTCAACTTTAAAATGCATAACCATTAGTTGAGTCAATCTTTCAAGGTCTGCCATTAAAGCACCATTGTCTTGATTTGCCTCTATTTTACATAGCTTTTTGGAGATTTTCCAAGCCACATATTCCTGCAACAACCTTAACTCCATATTTGGAATTAAAGCGTGCATAAGACTCAACTTCATAACGATATACCAGGAGATGGCGAAGTTGCTTGAGATTCAAAATCTCAACTGGCAATTCAATGACATGGGAGTGCTTAAGGTCCAGAGTTTGTAAGTATCTTAGATTCTTGATGGAGGTTGGAATTTGTTTTACCTTGCTACCCCTTAGGCTAAGAAACCTGAGAAGAACTAGCTTGACTACCTCTTTTGGAAAGACCTCTATATGTACACCTTGCAAGTCTAATACAGTATGCAACTAAAGACCTGTAGGACATAATTTTGGCATGGAAAAGTCTAAAAGTGAACCTTCTACCCCAAAGATGAGCAAAGAGCGAAGTGTAGATGGAGTCCTCTTCTTTTGTACATTCTGCACCGAGTTAACTATTGATAGTCTTCAAACTTGTTTTGCCACACTATATCTTTCTCTTTCTCTATTGTTGCAAAATTTTGCTCTTTGGACTTTGAAATGACAATCTCTCATAAACCTTTGTGGATACGATAAGATTTAACTCTCCCATCAGTTGCTGTTTCTACTGCCTGAATCAAACTTCTGTCCCATAGTTCGTTAAGGTAACTCTCTGCAACTTTTTCTGGTGTCTTTCCTTCCATTTCGATCAGAAATCTTTCAGCTAATTAACCATAACCGAATTAATCTCATACGCTCAATTCTGTAGAGACAAGAAAGATGCTTAAATACAAGAAACACGATTTCAGCTGGTAAGGTAAATCACTAAAACTGAGATATGGTAATTTCTTCATATTGTCAAGATGATCATTTTCCTGAATCTTGGCACCAATACTTGTACAAATAGCAGTCCATTCATCTACAATCCTCTCATCTTTTGCAGCTAGAACAGCACTAATTGCTACAATTGCTAGGGGCAGTCCTCCACATTTACTTAAGATGCAGTCGCAAATGTTCTTCAAGTTTCGCGGGCATGAGTACGTCTGCCTGAAATGACTTCTTGTATAAAAGAGACTGAGACTCTTCTACAGATAAGGGCTCTAAAAGGTTGACCATACCTTGCTTCCCCAAGCAAGAGGCATGTGCTACTGCATGATTATGAATAGTGAGCATTACTCGACTACCAAGTTTGTTATTGAGGATTGAATGATTGATCATATCCTAGGCATCTTTGGGCCATAAATCATCAAGAACAATCAAGTACCTACTTTGCTGCAGCAATTTTTTAATTCTCTCATGTAGTTGGTTGTTGTCCATGGCCCCATGCTATCAACCTCTTCCTCAGGTGACTTCTGAATAACTTGGAAGATGTTATGAATCATGATTCTTATGAGCTGGTTCATATTGACTTATTGAGAAACAGTGATCCAGGCGTGAACCTTAAAGTGTTTCTTAACCTTGGGATCCTCATACACTTGCTTTACCAATGTAGTTTTCCCCAATCCTCCCATCCCAACCACTGATAACACCTGGCGTCCTGGCTCATGCTTTATAATTTTTTTAGGCTCCCTGATTGCCATAAGATCAGCTGCTTCTAGTAAGAGGGCATCCCCTTGACCAAACTGACGTTGCCCAATCCAACGAGAAGAGATGGAGCCAGCTTCGCCAATAAGATTGCATGTGTGACGTCCCTCTCTGAGGCTTCTGACTTTGGAGTTTAGCCCTTCAATATCAGCGGTAATTTCATGGTGAGCTTTCCATTTCTTTATGATGCAAGTAAGCTTCTTAAGTGAAGTACGAAAGCCACGCAGGGGGTCATTGGAATAGGAAAGCCTGAATTTATCCAGGGCATCTTCCATCTCATGAGCCACTTCTCTGACTTGTTTGACTCATACTTTGAGCTGAGGGTCACCGTCTTCCCTTGCATCAGCAACCCTTAAGAACGCCTGAATGCACTCTAATTCATTAACCATGTCCTTGACCTGTGCTTGGATCCCCAACAATAGGTTCACCTCTCCTTCCAGTAGTGACTTGACCTTGCCAACTAAAAAGGTCACTACACTTTTTGCTAGGGCTTGGCGTTTGAGGCTGAAAACCTGAGGAACTGATCAGGAAGCCCAAGAAACAGATGGTTTAGGTCGGGCTTTGCTGCGTTTTTTACAATCCGGGCTAAGACCGAACCGACAACCTTGTTAACGGGCTGGTCTCGGTTTCTAATATCTCTAAGTTTGGGTAACCTAAACTGGCCCGATACGTACACCATGTATACTTGTCAGCCTTTCATTGGCCTTTAATTATCTCATTCAAACTAACCCTCGAGTCAAACACGAGTACACCACCTTAGCCTTTAGTCCTTCATATTTTGACATTTTGTTGTTTTCCTTCATTCAGTCGAACACGAACCCAGAACCCTAGCCCCAAAATTTCTTCCCCAATTTCTTCCTCAATGGCTCAATCAGTCAATCAAGCATTGAAGCCTCAAGCCTCTGTCCCAATTTATTCCCTCAATCACTCAATCCTTTCCTGATCAGTCTCGACTCACTCTCCCGATCTCTTAGTTCGTTGCCAAGCATGGCTTCAACTGATACAAGCATGGCTTTGGGGGGGGCACCCCAAATGTTATAATTCTGGCTGCTGATACAAGTCAGTCCAATCCGGTAAGTTCAACAGCTCTACCACCTGTTGACTCGAAAGCGAAGGGGAAGAGGAAGAATGTTGAGAAGGCTGAAAAGTTTCGATCCGATGTTTGGCTACACTTTGAGAGGATTGAGAAGCTTGTTCGAAACAGTTGATGGGAAGATGCAGCAGGTTTGAACTATCACTTTGATTGCTTCTCAATTCCTCGTATTCATCTTAAATTGCTCATTTGCTCGTCATCTTCAGTTGGACAATTTGTTGATTTTGTTCTATTCTTTTTAAGTTCAAACTGTGAGTACTTTGCCAAACCATTTGTGAGTTAAGTTGTGGCTACTATGCACTTGTGCTATTCTAGAATCAGTGGAAATGTGGAATGCATTAATCATTAAAATGCATTTTGTTGCATTGTATTTGATTATTTGTGGAATTTGTAATGCTTGATAGTTGATTCATTGTACTGTGGTCATTCTCTTCATTCTATGAGTTATGATTTATGTTGTATGATCATTGTGTTGCATTTTTATCTGATTTATATGAAAACAGGAAAGCTAGTGTAAATTGGGAAAGCTGGAATTCTGGAAATCTGGAAATCTACCAAATTTGTGTTCTAGGACCGATAGCCCGAAAACCGGACCGAATGTTATGGATCAGGTTATTGTCAGTCTGAGGTGGGAGAATACTGTGGACCGAACCAAGACCGATTACTCGGGTTCAGTCTCAGGTTTCCCTAAAACTAGGACCAGACTGGACCACGCCCAACCCTACTTTTTGCCATTTCTTTTTGTAGTGCTATTTGGCTTTTGTTTTTCTGGGTTTCTGAACAGATAATATGTCTGTGCTAGGAGAAAAGGTTTTTGTCTTATGTTTGAGCTGATATTGTTGAGTGATCTTTCATGGGGAAGCCTTCTCTTTTTAAACTTGTGTGAAAAGTCAAAACCATCTACCATCAGGGTCAACTGCTGCGACATTTTCCAAAGAAATCATCTAGTTTCCCAATACTGTGTAGTTGTCTCTTCTTTTTTATCCATTGGTATTAGCACTGCTTCAAAGAAATCGTCAAGATGCTCATTTGGTCTTCTATACCTGCATCTCAAATTTCTCATTACCTTGAATGTTCC
The DNA here is from genome assembly GCA_024704745.1 of Rosa lucieae. Lineage (NCBI taxonomy): Eukaryota > Viridiplantae > Streptophyta > Magnoliopsida > Rosales > Rosaceae > Rosa > Rosa lucieae. Next base: position 27,404,439 of record CM045498.1, read on the forward strand.
TTAATTCCTTTGTAAACTTCCTGGCAATTTTCTTAGTTTAACTTAATAATCTGATAACCATATCACATTGTTCTATCTGTATTTAATAATAAACAAATCTCGATGGAAGGAAACGTTTCTAACCAACTACTGCAAATTTTGTAGCATCATCATATATAGCTAAAGCTTTAGAAATATATCAACCTCAACTGTCAGCATTGATTATTCTGACTCAGTCTCATCTCCTCGATCAACTTGTTCTAACTAAGTATTGCAAATTTTCTAGCATCATATATAGCTAAAGCTTTAGAAAAAGAAAAAGAAAAAGAAAATATATATATATATATATAATATATATCAACCTCAACTGTTAGCATCAATTATTCCGATCGACTCAGTCTCATCTCCTCAACTTGAATACACACACACATACTATAAGAAATATCAGTATGTTGTCAAGTTGTCAGACTTAACCAGTAATCAAGCTAATCAAATGGGTCTTCCACAGCTTGTACCTTTGGCAGCAAGGAACATAAAATAGGGACAAAGGTTTTAAAATATACAGTATTCCATAGGAAATGGAATTGATAATTTCTTAATCTAATGGGAAACTAGTTACGCCAATCATGATTGCACTTTCCTGGAATAACTTGGCCCGATCGAGTTGAACATTAATTAATTTCTACACAAGCCCCAATTACTTTGCCCACACGTAACCCTCAAGATATTGTACAAGGCCAAATCAAATGCTTACATGTTGAACACTGACAAACAAAGCTCCATTTATATTTGGCATTGAAAAGAGAACTACAAAAAAGGACTAAAGAGGAAAAGATGGGCGCTCATTCAAACAAAGCTATAAAGACCAAAGAGGAAAATTGAGATATCTATTCTAGTAGCGTATGTTGAACACTCTAACATACATCTCATCTCGATTCAAATTGTTCTTAATTAACAGGTTACCAACTAGATCAAACAAGGTATGGAAATTTTTTATCTGATAAAAACTATATAATATAAAATGAAACAAATTAGGACTAAAAAACAAAGCATCACAACTAATTGGAAATTGGTGTTGGCATAAGCATCGCATCATCATGTGAATGTGAATTAGATACGGATACCTGCTACGATCGACCTTTTAAAGGTCTCGAAGCACAGCAACAAGATGCTTGCTCGTTCCTCCAATCAACTGAAACTGCTCATTCGTCTACTACTCTTGTAGTTCACATCCACACCACTTGATCTTGAGAGCAGCAAGAATAATGTGGGTCGATGTGATACTGATAACTAGCTAAATGGAAGGTTACATTGAGGGCCGGTATAGAACGTACTATATGTTGAAGGAAAATCAGTTTTGTGTGCCTAATCAAACTAGAAGTAGTAATAGGATAGAATGTTTAGAATTCGTAGTTCTATTCTGATTAGATTTCCTTGTAACATTAGAACATATACTTTGTAATCCCTATATATAGGACTCCTATTCCCAATAATGAATGACAATTCTCTATTCAATCTCTCTTGAATTCTCTATTACTTAAACACGTTATCAGCACGAGCTCTAACCATGAGAATAAAATCCAAACCAGAAAATCCTTCAAAACCGCTGCTGCCACCTTCAAGCCTCACTGCCGCAGCTCCTAGCCCACGCTAGCCTCACCTGCGCCCCTGCCCCTATAGCGCCTACGCGCCCCTGCGCAAGTATCCCTGCTGCCCCTGTAGCACCAACGCACGTCTGCTGCCCCTGCAGCACCGACGCACACCCACTGCATCCTTCCTCTTTTCTGTGCACATCCGTCTACTTCCAAGCTCCGAGAAGTCTAGTTCGGAACCTTATATCAAAATTCTTTCTTCATCAAAGTTGTTCACATCTGCCACTTCTATCTGACCTCCAAATTTCAGCCTTATTGGAGTTGTTTTGAGATCTGTACACCAATCGAAGTGAGAGCTGTTCAGAAGCAAATTTGCTCCTAATTTTAACCAAGTAAGTTTTTATAAATAAAGTTCCCGCCTTCGAAATTTACTTTTCCTTTTCTTTTTCTTCGGGGACTTGCAACCTCCCTTCTTCTTCATCCCACCTTTCTTATAACGTGGGTTCGATTCTTGAAAAGCGGAATCGTAGGGATTCACGCTATTAACGAACTAAGAGCGTTGTTAAGACTTCGGACTAAAAGCATCCGTAAGTATCAATTTATGACCATATAAACATCATTGTTTCGGTCTAATCCAATTATTCTTGGAAATCTATTTCTTGGTAGCATAGCTCGGAAATCCTATTTATATTAGTTTTTGTGGAAGCATTGACTCCGAAACTAAACTTGTTATTGTTTCACCATTTAGGATGTCAAACACGAACAAACTAGATTTTGTTCCATTGGATTATGCAGGCAAAGGATATTTAGACTGGGTCATTGACAGTGAGACCCATCTTACTGCCCAAGATTTATTGCATACAATCCAAGAGCTTTGTTCTATAGAAACAGCTCCAGACCCTCAAACTGAGAAAGATAATTCCAAGGCACTTGTTCATAAAACGTCACATGGATAGTGACCTCCAATTTGAGTTCATAAATGAGGATAGCGCCATAAAGCTTTGGCAAGCGCTTCGCGAACAATATGGCAATGTTCGTGACTCCATCCTTCCGAATACAGAAGTAGAATGGAAAGATCTTCGGTTCTCTGAATTTGACATAGTCATGCAATTTTATTCGGAAGCCCTCAGCATCAGAGTAGTGATGTGTCTTTGTGGAAAAAAAATCACAGAAGACCAATTGATTGAGAAAACCCTCAAAACCTTCCCTGTCTATGCTATGAGGTCCTCTGACTTATTTCGGACTCATGTAAATGCAAGACAGATCACAAGTTTCCAACAGCTTATTGAAGATATGGCCACTGCTGAAAGACATGGCAATGAACTTGTGAAAAGAGAAATTGATAGGCTTCAAGATAGCCATCAAGAGCATCATACTATGGCTAGAGAAAGTCGCTATCGACATCATGATCCATACGATTGAAATGCTCAAGAAGGTAATCGCTCAAGGCGACAATCACACGACCGTAGGAGGCGTGATTTTGAGGGATGTAGGGTTGGAAACCATGAAGCCAACGTTGGCCATGGTCGCCACTTTCCAACACCACCAGTCTTAGGGACTATGCATATTGCGCCAATGCGCCTCAATAAAGGGAGAATCCTCTTTATGGTGTCTATTTTTGATATGGAATGTCTGATCAATGGACCTGAATTTGCAATATACCTATGAAGGTAGTCGCATCATGACGATCAAGACATCGAGTTCACAAACACTTTAAATCTGGCGATGAAGACAAAATGCCGTAGATTTTTATTTCTGGAATAGTCTTTATTATTTCCAAGAATTATGTAATGGCAATATGCCTTAATCAATAAATGACATTTTGTATTAACTCTTTCTCATGTGGCACACCTAATTAAGTATGATGTCTAAGAAAGTAATTGAGATTAGTGGTATTTAAGAGAGCCTTGCTCCACTGACATCTCTCTCTACTTCCCTAGTCATATTTGATTGGAGTTACCAAACGGATAGAGTGACTATGATTTGTCTATTTGATTTTATTTTGGATTAGCTATGGAAACTTGGATGTAATCATTGGCTATTATTAATAAAGTATCGATTTATTTTATCTCATGTCATAGACATATTTTTCGAACTTTATTACTTCAAATATATAAGAGCCAATGATTTTCATGTGGAAACACATTGTGAGAATGGACAAGAGTTCCTTTGCATCACCTCTAATGACTACGGACATAAAATAGTCTTAGAGAAACTTATGTGTCGATCTAGTGGGTTGTATGCGACCACTATTCGCATAATTGAATCCAATCATGTTATGAGAGATGATTTATGGGATTCTAACACATTTAGGCTTTGGCACGACCGTTTGGGATATCCAGGTCGTGATATGATGATCTGTATATTAAAGACTTTGCACAGACATCCATTTTCAGAACGAAAAGAAGTAAAAATCGGTTTTTGGACACCGAAAGAGCCCCTGCGCCTCACGATGCCGTTCACCCCCAAAACCGGCCATCCTTGCGGGCGCCGCCGTCCCCCTGCGGCCTCAGGGTGGCATTGACGCCACCAATGCTCTTTCTACTCCAAATTTTTCTTCTAAAATCAATTGTGACTTTGTGGCTCAACCAAAATCCTCATTGGTACGTTGTTTCTAAAGCCCATCATTCGTTCTGCAAAGCCTGCTCTTTAGCAAAATTAGGATCGAGACCATCCTATGCAAAGGACACTAAAGAAAATATACCATTCTTACAAATAATCCAAGATGATATTGGCGGACCTATTCAACCACCATGCGGACCATTTAGATATTTTATGGTGTTGGTTGATGCATCGACACGCTGGTCACATGTCATGCTATTGTCCACTAGGAATGTTGCATTTGCTAAACTCCTAGCCCAAATTATTAAATTAAGGGCTCACCACCCTGATCATCCTATTAAGTCTATAAGATTAGACAACGCTGGGGAGTTTACATCAAAAACTTTTGATGATTATTGCATGTCCATTGGGATTGAAGTTGAACATCCAATTCCTCATGTTCACACCCAAAATGGTCTTGTAGAAGCCGCCATTAAACGACTATAAATGGTCGCTAGGGCTTTGGTAATGTGCACCAATCTCCCTATTTCTGCTTGGGGCTATGCAATATTGCATGCAGCTGTGCTAATTCGTTTGAGGCATACTGCCACTCAACCCTTTTCTGCATCCCAGATGGTGACTGGGTATAAGCCTAATGTCTGACACTTACGCATATTTGGGTGTGCAGTTTATGTGCCTATTGCGCCACCACAGCTCACCAAAATGGGTCTTCAAAGACGATTAGACATTTATGTTGGATATGATTCTCCAACAATTGTCCGCTACTTAGAACCCTTTACAGGCGATCTCTTTACTGCTAGATTTGGGGATTGTCACTTTGATGAGACAGTCTTCCCGTTGTTAGGGTGAGATAAGAACATCAATGTTTAACAGGAACGACAGGAATTGTCGTGGTCTGTCCCCACTCTGTCTCATCTTGATCCCTGAACCGCACAGTGCGAAATTGAAGTGAGGAGAATTCTCGATCTTCAGAACGTCGCAGAATCGATGCCTGATGCTTTTTCTGATATCGCTAAAGTGACGAGATCACACATACCTGCTGCAAATGTGCCTGCAAGGATTGATGTCCCTAAAATTAGAGGACATGACGCCATCTCATGGGCAACTGAGCATGGCCCCAACGTCCCATCTCACAGTGATAGTGACGTTGTGGCTAGGCCCACGCCTCCTGTTAGGAAGCGCGGGAGACCCATAGGTTCGATGGATTCTCGTCCAATAAAGAAAGCGAGTTTGGCACAGAATAATCCATTAATCATCGATGTCAATAATCCATCTCATGAGAATATTCCGGATTATGGTTAGTCCAAAAGACATCATTGGGAGACGCTCTAATGTCAGAACCAACTCTAGAGAATAGAGAGATCTCCATGAATTACACTAGTGTACATGAGATGATAGATAGAAATTCTATGGTTATTGATGATGCATTTGCATATCATGTTGCAAAAGGAATTATAGAATATGATGATATTGAACCTCGCTCTATCGAAGAATGTCAATGAAGAGCGGATTGGTATAAATGGAAAGATGCGATCTAGGCTGAATTGGATTCACTAGCAAAGAGACAGGTATTTGGGCCTATAACGCAGACACCCCCAGATGTAAAACATGTTGGCCATAAATGGGTCTTTGTTAGAAACCGTAATGAGAAAAATGAGGTGATTAGATATAAAGCCCGCTTCATGGCGCAAGGTTTCTCACAACGCCCTGGAATCGACCACGAGGAGACATATTCTCCCGTAATGGACGTTATAACGTTCCGCTACCTTGTCAATTTGGTAGTCTCTGAAAAACTTGACATGCAGCTTATGGATGTGGTTACAACATATCTCTATGGGGATCTAGATTCAAAGATATATATGAAGGTTCCAGATGGACTTCAATTACCCAAATCAAGTAGCTCTAAACCACGTAGCGCGTTTTCAATAAGATTAAAACACTCACTATATGGATTAAATCAATCCGGACGGATGTGGTATAATCGTCTAAGTGATTACTTGATTGGGAAGGGATATATTAATAATGAAATATGCCCATGCGTGTTCATTAAAGAAACAAGTTTCAGATTTGCAATCGTAGCAGTTTATGTCGATGACATGAACCTAATTGGAACTCTAGATGAGTTAAAGGAAACTGCTAAATATTTGAAATCCGAATTTGAGATGAAAGATCTTGGGAAAACACAGTTTTGTCTTGATTTAAAACTCGAGCACCGTAGTGATGGGATTTTGATCCATCAGTCTGCATATACTTAGAAAATCCTAAGGTGCTTTGATAAAGATAAAGCAAAGCCTGTGTGTACTCCCATGATCGGCCGTAGTCTTGAGCCCGGAAAAGATCCGTTTCGCCCAAGGATGATGGCGAAGAATCATTAGAGGCTGAAGTGCCCTATTTAAGTGTAATAGGCGCATTATTGTACTTAGTTCAATGCACAAGACCGAACATCTCATTCGTAGTGAACTTGTTAGCTAGACATAGCTCTGCGCCAACACGACGCCATTGGATTGGTGTAAAGACAACCTTTCGATACCTAAGAGGTACGATTGATATGAGCCTATTTTATCCCTACAAAGAGAAGAAGAATGACGGAAGAATGGGATCAGACCCCATTAGGCATGGAGCCACCGTCCACCATAACAACATGGCCGGCCATGTTACCGCCGCCACCACCAAGGGTGGCCAGCCTCACTCTCCTCCACTTCATCAAAACGACAATGATGTTTTGATGAGTTTTGCTGATGCAGGGTACCTCTCTGACCCTCATAAAGGTCGCTCCCAAACGGGTTATGTCTTGACCATGGGAAGCACTGCGATATCTTGGAGGTCTACAAAATAGACCCTTGTTGCTACTTCCTCAAATCATGCATAGATTATTGCTCTACATGAAGCCGTACGTGAATGGCTAAGATCTATGACATATACGAGAAGTCTACCAAGGATGAACCTACAAGCATTTATGAGGATAATGCAGCTTGTATTGAGCAAATGAAGTTAGGTTTCATCAAGGGCGACAACACCAAGCATATATCGTCTAAATTCTTTTACAATCAGCAACAACAATCACTTCTAAAGATTGAAGTGAATCAAATCCGATCAGAGGATAATGTAGTGGACTTATTCACTAAGTTGTTACCTAAATCCACCTTCGAGAAACATGTGAAGAGCATCGGATTGAGAAAGTTATCCGAACTCCCACGATTGTAGCAATTAGGGGGAGATATCGACATCAGGAGGAGTTATGATGTGTACATGTTCGATCTCGAAGAGTAGAGCACGTGTTGCACTCTTTTTCTCCTCCTCGGGCGTGTTTTTGTCCCACAGGGTTTTTCACTGATCGAGTAAGGTTTTTAACGAGGCAACGGATGAAACATCACCACCAAGTTTGAGCGGCACAAGGGGGAGTGTTGAAGGAAAATCAGTTTTGTGTGCCTAATCAAACTAGGAGTAGTAATAGGAGAGAATATTCTAGAATTCCTAGTTCTATATTCGGATTAGATTTCCTTGTAACATTAGAACATGTACTTTGTAATCCCTATATATAGGGCTCCTATTCTCAATAATGAATGACAATTCTCTATTCAATCTCTCTTGAATTCTCTTTTACTTAAACACTATATATGAATTGTCCTGAAATGAGTGGAAGTGCTGGAAGAAAGTAGTGGTAAATTAGGCTACATTCAAACACTGAGGTATGCTGTCCTTTGAAATTTCATTTCGCGCGGAAAGAGCGTTGTTTTAACTCAGATACGAGAAACACACAAAGGCCTCACCTGGGAGTCATAGAGGTTAATTGGCATTAGCTTTGGTGTATACTGTGTACCATATGCGAATAAGTATAAAGCCATACTCGTATCTTAGGCCAAAACCAAACCAAGCCTATAATCTAATAATTAAGAACACCTTGTCCTTGAAGAAAAAATCGTCCCAACAATCTAGTTGCCTAAACACGCACTTGGTTTTACAAGGAAAAAGAAAACTCGATGATCACCCAATGGACCCATGCGTGACCAACTTAGGACCAAAAGACTCGATCCCAGTAACTATCCACATCACAATTGCCCAAACCTCATGCCACCAACTCGAATCAAATTGTAACTGTGGGAGTGGTCAACTTTTGTTACGCCCACAATTAAGGCGATTAACTTCGCAATTAGCATGGAGATAAATTTCAGTCATGAATGCGACAATTATTACAGCATTAACCACGATAATAACTACGCGCAATGATTACGGTTATGAATGCGCAATGAATGACCGTCGTCAATGAGTCATGATTAACTGTTGTTAATACAAGAACAAATGAATGCGACCATGAAGGAGGGAATAATGACGGCTTGTTCCCCAAGTAAGTCATCGCCTATATAAAGGCGGCTCGACGTCAAAGTAAATCATCTCATTCCGACCTGTTTTACTCCACTAGACTAAGAAACATACTAACTAAAACATCGGAGGGTTTTCTGCATGTACCCTCTCTCCTACTCGAGCCGACTGTCAAACTCTGAGTCAACGCTTAAAGGAGGTGAAGTTTTATTTTTTTAATTTTTTTTTTTTTTCGAGATCACACGGTTCCTTAAAAAATTCCTAAGCCCAGAGACTAATCCGTGTCGAAAGATCATGTCAGAACGCTTCCTCCCTCTTGGCCACCAAGAATAGATTGGAATTTAACTCCAATCAGCGTCAGCGGAATTCAAATCCGGGTGAAAGGGTCTCACACTTAGAGTTTCTTACCAACTCGACCACAACGCTATAACTGATTTGAGCTGATCGAGTGATAACCCTACTTTTATATGTGAGGACGTTCTATTGGCCAGTAGGACAGTTAGTGAAAAGTCTCCCATCAAAAGCAGAACAAACTATATGTGGACTATACATGTTTCTCAAATAAGACACACACGGCATTAACAAAAAATAAAAAAAATAAAAAAGACACAGTCGGCAGTGGAGAACTACTTGATAATTTCTCGTATTGAAAAGACAAGAAAAAAAATTCTCATTAGAGAGCCAGAGGATAAGTGCAAGATTCTTCGGTAGTCCCCAATTCAACACATGCTATCTTTGATAATCTGATTCGTCCATGTAATCTTAATTGGGGACCGTTTTTTTTTTTTGCACGTATAATAGTAATGGTGTCTAAGTTAGACAAGTTACGTGAGAGATGGATTTCACGGCCAATCATTTCAAAACTGGTGCGGCTGCTTTCCCAATCGATTCAAATCTGACTTACCAAATTGGAGCCCAACATCAGTTGTTGTGATTAACCAAGGTTAATTTCTTCTTCTCTCTTTGGTTGCTCCACTTTATTCCAATCTTAATGTTGCCTGGAATTCTTCAATTATAATTGCAAGTGATCCATTTCCTTTCCTCATTGCATCTACATATCAATTTCGTTGGGTTATCACTTTCCACAAAACGTATCTGGAATCCAGATTCTGCACTCGGAAACGCCAACTCCCACATTTTCTGTAATGCCCACCAGGTGTATGAGAAATGTCCTCTGTGGAAATGCATGATCCAAAAGATGATATTACTGCTATGTTTACCCAATTCTGCAAAATCCAATTTTGTATTCTATCTTAATTTTTTATTTTTTGGGTTTGGGTCTTAGTAATTCAATACCATGATTTACTTAACTTACAGTCTAAGGAAAATCCTAATTTGTGGTGCATTTGCTGCAGATATAAAAGATTGTCTACTTTTCGAAACTCTCTTCAGAATTGAGTCCGGTGCGAAACATAAGAAGACGGTGAAATGGGAGCCGCCAGTGGGCCACGGCTTTCTGGAATGCGGAGACAAGTACTTAGTCTATACAGAGGGTTCTTGCGGGCAGCTCGTTTAAAATCTGCTGAAGATCGACACAAGATTGAGTCACTTGTGTCCAACGAGTTCCACCACAATGCCAAGAATGTAGACCGCAAGAATTTTCCTTACATTGAGTACTTGGTTCGCCGCGTAAGGAAACAGCTTGATCAGCTCAAGAGCCCTGATACTTTTGGATTATCAGCTCTGAATGTGAGTCGTTTCCCACAAACAAAACATCCTACTTATTGAAGTAAGTGATTTATATATTTGTATCTTCTTGTTGAGCTAGATTTAATTTCATCCGTCTTTTAAAAAGAGTAGTGAAGGAAAAAAAAAATAGTTGATCTGAAACAATATTTAGGAATTCTAAATTGTGCAATATTTGATGGACATGGTCCTATGAGGCAATGTGTATTGATTACCTTCTGGATCATAATAATATCTTACAGTGACTTTATTGATAGTCCAACTCCTGTTTTTTTTCTTTCTTTTGTATTTCTTATTGTTGTCAGAAAACAAAGATATATTGAGTGACTTGATACGAACTGATACGGAAAGCCTGAATCCTATAGGTAATTTGATGGGAATTGTAAACAAATAATACTTCTGCAGAATGCAGATAGATGAGGATATTACTTAATTCCAATAAACCTAACAGAAAGTTGCATGTAAACAAAAACTTTAAAAAGTTGGGAACTTGGGATGATGATCATCTAATCATTGATTGATTATGATATTTATTCGGCTAGTATCGAATACATTGTGATTGCGTCATGACAGTAAGAAACCTTAAGAACAACTCTAGCAATGTGGGCTCTAGTGTTTGTTATTTCAGTTTCCTTCTGTTTCTCATAGATTATAGAAGCCTAATTGTAATATGATTATGAAACTTTCAACGCTGAAATCTGTGTCAGAGACCATTTTCTCTGTTCTGTGAGTGTGCTGTCGATGTGTCATTGATATGTATTTCAACACTTAAACACAAACATCAGGAACCCATGTATGTGGATTTGATATTGCTTGCCCAATTAGGGGTTCTCAACATCTGGAACCCATGTATCAGGAACCTGTTCTAATTGAAGTGTCTTCTGTTACTCGGTAATTTCATTGGAGTTGAGAAACTGTTTGGTATATCAAATTCTAGAAATATTGTCGGGAGCAGGGTAGGATACTACACCCTCCTTATCTAAATGAAGTGTTTTCTGTCATTTGGTAGTTTCAGTGGAGTTGAGAAACTGTTTGGTATATCGAATTCTAGAAATGCTAATTGTTGGGAGCAGGGTATGATCATAACACCGTTTTCTTAACAGCTTCACAAAATCGGTCTACTGGATGAGGAGATAATGAGTTGAAGCCAAAAGGGATACTATGAATGAGATTCTCTTCAGCAAAACCTCATGTACCTACAACCTCCAAAAACAATGATACCCAGAAGAAGAAAACTTGCTCTTTACATTAGTTACACCTACATACTGGACAATGATTACCAAGGCTTAAAAGAATTGAAGAATTACAAATTAAGCAAATAGAAAACCTCATATCCTTGCAGCGCTAGAAGTTGAGTCATTAGAAGTTACAGGGAAAGATTCTCTACAGTTCTTTATAAGCAGATCCCTAAACTACACCTTCCACAGAATACTACGTTCAAGCCTCCTCACAGCAGAAGTACCCGAATTAGAACTCTCCCCTTCATTGACTAATGAATAGACGTCCCAACCCCCACCTCTCCAATAGGAATAATAAACTGCTGGAACATGAGCAACTTTCCAATGATCTTCTCCACCATCTGGATGTAGTGGCATGATTAATTCATCTGGCATATCGAAAAATTCAAGCAGCTTTAAATTGGTTAAATGTTCAATGCCAGATGGGACCTTCTTCAACAATTTACACCGCTGGATAATTAGCTTTTCTAGACAAGGCATTGCTCCCTCCTCTATGGTTACTGATTGTAGCTCATCCAATTTATCAATACCTAATAACTTCAGACTTGGAAACCCTCCTGCCTCAAAACACAAGCTTCCTCCATCATAAACTTGTAGCAGTTCAAGGTGTACCAGGTTTGGCAAACCCTGAAGATGTACTAGAGGATCCTCCTTCAACCGACTCCATTTTAGAAACAGTCTGACCAGGTTTTGAAGAGAAGAAATCCAGTGTGGTAACTTTTCTAAACGACCTGTCAAGTAGAGGCGCTGAAGAATGGAGGAGCACGAGAAATGTGGCTAAGATCAATTATCTTGTCCTTCTCTGTTGAAGATACAGAGAACGAGCGAAGATTGGTCATATTTTGGATGGACGAGCATAAGGTGACCCCATCTTCTTTTTTCAACTTGAAAATGCCTAACCTCCTTAGTTGGTTCATTCTCCCGAGCTCTGCCATTAAAGCACCATTGTCTTCATTTGCTTCTATAAAGCAGAGCTTTTGGAGCAATTGCAAGCTACATATTCCTGCAGGGACCTTAACTCCTTTTCTGGCATTGAAGCGTGCGTATGACTCAACCTCATAACGATACACCAGGAGATGACGAAGTCGCTTGAGATTCAAAATCTCAGAAGGTAATTCAACAACTTGCGAGTGTTTAAGATCCAAGGTCTCCAGGTTTTGTAGCTTCTTGATGGAGCCTGGAATTTGTTTCACCTTTGTATGCCTCAAGCTAAGATACCTGAGAAGAAGAAGCTTGACAACCACTCTTGGAAACATATCCAGATGTGCACCTTGTAAGTCTAATACTGTAAGAGCTGAACACCTGTAGGAAACAATTTTGGTATGGAAAAATCAGTAAGTGAATCTTCTACCCCAAAAACGAGCAGAGAACGAAGTTGAGACGGTGTCCTCTTTTGATGTACATTCTGCAGTGTGTTAACTATTGATAGTCGTCGAACTTTCTCAGACCACATTGTACCGTGCTCTTTTTCTATTGCTGCAAAATTTTGCTCTCTAGACTTCAAAATGACAATCTCCCGTAAAAGATCATGGATGCGATATGATTTAACTCTCCCATCAGTTGATGTTTCTGCTGCTTGAATCAAACTTCTGTCCAATAACTCTCTAAGGTAACTCTCTGCAACTTCTTCTGGTGTCCTTCCCTCTTTTCCGATAACAAATCCTTCAGCTAACCATAACCGAATCAATCTCATATGCTCAATTTTGTAGAGATCAGGAAAGATGCTCAGATACAAGAAACAAGATTTCAAATGGTATGGTAAATCACTGTAACTGAGATATAGCAATTTTTTCATGTTGTCAAGTTGATCATTTCCTTCTATTTCAGCTCCAATACTGCCACAAACAGCAGCCCAATCATCCACATTTCTCTTGTCTTTTAAAGCTAGTACAGCGCTGATGGCCACAATTGCAAGGGGCAGTCCCCCGCATTTCATCAGGATGGATCGACAAATTTCCTCCAAATTTGGAAGGCATGTGTTCCCTTGAAATGTCTTCCTGCAGAACAGAGTCCATGAGTCTTCTGGAGATAAGGGCTCTAAACGGTAGAACATGTCATGGTTCCCCAAGCAAGAGGCAGAGGCTACATTAACATTGCGAGTAGTGAGCATTACTCGACTACCACGATTGTTGTTTGGCATTGCATGATTGATGGCCTCCCAGTCGGGTATATGCCATATATCATCCAGAACAATCAGGTACCTACTATTCTGCAGCAACTTTTTAATCCTCTCTCTTAGCTGGTTGTCATCCATGGTTTCAACTTCTTCATCTTCAGGAACTGGTTTCCTGATAACTTTGAAGATTTTATTGATCATGTGTCTTAGGAGCTGATTTATCTTGAATGATCGAGAAACAGTGATCCAAGCATGTACCTTGAAACGTTTCTGAACTTTTGGATCCTCGTACACTTGCTTTACCAAGGTAGTTTTCCCCAGTCCTCCCATCCCAACTATTGGAACCACCTGGCGTCCAGAGTCTTCCTTCATAAGCAACTCAATCAGTTGCTTTTTGCGCTCGCCAATTGCCACAAGATCAGCCTCTTCCAGTAAAAGGGCATCCCCTTGACCAAATTTGTTGTGCTGAACTAGCCTAGCAGAGCTGGAGCCAGCTTGGTCAACGAGTGTATATCTCTCATGTCCCTCGGAGAGGCTTTTCACTTTTGAATTTATTCTTTGAATATCATCAGAAATTTGATGGTGAGCTTTCCATTTCTTGATGATGCAAGAAAGCTTATGAAGGGAAGCTCGGAATCCATGGCCGTGATCGTGTGAATGGAAAAGCCTGAATTTATCAAGGGCATCTTCCATTTCATGAGCTACATCTCTGACTTGTTTTACCCACACTTTGAGCTGAGGATTGCTGTCTTCCTTTGCATCAGCTACCCTTAAGAAGGCCTTGATGCGCTCCAATTCATCAACCAAGTCCTCGACCTGTTCTCGGATCCCGGACAATAGTTTCGCCTCTTCTTCTAGTAATGTCGTGAGCCTGTCAACCAAAAAGGTGACTACACTTTCTGCCATTCTTTGCCTGATAGCACTTGCAGGTTTGTGTTTCTGAAGATAGATAATATATTTGTGGGAGGAGAGAAGGGTTTTATGTGTTATTTGAGTTGATATTGTTGAATGATCTTTCATGGGGTAGCTTTCTCTTTTTTAAAGGTTTTGTAGAAACCATCTACATCAGGGTCAACTGGAGGTTTTGTAGAAACCATCTACATAAGGGCCAACTGGTGCAAACATGTTACAAAGAGAATTCAGTTTCCGAATACACCAGTATACTTGGTATCCAATCGTTTTTAAATACCAAAGAAATAGTCAAGATGCTGAATTTGATCTTATATCCGTATATTCTCCAACTTCTCATTACATTGTACTTTCCTCATTCTAGATTTCTTGTAAACTACCGGGCAAGTTTTCTCAGAACCCATCTAAACATTCCCAATCTTGCACAAAGTTAATAAGTAATCGAATAGTAGGTTTGACCACTGACCCAATCATCTTCTGAATTAGGAACTAACCAAAATAACGAAGTTACTTAAGTGAGAATATAACTGACTTGTTGCCACAAATCATAACGCTTTAGCTAAGCTTTAGAATAATTGAATGAGTTTTGTCCCTTTTTAATCAACATTCAAGTCAAACCCTTTCATCTGGTAACCATCTTTTCTCTGCTGCTTGATACTTTTACAGAACCACATAAAAAGCACTTGTCATTAAATCTTGAGCCATTTGTTCAGAAGCCAAAACCAAAGTCCCAATACAATGGCAAAATGTTACTGGGAATTTGCTCAGTTTTAATTTGTAATTATGGCTTTCTCAACTGTAAGTCTTGCTAATATAGATCAGTAACATTGATGTTCATTATGTTTGGATTTTCTAAGCATTTTTTCTCCTTTTTGACATTTGGACAGTTGATAATATCAGGGTTGTTCTTTTTATTTTTTATTTTTTCTGAAATGCTTCTACAATTACTATTGGTAAGAGTCGGTGACAATGTCAGACCTCAAGCCAAACCTTCCCACCATCGACTTTTATTTTTTCTGAAATGCTTCTACAATTACTATTGGTAAGAATCGGTGACAATGTCAGACCTCAAGCCATACCTTCCCACCATCGACTCCAACAGGAACCAGACTTCCTCAATTCTATCCGCACCTTAACAAACAGAACCCCAAGCCAATCAAACTTAAAATCCTAATTGCTAAACAGTTCGGTAACTTTATTTTAGAAAGGCTAAATGTAAGGACCAGTGCAGGATCAGGATATATTGTATAGTTTTTCAACTGCTTCCTAAATTATCCCCCTCATCTAGGAACAAGCCAAATTGCCAAAAGTAAAGATGGAAACTCCAACAATAAAAGCTCGTATATTACCACCTCCTTAAACAACAAATGTTATTGAAAAATGCTGAACAAAAGGAGAAACTCGCTCTATATATTCTATAATGGTTACAACAGGAAAAAACTACAGTAAAAAATTCAGCTACTAGCAACATCGAAAGATTAACCATATCTTGAATAAGAGAACTATTTGGAAGGCATAAAAAATAGAAGAAATTAAACAATTCGGATGGGTGTAGTGGTAGAAGTTCAGTCCTTAGAGGCTCAGATCTTGCTTCCAGGACTCTTCGCAGTTGTTAAAAATCAGAACCTTATAACTATGCCTTCCATAACATATTACGAAAGAGCTTCCTCACAGCCGAAGTACCCGAATTAAAACTCTCCCCTTCATTGACTAATGAGTAGACGTCCCACCCATCATCTCTCCAATAGGAATGATAAACAGCTGGAACATGAGCGACTTTCCAGTGATCTTCTCCACCATCTGGATGTAGTGGCATGATTAATTCATCTGGCATATCGAAAAACTCAAGCAGCTTTAAATTGGTTAAATGTTCAACGCCAGATGGGACCTTCTTCAACCATTTGCAGCGCTGGATAATTAGCTTTTCTAGACAAGGCATTGCTCCCTCCTCTATGGTTACCAATTGCAGTTCATCCAATTTATCAATACCTAATAACTTCAGACTTGGAAACCCTCCTGCCTCAAAGTGCAAGCTTTCTCCATCATAAACTTGTAAAAGTTCAAGATGTACCAGGTTTGGCAAACTCTGAAGATGTACTAGAGGATCCTCCTTCAGCCGACTCCATTTTAGAAACAGTCTGACCAGGTTTTGAAGAGAAGAGATCCAGTGGGGTAAGTTTTCTAAACGCCCTGCCAAGTATAGTCGCTGAAGAAATGGAGGAGCACGAGAAATGTGGCTAAGATCAATTATCGTCTGTTTCCCTGCTGAAAATACAGACAACGAGCGAAGGCTGGTCATATTTTGGACGGATGAGCATAAGGTGGCCCCATCTTCTTCTCTCAACTTATAAATGCCTAACCTCCTTAGTTGCTTCATTCTCCCAAGCTCTGCCATTAAAGCACCACTGTATTGATTTGCCTCTATAAAGCAGAGCTTTTGGAGCGATTGCAAGCTACTTATCCCTGCCGGAATCTTAACTCCTTTTCTGGCATTAAATCGTAAATATGACTCAACCTCATAACGATAAACCAGGAGATGACGAAGTCGCTTGAGATTCAAAATCTCAGCAGGTAATTCAACAACATGCGAGTGTTTAAGGTCCAAGGTCTCTAGGTTTTGTAGCTTCTTGATGGAGCTTGGAATTTGTTTCACCTTTGTATGCCTCAAGCTAAGGTACTTGAGAAGAAAAAGCTTGACAACCTCACTTGGAAACATATCCAGATGTGCACCTTCTAAGTCTAATACAGTAAGCAACTGAAGACCGGTACGAAACAATTTTGGTATGGGAAAATCAGTAAGTGAATCTTCTACCCCAAAAAGGAGCAAAGAACGAAGTCGGGATGCTGTCCTCTTTTGATGTATATTCTGCAGCGTGTTAACTACCGATAGTCTTCGAACTTTCTCAGGCCACTTTGTACCTTGCTCTTTTGCTATTGCTGCAAAGTTTTGCTCTCTAGACTTCGTAATGACAATCTCCCGTAAAATATCATGGATGCGATATGATTTAACTCTCCCATCAGTTGATGTTTCTGCTGCTTGAATCAAACTTCTATCCAATAACTCTCTGAGGTAACTCTCTGCAACTTCTTCTGGTGTCCTTCCCCCTTTTCCAAAAACAAATCCTTCAGCTAACCATAACCGAATTAATTTCATATGCTCAATTTTGTAGAGATCAGGAAAGATGCTCAGATACAAGAAACAAGATTTCAGATGGTATGGTAAATCCCTGTAACTGAGAGACAGCAATTTTTCCATGTTGTCAAGTTGATCATTTCCTTCTATTTCAGCTCCAATACTGCCACAAACAGCAGCCCAATCGTCCACATTTCTCTTTTCTTTTAAAGCTAGTACAGCGCTGATGGCCACAATTGCAAGGGGCAGTCCCTCGCATTTCATAAGGATGCATCGACAAATTTCTTCCAAATTTGGTGGGCATGACTCTCCATGAAATGTCTTCCTGCAGAAAAGAGTCCATGAATCTTCCGGAGATAAGGGCTCTAAACGGTAGAACATGTCATGGTTCCCCAAGCAAGAGGCAGAGGCTACATTAACATATCGAGTAGTGAGCATTACTCGACTACCACGATTGTTGTTCGGCATTACATGATTGATGGCATCCCAGTCCGGTATGTGCCATATACCATCAAGAACAATCAGGTACCTACTATTCTGCCGCAAATTTTTGATTCTCTCTCTTAGCTGGTTGTCGTCCATGGTTTCAACTTCTTCATCTTCAGGAACCGGTTTCTGGATAACTTTGAAGATATTATTGATCATGTGTCTTAGGAGCTGATTTATCTTGAATGATCGAGAAACAGTGATCCAAGCATGTACCTTGAAACGTTTCTGAACTTTTGGATCCTCGTAGACTTGCTTGACCAAGGTAGTTTTCCCCAGTCCACCCATCCCAACTACTGGAACCACCTGGCGTCTAGTGTCTTCCTTCATAAGCAATTCAATCAGTTGCCTTTTGCGCTCGCCAATTGCCACAAGATCAGCCTCTTCCAGTAAAAGGGCATCCCCTTGATCTAACTTGTGGCGCTGAACCAGACGAGCAGAGCTGGAGCCAGCTTGGTCAACAAGTTTGTATCTCTCATGTCCCTCGTAGAGGTTTTTGACTTTTGAGTTTATTCTTTGAATACCAACAGAAATTTGATGCTTAGTTTTCCATTTCTTGATGATACAAGAAAGCTTATGAATGGAAGCTCGGAATCCATGACCGTGATCGTGTGAATGGAAAAGCCTGAATTTATCAAGGGCATCTTCCATTTCATGAGCTACATCTCTGACTTGTTTAACCCGCACTTGGAGCTGATCAGGATTGCTGTCTTCCTTTGCATCAGCTACCCTTAAGAAGGCCTTGATGCGCTCCAATTCATCAACCAGGTCATCGACCTTTTCTCGGATCCCTGATAAGAGTTCCGCCTCTTCTTCGAGTAATGTCGTGAGCCTGTCAACCAAAAAGGTGACTGCACTTTCTGCCATTCTTTGCCTGATAGCACTTGAAGGTTTGTTTGTGTTTCTGAGGATAGATAGTATATTTGTGGTAGGAGAAAAGAAAACTTTGTATGTGGTATTTGAGTTGATATTATTGAATGATCTTTCATGGGGTAGCCGGGTAGGCTTCTTCTGTTTTTAAAGGTTTTGTGGAAACCATCTACATCAGGGTCAATTGGTGCTACATGTCACAAAGAAAAGTGCAGTTGCCCAACATACTAGAATACTAGGTATCCAATAGTTTTTGAAAACTAAAGGAATAGTCAAGGGTCTAATTAATATACCTGTATATTCTCCAATTTCTCATTACATTGTACCTTCCTCATTCTTGATTTCTCCTTGTAAACTACCAGGCAATTTGTCCCAGTAGCTATCTAAACATTCCCAATCTTGAATAAGTAAATAAGTAATTGAATAGTAGGCTCGACTGACCCAGTCATCTTCTGGATCAGGAACTGATCAAAACTGAGAAAATAACTGACTTGTTGCCACATATCATAGTGCATGCAATCTGAAAGAAAAGGACTCTGAATTCCCATGCATCATCCCCTTTAGCTAGGCTTTAGAATATTCGAATCAGTTTTGTTCCTTTCAAATCAACCTCGGCAGTCAACACCCATTCATCTGACTTGGTCTGTCTTCCAGCCGTTTACATAAGAAGCCAAAACCAAAAACCCAGTTTCCCCTACTGAACAACACGCGTTAGTAATGGTAACATTGGCAAAGTGTTACTGAACGTTTGCTCATTTGTGTAATTATGGCTTTGGCAACAGTAAGTTTTGCTAATGGGTCGGTTAACATTGAGGTTGATTATGTTGATTATATAATACTTAACTAGATTTCTTTGTCTGATTCATGTTTCTAGAACTTGACTTTTCAGCACTCAAAAATACTTACAAGTAACAAGACGTAACCAATTTCCATTCCCAAGTTACCAAGTACATGACTAGTGTGGACATGTCTTCTGCAACGTTTTATTCATGACCTTGCGTACAGAAGGACTCCTCTTCAATAAAAAAAAAAAACAAAATGCTAAGCTACTTTCTCCTCTCCCACCAAGAAAATACTGACACTCTCTTTCGGAATAAGGTGGTCCTTACTTTGATCTCAAATCTAAACCTAAAGCTTACTTTACAAATGTATTTCCTTAATTTCTCTGTCGAATTTAAAAATAATTTATCTGTTGAGTACGTGCTTACTTTACAAATGTATTTCCTTAATTTCTCTGTCGAATCTAAAAATAATTTCTCTGTTGAGTACTGCACGTACTCAACAGTGTTAAATGTCAAATGCTCGATGGTAATTCTCGTCACAAATGTTTGTGAGACATATCATCAAACACATGGCGCGCGTGGCCACTCGACGGCTTTGTTGACAAGAATGGAAGGCCAAAAGAGATGTCATTGTTAATGAAAGATGCGCCAGGATAAGTAAGGCATTCAGGAGATGAGATTCGCTATGAAACTAGTAAACTTCCCAGAAGATGGAAGATGGAAGATGAATACGCATACCTCACAGGGGTGTAGACAAGACAAGGGCTACTAATTGGGCTACAGACCAAGGGAAAATTTGGGCCAAAATCGACCAAGTATGGGTATAGCCTAATAAAAAAAAATTAAAAAAATATATATTGATGCTTGTAGGTCGACTCTCAGCTCTCCCCTTCTCCCCCTGTGGCGCTGTCCCCATTTGCTTCCGCCTTCCAGCCTTCCAGAGTTCCAGGTTCAATTAGCGAGTCCCGGCAGTCCGCCGATCCACATCTACTGCTCCACGCCTGAGCCACCTCCACAGCTCCACTGAGCGTCTGCGACAGTCGCACTGCAACTCCTTCAAGGCTTCAATCCCAGATCCTAGGTATTGGATTTTTGGTTGATTGATTATCATTGCTGATGGGTTGTTGATGATTGGGATTTGGGAATGTTTTGGATTTTTGGTTGATTGATTGTCATTGCTGTAGTGGAAATGGGTTGTTGTCTTGTTGAATGTTTGATAATTGATTGTCATTGCTGATGGGTAATGGGTTGTTGATGATGGGATGATAATTGGGAATGGCCGAATGAGTTGTCCAGCTACAATGATGTTTGGTAATGGTTTGGAATGGGTTGTTCAGTTTGATGATGCTTCATATTTGATAATTGATTGGCAATTTGTCATTGCTGATGCCTGATGATGTTTGATAATTGGGAATGGCCGAATGGGCTGATTAGATTTTTTTATTTTTTTATTTTTGTTGTAAAACAGAAAAGTTTTTTAGAGAGAGAGAGAGAGAGTTTGGACACAGAGAATAGAATGTGTGTATTATTCATCTCACCATAAGGAGCCTTATATAGGACTACATGGTGTACACGAAAGGGTAATGCATAATTACAATCCAATCACTCCTACAATTACAACCTATCAATCATCAATCTATAGGGATAGGCACCTATTACTCAACATCTATTTACATGATTATCCACAAATATTTACAACACTCCCCCTTGGATATTCCATGTCAATAGTGTTGCATAGGCTGAGCGCTTCTAAGTTGCCTCGTCAAAAACCTTGCCAAGTAATAAAAACCCTGTGGGAAAAAAAACAATCTTGGTCAAAGGAGAAAAAGAGCACAACGCGCTTGAGTGTGGAGTAGCAGTATCAAAGCTTTAGACATAGGTGAAGTCTTCTTATCAACACCATAAGTAGGTAGTATGTCTACGAGAGGGATGCATTAGAGTTGCTACACCAAAACCTTGCCCGGTAAACCCAGTGGGCGAAACCCGTGGTCGAAGGGAAAAGATGAGCAAATGCATGTATATGTCGAATCAAAACATCTTCAGGATGTAGTATAAGTGGGGTGACCATGCTAAAGATGTGCCTCGTTAAAACCTTGCCAGGTAACAAAACCCAGTGGGACAAAATAACCCTGGACGAAGGACAAAAAGAGTACACGATGGTCAAGTGGGTATGCTTCCAGATACTCCCCCTGATTTCGACTTCCCCTGAAAATTACATGTTAGGTAATTCAGATAGTTTACGTAGACCAATACCTTGAACATGCTTCTGGAATGCAGACTTTTGGTAGTGACTTGGTAAAGAGGTCTGCACAATTGTCTTCAAATCAAATATGCTTAACTTCAATCTTCTGATGCTTCTGTTGTTGCTAATTGAAGGAGAACTTCAATACAATATGTTTGGTGTTGTCTCCTTTGATGAAACTCATCTTTATCTGCTCTATGTAAGCAGCATTATCCTCGTAGATAATGGTTGGTTCATCAGTGGTGGAATGCAGTCCACATGTGCTTTGAACATGCTTTGTAATGACTTTTAGCCATGTACATTCACATACTGCTTCGTGAAGAGCTAGTATCTCAGCATGATTCTAAGAGGTAGCAACAACTGTCTATTTCGTAGACCTCCAAGAAATTGCAGTATTCCCAATGGTAAAGACATAACCAATCTGGGAACATGCCTTGTGCGGGTCTGATAGATAGTCTATATCAGCATATCCAACAAGGCGAGCATCATTCTGAGGATCAAGGGGGTTTGATCCATTCCTTGATGCATAGGGATAGAATAAGCCCATATCCGCCGTACCTCTAAGGTAGCGAAAAATGTCTTTTATGCCATTCCAGTGGCAGCGTATTGGCGCAGAGCTATATCTAGCTAACAAGTTCACATCAAATGAGATGTCTTGTCTAGGGCATTAAGCCAAGTACAATAATGCGCCTATTGCACTTAGATATGGGACTTCTGGCACCAATATCTCTTCGTTATCATCTGCAGGACGATACGGTTTTCTCTAGACTTCAGACGACCATGGGTGTGCTTGCTTTTATCCTCATTAAAGCATCTTAACATCTTCTAGATGTAATTTGGTTGATAGACCAAATTTTTCATCTGCACTGTGCTCGAGCTCCAGGTCGAGACAATAATCTGTTCTCCCAAGGCCTTTCATCTCAAATTCCGACTTCAGGGGCTTTCCGGTTTCCTTGATTTCTTCAGGAATATCAATCAAATTCATGTCTTTGACATAGACCGCACAATTGTAAACCCGAAACTTGTTTCCTTAATAAACACGCATGGGCATAGTTTATTATTCATATATCCCATCCCGATCAAATATTCACTTAGACGGTTATACCACCTCCGTCTAGATTGTTTCAATCCATAAAGTGAACGCCTCAAAAGTAATGGAGAGCGTGTTCTGTGGTCTAGAAATATTTGCATCGGGTATCATAAGTCCTTCAGGAACTTTCATGTATATCTCTGTATCGTGATCCCCATAGAGATAAGTTACGACCACATTCATAAGCTGCATATTCAGTTTTTCGGAAACTACCAAACTGATAAGGTAGCAGAACGTTATGACGTCCATTACGGGAGAATACGCCTCCTCGTAATCAATCACAGGGCGTTGAGAAAATTCTTGCTCCACTAGACGAGCCTTGTGTATCACAATCTCGTTTTTCTCATTACGCTTCCTTACAAATACTCATTTAAATTCTACGGGTTTAACATGGGGAGGTGTAGGAACAACAGGTCCAAACACCTTTCTCTTTGTCAAGGAATCTAATTCGACCTGGATTGCTTATTTCCCTTTTTAGCCAGTCGTCTCTTCATTGAATCCGATCAACAAAGCAAGGTTCGAGGTCATCGCATATTATAGTTTCGGTGGCCACCGCAAATACTAATATATCATCGATGATAATCTCAATTCGATTCCAAATCTCACTAAATTTACCGAGTTTCTCTATTCTCGGGAGTGGGTTCAAATGTTGGAGCGTCCCCCAACATCGTCTCTTCTAGGACAGACCCATAATCCGGATTTATCTCATGAGATGGATCGGTTTTGAGATTGCGATGTCAAGAGGATTCGTTTGTGCCAAGTTTACCCTCTTCTAGGGAAAAGAATCATTCAAACCTAATAGTCTACCTCACTTCAAGGCAGGGACATATGACTGGTTAGCCGCCATGGTCGTACCTCGTCCATCTGGGACGACACATCCTACAGGGAAGTCTATCCTTGCAGGCACATTTGCAGCAAGTATATATGATCTCGTCACTTTAGCTAGATCAGAGAAAGCGTCTGGCATATTTTGGGCTACACTCTGTAGATCTAGAATTCTACAACTGCACGAAAGTACTAAAGTGCGGATTGTCATTTTGATGAGACAGTCTTCCCGTCGTTAGGGGGAGATAAGAACGTTACCGTTCCTGATGAACGACGTGAATTAACGTGGAATGTCCCCACTATGTCTCATCTTGATCCCCGAACCGCACAATGTGATAATGAAGTGCGGAGAATTCTAGATCTACAGAGTGTAGCCCAAAATATGCCAGACGCTTTCTCTGATCTAGCTAAAGTGACGAGATCATATATACTTGCTGCAAATGTGCCTGCAAGGATAGACTTCCCTGTAGGATGTGTCGTCCCAGATGGACGAGGTACCACATATGACTGGTTAGCCGCCATGGTCGTACCTCGTCCATCTGGGACGACACATCCTACAGGGAAGTCTATCCTTACAGGCACATTTGCAGCAAGTATATATGATCTCGTCACTTTAGCTAGATCAGAGAAAGCGTCTGGCATATTTTGGGCTACACTCTGTAGATCTAGAATTCTCCGCACTTCATTATCACATTGTGCGGTTCGGGGATCAAGATGAGACATAGTGGGGACATTCCACGTTAATTCACGTCGTTCATCAGGAACGGTAACGTTCTTATCTCCCCCTAACGACGGGAAGACTGTCTCATCAAAATGACAATCCGCAAATCTAGCGATAAAGAGATCGCCTGTCAAGGGCTCGAAAGAGCACATAATGGATGGGATTCATAATCGACATGTATGCCCATCCTTTGTTGAGGACTCAAGTTTGTACGTTGTGACGGCACAATTGGCACGAGGACTGCATACCCAAATGCATGTAAGTACGAAACATCAGGTTCGTACCCAGTCACCAGCTGTAACGCAGAGTAAGGTTGGTAGCAGTGGGCCTCAACGGGACCAACGTAGCTGCATGCAAGATTGCATAGCTCCATGCAGAAATTAGAAGCTTGGTGCGCATTACCAAGATTATATCTGCGAGACCATCTTGGGTGTGAACATAGGGAACTAAATGTTCAGCATCAATCCCAAAGGATATGCAATAATCATCGAAAGACTTCGATGTAAACTCTCCGGTATTATCAAGTCTTATGGACTTTATGGGATAATCCGAGTGGTGAACCCTCAATTTCATGATCTGGGCGAGAGTTTAGCAAAAGCAGCGTTTTCTTGTGGACAATAGTGTTACATGTGATCACTTTGTCGATACATCAACCAAAACCATTAATATTTAACTGGTCCACATGGTGGTTGGATATGTCCACAAATTTCCCTTGCATTCTGTGCAGAAAAATGGTGGTGTATATACTAGTCTTTGCATATGATGGTCTAGTATGAAATATTCTTAATGGGTATGGCATAGTGTGTCATTATTTACAAGACCCTTATTCAGAAGGGGATGCACCTGCGATGAGTTGAGGATACGGTGCATCATACTGTGACCTGGATGTCCCAAACGGTCATGCCATAGCAAGTAGTTGCTTGAATTAGTTAGCTTCTAGCTAACAGATTTCAATTTCTCCAATGTACGCTTCTGGCCGCACACTCAGAGGTTATGCAAAGATATTCCACTCATTTTTCTCAGTGGTTTCAACGTGGTAACTATTGGTTCGAATATCCTTAACACTCAATAACGTTCTTCTGGAACGTGGAGATTATAAGGCCTCATTAATGGTAGGTTCAGTACCATTGGACAACATACCGTGGGTTTTGCCATAACCCTCTATCAGGTTGGATTGGCCTGATATGGTTGTCACAGAGGTATGAATAGACAATAAGTTTGAAAAACATCTCCGATCTGGGAGTATGGTGTGTGTAATAGCACTTTTAACCAGACAACAAACTTC
Organism: Rosa lucieae; assembly: GCA_024704745.1. Taxonomy (NCBI): domain Eukaryota; kingdom Viridiplantae; phylum Streptophyta; class Magnoliopsida; order Rosales; family Rosaceae; genus Rosa; species Rosa lucieae. The sequence continues at coordinate 27,430,275 of CM045498.1, forward strand.
CCCACAGAATATGTCTATTCATTTATTTAATTCAATGGATCACATGTATAAATAAGTTTATTGAATTAAATACATTCGAACATAACCACATTTTCATAATCCAAAATGATTGAAAACATAAATCACCAAAAATAATCCGAAGATGTTTCATTCATTAAGATGAAAATATGGCACAAGGGACCAATTATACCCATGTCTTCGAGTTTTAATCCTCGATATGCTCAGTAACTGCCTGAAAATCCATGATCTCTAATGTGGAATCAATAGAAAATTACCCGTCAATAAAGTTGGTATTTCGAGTTCCGCGACTGGCGTAATACTCATCTACTGCTTCGGCTATCGCACAGCAGGTGCGAGACCAGCAGTTAATTCCTCCATATCGATAACAAAGATCATGCTAATTTTGGTGGCGGCGGGCCGAACCAGTGTTCCTTTCCACTTTGGCTTGTTAGGCAGGGGCACTATAACATGGGGCCATGTTTTGGGCCGGTTATATGGGCCATTTATGGGCCCACCTCTCTTTACTTGTCTAAAAAGATCAGACTCTTTGTCCCTTCCACGGTCACAATCTCTCCTTTCGAGATTAGGTTTGCGATGAGCAACATCAATTCCTTCAAGCAAAAGTGCTGCTCAGGTACCGATGGGCTTGGCTTGATCATTCCTCAACAGGAGGTTGTTGTTCATTTCAGTGAGCAACAAGATAGTGATCAATTATAAGAATTAATAAAGTGACTCTCCTTGTATTCTTTTGGGCAGATGGGCTTGTTCAATATCTTGCTAATCATGCCTTGCTTCAAGTAAGAAATGGTCATCTGATGGTGAAAGTGCTCTTCCAGAGCGACCCAAAGAGTCTGTGGATCCTCTTCATCGGATACTCAATTTGGAGTGCTTTCTTCTTATGTTTCTTTATGAACATTATGGCACTCGCCTTAAAAGCATCAGTGACGACATTGTCATGAGTATCGATTGTTGATCTCATCTTCTTTGTAGTCAGATGAATTTTCACATTTTGAGTCCACTTTAGATAGTGTCTTCCGGAAACCTCCAAAGCAACAAAGTCAAATATGTTGAGATTTGACATTTCTTATATGAAAGGAACAAATAATATTAGTGCTTTGGGTAATATCGTCCATAAGCAAGTAATGAGAACTTCAGGTTCTATAACATGGTATGAAAAATCGGATTAGACATGTAAAATCTACTGGTTTTATCATGTGTGGTGAATTTATGAAGGAAACTTCAAGTTTCTTAAATGGCATTATCGAAACTACAAGTTCGATTTATGTATGAACTACTGGTTCATCAGATACCTGCATTTTCTACACATATATTCTAATGCGAAAATTTGGCAAGTAACAAAATGATATTGAATAGAGCAAATTGTAATAATATCTCACAAATTGGCTAAATGGAAATCACAAATCAATTGAGATATTAATTGCATGCTAGTAATATAACAAATTAATTATCACACAATTATGCGAATAAATGCTTCTGGCAATTAATTACACATATTAAATATGGTGAATTTATTTACAATATCAAATCATTTTTCCTTTTATTTGATTCTGATGGACCAAAGGAGTGGGCTTGATAGTGAAGCCTATCGGGCTTAGTCTGCGGGCTCGTGACCTAGGCTTTCATGCGCTAGTCAAAGAGTATGTGAGGCCTGCTGGGCTGCTAGGTCCTGCAGAGGGAGAGTGGGCCTGCTGGGCTCAGGCTAATCTGCCAAGGAATGAAAAGTTATTACTCAACCATTTCGGTAACTCCAATTGAATACGACCAGGTAAGGAAAGATGAGGTTTAGGTGGAGCGAGGCTCGCTTAAGTACACGGCCTCATCTGAACCTTTCCTAGACATCGCATCCAACTGGATGAGCCTAGTTTGAGAAGATTCATAACTTTTGTCATGGTAACATGTAGTGAGGTTCTATTCTGGCCTTGCAACTTGGGCCTGAGCTTCTGGCTCTGATTTGTTGTTGTGACTTTGGGCTTGATTTGAGCTTCTGACTCAGCCTTATTTAATATTCACCATTAACCTGTCTTTTTTTTTTTCTTTAAATGCTTCTGGCATTAACGCTTCATTAACCCCATAAATATTACATAATCATTATGGCAATAAACTTAATGTACAGCATTAAGAAATTGTAATGAAGTAAATAAATATCATAAAGTCAATAATGAAATCATTATGGTGATGAGCGTAATATACGGCATTAACAGGAAATGATACACATTATTATGGCAATTAATGATTTGAATAAACGCTTCTGGCATTATAGTAATATTAAATAGGAATCCTACATGTCAATGTGTCATGGTATATGTCAATCAAATCCAAAAACATGAACAAATATATATGACAGATATATATGTATCAACCAAATAAATTAATAAAGTAAATTTGGGGGTTCATGCATCATGGTGATTGTTCATATAATCAAGTTTGAAAACATGAATTAAAATTAGAATTTGGAAACATTACTTGATGAAGAGCGGATGAATCTTTAGTTTATATGTGCAGAACTGAGAAGGTTGTCTTCTCAGCCAATCCAAGAACTATTCGCCTCTTCTGGTAGGAAATCCCGAATCTCAAAGCTATTCTATCCAAATCTTAGAGCTAGTCGTGAACACGGAGCAGATTCTCTTCTGAACAGCTGCCACTTCAAATGGTGTACAGGTCTCAAAACGACTCCAATATGGCTGAAATTTGGAGGACAGATAGAAGAGGCAGAGATGAACAACTTTAATGAAGGAAATATTTTGATCTGAGGTCCCGATCAAGAGGTTTCGGGGCGTACAAATAGGCTGCAGCAGGGGGGTTTTTTTTTCTGGCTAGGGTTTGGGTTAGAGCTTCGTGCTGATAACGTGTTGTAAAACAGAAAAGTTTTTGAGAGAGAGAGAGAGAGAGTTTGGACACAGAGAATAGAATGTGTGTATTATTCATCTCACCATAAGGAGCCTTATATAGGACTACATGGTGTACACGAAAGGGTAATGCATAATTACAATCCAATCACTCCTACAATTACAACCTATCAATCACCAATCTATAGGGATAGGCACCTATTACTCAACATCTATTTACATGATTATCCACAAATATTTACAACAATTTTTTATTTATTTATTTATTTATTTTTAACACCAAATCACCAACCAGTTTTAAATTTGGGCTTGTTTAGTTGTCAATCTCAGTTCAAAATATTCGTGGTTCTGTCCGTAAGCTTATTCGTGGGTCTTCGCAAAATTTTTGTATGTATAAAATTAGCCCAACCCTCCTGTCATTCCTGGATACGCCCCTGATACCTCATAATCTTCTTCATGGAAATGATGGCCTATTAGACCTTTACTCCACAGAGCTTATTCACATGTCACAGCCAAGTAGATATTAGACTTGGTGAGAGCTGGGAATTGAGAACTGGTCACTCCTTGGATAAGAGTTGACGAAGGGAAACGGTGAAAATTAGCTAAACCCGAAACTGACTCTGAAGCTGACGGATAAAAACCGAAAGGGGTAAAGGTACAGTTTTGCTATAGAAACAGGATGAGTTTACACACTACGGGTGTGGTAAAAAAAAAACAAACCATTGACTCAATCCATCTAAAGATTTGGTTTGGTTTGGACTTTTTAGAGCCCTTCTAATAAGGACTACTAAAATAAAGATTAATTGAGGACTTTTTGATTAAAGATTTGGGAGATCCACTTTTCCATTACATTACGGCAAATTAGCCGTTAGATGTTTATGTGTGCATAAATAGATCACTTCTGATGAAAATATCCTTCCAAATTGATAATCATTAAGGTACCAAACTTGTTCAAATCAATGGAAGAACCAAATTTGTCAAACATAAACCGTTCATATTCATAATTGATAAATCACAGTTATGATTATGTTCACAATTTTCAATTTGCTTGAAAAATTGCACAAATAATCTACAAATAAATAGCTAAACATCTAATTGTTGATTTGCGGAAATGTGATCGAAAAGTTAGTCTAACACAAAAGTCTTTAACTGGTCCTCATTTTTTTGGTCCCATTAGAAGGACTTCCATGGTTTTTTATCTCTAAAAATTAAAACTCAAATTTATTACGAGGATTTAGAATCAATTCAGTTTGGTTCATGAGCTACTCAAATCGATTATAATCGAACTAGACTGTTTTTTTTTTTCCTCCTTGATAAGAGAGAACTATTATTATGGCTATCAGAAACGGGGAAAATACATCAGCTCCACGACTTAGATCATGTCTCTAGACCAAGCAAAACAAAAGACTTGACTAACATCGCTCATTCATTCCACTATACTCGTTTATTTAAAACGAGCCTACAAACTAGAAAAACAACCTAACATCTAGAAAGTTGAGAACTACCAAATGTCAATCTTGCAGGCTGCAAAACTAAACTAAGGACTAACAAGCACACAAGGTGCGTAGACCAGGACAAAGTCTTGTAGAACTAACCGAACTCGGTAATGGACTATTGAAAATAAAAAATCTAGGTTAAAATGTTAAATGTACTATTATAATCCAATAAGTAGATGAACATAAAGTTTATGACAATTTATAAATATTGAAAAAACTAGCACATATTGTTCTCTTTGTTATAGAGTAGAGAGAATAGTAGGGAGGAAGTAGAAGTGTTATCATTCAGTCTCATTAGCCTCCTTTATATAGAGGTAGGGTTTACATCAAAATACATAACTAATGAGTATTTACATGGACATCCACATAGATAATAATATTTACAACACTCAGGGTTCTAAAAATCGGCCTAGGCAGCCGCCTAGGCGGCGCCTCCATACAGTTCGGATTTTAGGGTAATCGGTTGAGCTGGGCGCCGGGCTGAAAGTCAGTCGCCTAGTCGGGCTAGGCGAAGCCTAGGCGGCCTAGGCTGGTCGACCTGGGCGCTGGGCGCTGTGCGACTAGGTGCTGCTTCCGTTTTTTTTTTTTTTTTAATGAAATCAAAGTCGAACTGAAGGTCTGGAACTCAATCTCTCAAAGAGTCAAAGTCGAAACCTAACCTCTGTCTCACACTCTCACTGTCACCGACTCGCCGTCTTTGCTCTCTCTCTCTCTCCGGCATGGCGGCACGGTGGCACGACCTCTCTCCCTCTCTCCGGCAAGGCCGCACGACTCATCTCTCCGTCTGTGCAGAATTGGTAAGTTCAATTTCTGGGTTTTGAATTGATCTGTTGTGGATTTTGAATCGGTCTGTTGTGGGTTTTGAATCGATCTGTTGTGGGTTTTAGATCGATCTGTTTCTCACTCTTTCATGAATTTCTGGGTTTTCATTTCAAGTATCGATCTCGCCAGCCTCACCTTTAACTGGTTGCCTTCTTGCCTTCTTGGTTTGATTGAATCGATTCAGAAATCTTCAATTTCTGGGTAAGTTGCTGCCTTGCTTAGTTACTTTGGTTTGAATAATGATTATGGAATATTGTTTTTGGTTGGAATGTTGGATTGAATGAATATTGATTTTGATTCTGAATATGTTTGATGCTTCTGTGAGTTGATACACTTATTTCAACTGATAATTGTCTGCCCAGAAAAAAAAATTTACTAATAGAATCCTATCTGCATAAAGCATACTTGTCCTCTGTACATATTTTCTGTACCCCTCCATACATCACACAAGCATATATGAAACACTTGAACTGCCCGGGATGCGAACCCGACTTTTCAATCTGTAGTTTTCGACTTGAAGAGTTGAAGTTGAAATATGTACTGTGATAATGTCTATCCCAGTGACTGGGTTTGTCATTCATGAATGCTATGTATGTTGTATCATCCATGAATCCATGATGTTGTGCTGCTGTTTGATTAACAGAATTTGGATAACATAAGTGATACTATCTGGACACCCTCTCATACTGTGATAGACAGATAATGAGTACCAGAAGTTGATTCTATTGACATTTCAGTCCAATATTATGTGCTATTTATATAATTATATGTTATAAAAATAAAAATAAAATTTAAAAAAAAAAACCGCCTAGTCCCCGCCTAGGCCCCTAGGCGCTAGTCCCCGGCCTTCTGCCCGACTAGCTCCTAGCGTTTTTTAGAACCTTGACAACACTCCCCCTTGGATGTCCACCAATGAATGATGGTACTGGACGCGCTTATTGTTGCCTCGTTAAAAACCTTGCCAGGTAACAAAAACCCAGTGGGACAAAAATAACCCTGGTCGAAGGACAAAAAGAGGACAACGCGCATATATCCTAGGTAGCATGTTTTTGGATGCTCCCCCTGATTGTTGCAAGCCTCATTTATGTATGCGATAAGCTACATGTACTATGTATAGTAGTTTGATGTGTCTATCACCGAAGTGAGACCACGTGTGCTTTGCATATAGAGGCTCATCACAAATTTTCATACCTGCAAAGTTTAAGCAATAGCAACAAAACTAGACGATTTTCAATAAGCCTTACCTCATATGATAAAGTTAGAAACAATCTCATATGCTCAAATTCATACACAAAGTAATAGCTAAACAATATAAAGAAATTGACACATTTAACTTTGTATAGTTTAAAACATTGAAAAATCATCATGGCATACCTAGCCATACACATCAATACTTTTGCGTAATAAGCTCTTCAAGAGCTCTAAGTAATTCATAACTTTGCGAAAGTTAGAATATGTTGCAACATTATATTCATAATTTGAATTTGACAGTAGTCTCGTCATAGTACTCATTAAGGCAATTTAGATCTCGTTGGCTAGAACAAAATGAGTACATATGGGCTAGCTTTAGACTCTTTGATTCCATGAATGAGCTTCAGGCTCTTTCAACCTTTCATGAACTTGCATTTGAATCATTCATGTATTTGAATCCCTTGAGGATTTGATAAGAAATACACTTATTATGACACTTTGCTTTTGAGATTTTGCTTTTAGCAATGTGTCTTCATAATATATGATGACAAAGTGCCATAAATCTCTCGTCAATATAACAGCTATATGTAACACTGTACTTATAGAAAATTGTCATTCATATAAGGGAAGATATTCATAATCTCATGTCTCTATAAATAGACATTGTGTCATAGTGATTTATCGTCACTTTTGATAAATATCCTTTTGTACCATGTAGGGTTAAAGGTCCAAATATTTCATCACGTTTCAAATATTCAATTTCATTGGAATTGTCTCTTTCCAATTTGGCCAGTAATATACTTTGTCGACATTTATAATGAAACATGGTATAGCATCAATACAGCCCTTAATGATTTTTCTTTGGTAGCTACCATTTGTAAATTATCATTGATGATCATTAATCATAGATCCCACACATTCTTATGTGCATGCATTAGCTGTAATAAGCTTATTGATATTGGGTACCCATGCCACTTCTGGGGCATATATTGTCACTTCTAGGACAATCATCTCTCATAGATGAGTCATGTAGCGAATGTGGATCTTTTCACTTATAATCTCATGTATGAGCATTATAGGGCTTGTATAATCTTCCCTGTTTTGGGAGCTTAAAACTTTAGACCTGGTGGATACATTCCACACAAATTCACGCCGTTATTCAAATCACAGTACTCTTTCCTCCTCCTAACGGCGGGAAGACTGTCTTATTATGACCATGTGTAAAAGATGCGTTTAAATCTCTATCACTATTTTTGAAATGAAGATCTTCATTGGTTGGTGGCAAACCCAAACCAAATTTTAGGTCCAAACCTGTTTTGTCCATTAGCATCAACCATATCGATTTATTATTGTATCACTAAGACATCATTTCCTAATGGCGTACCTACACCGTCTGTGTGTGTAGCCATATTAGGAGCTGTGATATTGTTTAATGATATTCTCTTCAGGAGAACCATGTCAATTGGATACATTTGCATCCCACAAATCAAATGGAGTCTACATTGTTTGTATTAATATGGTTGGTCTCAAGGACTTTAACCCAAGCAGATGACTTTGCATTTAGCATATAATTTTGTCACTTTCTTTTATCAATTTACTGGTTTTGATATTTCTCGAAGTCAAAATGAGACGGTGGATAAATATCTCACACCAATTCAAATCGTTCTTCAGGAACAATCTTTCTCCCCCTCATGGCAGGAGGATTGTCTCATTAAAGTGACAACTCGCAAATATGCGGTAAATAAATAATTTGCTTGTGTGTAAGGTTAGCAGTCATCAAAACTTGTAAGTGATTCCACGCAACATGGTAGACAAAGATGACGCAACTTCACATGCCAAAATAATGTATTTGATTCAATGAACTTCTGGTTCATGACATTATATGCCTAAATTTACTATACAAATTTGACATGAGAGAACAAATGGTATTCTCTAACCACATTGGAGGCACTTAGTGCGACAATACTTCAAATTAGGTAACATGATAGTAGTTCATTCGGAGCCACAAAACAAGATCTACAACTCCTGTTATGAGTGTTACCTTAACTTTAGTAAACATCAATTGTGAAATATCAACAATTGCAATGGACCAAATTTATTTTGAACTGCTGGCCAAAATGATATACTCGAAATTTCAAGTTGAAGACTACAATCCATAAAACTTTATCACGTGGAGAACCTCACACATATAAATGTGTAGTCATTAAGAGGAGGGACTTTAGGCCCTCATATAATTGGAGATCCAAGAAACTTGAGGTTTCAATTTTTCAATTTATAAAAACCTCTTAAAGAACATCAGGTTCCTAGATAATCGGATTAAGAAGCATTTAGTTTCAATGGAAAATCAAGAGGTTACAATAAATCAGTGGAGTAACCAATAGTGCTTTCAACTTTGCTTATTGTAAGCAAAAGGCATCAGAGATGTGTGATGATCTCAATGTTCTTATTAATCAATGCAATTTAATTTGACTAGTGCCATTTTGAAAATGGCTTGATAAACATCCACCATATAGTGTACCATAGGTGACACACGCCCAATTTTTAATTTCCTCACATGTGTGGCTGTTATGGTAGTATTTAGCTTGACTCCTGATTCCTCTCTTGCCATGATCCACTTCAGGTGGCATTTCATGGTATAGCCATATCAATAAGCTTTCTTATCAACGAGATCAATGAGAGAGAGAGGTTATACATCTCTGGTAATATTGGAGGCATAGGATGCAAAGATGCAATAATATATGCTCTTCTGGAGCCATCAATCAGATATGGAAGATCTGAGATGTTGTTATATTAACCTTATAAGCATAAGTCTTAATAATGTTTTCTAGACACCATGGATAAAAATTGCATTGCCTGAAACTCACTCAAAAACATAAGTTTGAAGATGACACAGATCAAATTTGTTAGAATTGAACGGTGGATCTCATAGGATATACACGAAGCTTCTGGTCTGTGTTATACAGGTAAAACATGACGTTCAATTACTGTATTGTTGTTTGATGTAGATTAATAACATCAAATGCAGTTTGAACTTCTGGCCAAAATGATATATTTGAAATGTCGAGTTTAAACTTCATGACCATAACTTATGAGTGAAGGACTTTAGATGGTCATCTAGTTAGGTTGATCATTGAGGAACTTCAAGTCCTCATGTAATTAAGGATTAAGGAACTACAAGTTCTGATCTCTTTTAATTACAAAATCCATGATCACAAATTTGGGATATACTCATACTCATTCGTCATAAACTAACAGTTGAATATCTGCTTACTTTTAAATTGGTGTCAAAATAATCCCCTCAAAGCTTCAGGTTTGAGGTTGACCCAGATTAAAACTTTATGATAAATTGTCTATATATTCACTCGAGACTTATGGCTCGAGTCTGCACAATTAGAACTCCAAGTTCTAAGGTGGAGTGAACTTCTTGTACACTTATAAGATAGCAATAAGAAAGTTTTAGGTAAGTATAAAAAGAAACATATCAATTGACATACGAAAATTCACTCGAAACTTCTGGTTCGAATTTTTTATTATTAGAACTGCAGGTTCTAAGGTTTCGTATGCTCAACTTCAAGTTCAAATAAATTTGATGCTCGAAACTTTAGGCTCGAGGTAATTAAAGTGAAGTTTTGATTTCACTTTTGAATGAATTTTTATTTTGTACTCGAAGCTTCGGGTTCGAGTTTTGAACTTCGGGTTCTACTATGCGGTACTTTGAACTAATGTACACTTGAAATTTGGAGGTTCGAGATATCAGACTGCTGGTCCGTATAAAAAAAATTACTTTAATGAAAGAAAAGAAATTAATAGAATGCGAGCAAATAAATAAAATAATAATGGAAACTTCTGGGTCCATTAATGAAGAGAATACACAGAACTTCTGGTCTGGTTCATGATAGTCTTCTATCTCTCTTCAAATTGCACAAGAACGTAATATTGTCTTCTGGACAAATTCTCTTTATAAAAAAAATGTATAGTCAAGAGGCTTTTGGCATTGACTTGGTGTCCATCCTCAAACTACAGCTTCTGGAGGTGGTTTGAACCCCATTATCGAAAAAAATTAGAGGAAGTTCAGGCCCTCTTATAATTGGGGATTAAGATGAGTTTATATATTCGATTGTATAGCTCTGAGGATCTTCTGGCCCTCGTAATTGTATAAACTCTGAAGAGCTTCATGTCACAATTTTCCAATTTACATTTCATGACCCTAGAGGAACTTCAGGTCCCCATACGATCAGGGATCAAGCAACATGTGGTTTTGATCATTGTATAATTCTGAAGAACTTCTGGCCCTCGTTAAGCTTTGAGAAATTTCATGTTGCAATTTTATCATTATGCAACTCTCGATGAACTTCAGGCCCTCGGTAATTAGATTAAGAGACTTCAGGTCTCAATCACTTTGTATTAGAAAATTCACAGTTCCATATGTGACTTTATTCATCATTGGAATTAATAGTAAAGAGAGTAAATTAAGATTGAAACTATACCAACATACCTGAGTTTCTTTCAATTATGTGTAGTTCCAATGATGTGATTCAATTCGCACTGTACCACACTATATTTCAATTCAGGTATTGCATATATGATATGATGAATATCAATTTTGAAACATAAGACACAGTAGTACCATTAGCTAGCACCGATTATACAATAAAATATGCTATACTATAAAAGATCCACTATGCTAGCTCTAATATCAAAAACAAAATGTCATGGTCTAAATAAAAGGAACAGGAGCTGCAATTGAAATTAAACAAAACATAGATGGTACATATATAACACAGTAGTGATTATAAAGTACGGTCAAAAGCAACAAGTTGGAAAAGTTAAGCAATTATATAATATGTAGAGAATCAAGCCAGTTCGTCATCTAGGAGTTAAGAAACAAATCATATATCAGTTTTTGCATAATTGGAAAAGTTAAGCAGTCCTGCAATATGTAGATATCAAGGCGTATATGGTCTCGGGCTCTGTATCTATGCATATAACCGATTTGCAATATATATGTATCGCAAACAATGTTTAAAAAAATCATCACATGAATATGCAATCGCATAAGTCAATCTAAAAGGATAAACCCATAGATCATGAGTTAGGTCAAAAAGCAACCAGCTTACACCAAAAACTCTTAGATAATCATAGAGTTTTTAGAAAAAATAAAAATAAGAGCAAAGCGTGTTGATAACGTGTTATAAAGTAGAGAGAATATGGAGAGAGAATAGTAGGGAGGAAGTAGAAGTGTTATCATTCAGTCTCATTAGCCTCTTTTATATAGAGGTAGGGTTTACATCAAAGTACATAACTAATGAGTATTTACATGGACATCCACATAGATAATAATATTTACAACACTATCTAGTTTATATTCCAAAAGAATATTCATTATAAAATTGATATTATCGAAAATCAAAATAATAAATTCAGAATAAATGATTAAATTCAAAAAATTTGGTTAAAAATTTGTTGTTCAATTTCAAAACCAAAAATTTTGGTTTTGAAGTGGGTACCTACAAGACTACAACCAATTTGAGCCAATTGAGTGGCAGCTCTACTTTTATAGCAAAAGAAATCCTATGACCCTGTCGGCTAATCATGTTTCTCAAATGAAACACAATCGGTAATCTAGGACTACTTAATAGTTTCTCATACTGAAAAGACAAGAAAAAAAGAAACTTCATTATAGCAAGTTGATCCGTTAAGTCACTGGGTCAGGGTCACTAGTTCATTGGATTACTAGGTCAGACACTACTCTATATTTTTTATGTTTGTTTCCACCCGTTGGGTTTAGGTCACTGGGTCAATTTTCAAACTAACATGGGTCACTCTCCGGGTTAGTTTCTTGATCTATAAAAAATGAGCCAGTGACCCAGATCTAAAGGATAGAAACAAACTAAAACAATTGGGCTGAACACAATAAAAGGATCCTTTCTATCGGTTTTTGATAGATACATATTTATCTAGATATACAAGATCTTAAATCCAAAAATATAAGACGAAATAACCTAACGCTTTTTTTATTGTTGTGTTGGATCCACAATTAATCCTACGGATCCTTAGGATTGGTGTATTCTTATACTTGTAATGTAATTAATTAATTACATTAGTATTTTTTTTTTCTATTATAGTATAGCTTGATCCTGCGTTTTTAGATCATGGATCGAGCCAAGCAGCCTCTTTTATCCATCCTGCATATTGTTCTTTTCGTTCTGTGTTGGAATAGAAAGTGATTAGATTAGTAGGCGAGATTTTACAAAAAAGGTTTATTCGACTAATAGCAAATTACATTATTTTAGATTAGATCGACCCTCTTTAGAATATTATTTTCGGGCACTAGAACGAAACTCGTTCTTAACCCAAGCCTTTAATAATATGGCCATGATTTGTCATTACATGCGACTATCTCCACTATAGAAATAAATAAAAAAGGGAAAGAAAGAAGAAATCCGTTAATAAATACTATATAAAAATAAAAGGTTCTCTTTATACACCTTATTTTGCTTATTTGTAAAGAAGATATTGGACATCAATTTGGAAGAGATGATGGAAGCAGGAGTTCATTTTGGTCATGGTACTAGGAAATGGAATCCTATATTATTACAGTGAGAGATGAAAAAAACAAATCTAAGATTTTGATTCAAAGTTATCTTGATTGGATTGAGCTTATCGATCTACAGTAACTGTGTAAATTTCATAAAATCATGATCCTCTAACTAATCTTATGGTCAAATAGTTGCCACATCATCTAATGTCACATTTAGATGCTCTCTCTCTCAAACCAACGTCAAAGTCCCCGTTAACAATAACAAAAACCCTTTTGCTTCTAATTTGAATTGAGAGATTTCATTCTTGATCTAGCATTCCATCACCTCTTTGCACATCAACGTGGCCAATTAGAAAAGCTAGACTGATATTGTCCAGAAGAATAAAAGTGATGCAATACTGAAACCTAAACAAGACCAATCAGTCAATTATGGATGGGTTTTGAGATTGAAATCTGAAGTACCTTCTTCACCGCAGTGACTAGGTAGCAAACAAACTGCAAACAAGGATCAGGTGAATTTTCATAAAAGAAAATGAGAACCTATTGTCTCCAAAACAAAAACAAGGATGCAGATCAAAGAACAGAGAATTGGTTAGAGGAGATGAAATAGAAGTTCTTATTTTTTATTCTTTTATCAATTAAAGGACATGCTCTTCTGTTGTTCAAATATCTGGTTTATATCTTAATGTTCTTGAAGGATTCCATGTCTTATACATCGCCGTTTGAATGAAAAACTGTGTTTTTTTTTGCTTCTCTAATCAAGTAGATAACGGCAAGTTTGACGTTGGTTTGAGAAGAAAAAACCCAAAACATGAAACAAGCTGATGTGGCGATGATCTGACCATTGAAATATTTCAATGACTAGGATTTTATGAAATTCATAACTTCATAGACATAGTCAGTGTAGACGAGCTCGATCAGTGACTTAGCTCTGTATACTGCATTATGGTGTTTAAGCTTAATGAGCTTGAACACTTGCTAGCTAGCTCACGAGAGATAGAACGAGGATGCAACAGAAAATGAACAAGTATGCGTTAATTCAAGTGCTAGGAATAGATTAATCCCACACTTTTTGATGAACTCCCCTGTCTATATTCATCCCGGCCGTGTTTGAGGTTTGTGATATTCTCTTTTTCCCTGAAGCATCAAGTCCAGCAACCAAGAAGCCCGTATAAGCATCTACAGATATAAGACAAATTGGGTCCAAACAATGGAAGCCCAAAAACATAAAATACTCTATATAGCCCAATCCAGCTTGATGAACTCACCACTATAGGACCCTGTTGCTGCTCGCCTTACTTCCAATTGGAAAAAGCGCCCAACGCAAATCAATGTGAAAATTTCATTCCAGAAATGTAAGGTACGTCATTTTTAGTTGTACGCGTGTCTCCATAAATCCATCATGACTGACGTTCATCATCAAGCTGCTACTGTCAGCAGAAAGTGATCGATGACCACTATTGCATGGGAAGCTTTGAGGTCTCGTTTGATTCACGAAAAAAAAAAGTAATTCATTTGTCTTTCCCATAAGAAGGGAAATTTCGAAATGAAATTTCCCAACATTTCGAAATGAAATGAAATTTCCCAATAACTTTCCATTCCGATGTTTGGCAACGTAAGAAAAGTTGTTAAAAGGTTTGTAAATACTAAATAATGTAATAAAATAATATTTTGTAAGTAATAAATGCAAGGAAAGAATTGGGGAAAGTGATTCATTTGGGATTTGGAAAAAACCACTTTTCCCTTTATTTTCCATTCCTTCGGAAAATGATTTCCTTTCCTTTTGCATTCCAAATGCACAAATTTCCTTTCCTGATGCTTTCTTTCCGCGAACCAAATGTGGCCTAAAGGTTTTGACATCATTGCTTATGTTTTCAACTACCGGTAGATCCAGGGAACTGGGAAGGCTACTGTAAATGTGTATATGTTTCTCATACGAGTTAATTGCTTTTCATTTTTACCGCAATAATAGATCGTCAAAAACTCAAAATAACTAAGAAAAAGTGGTCAATGAACTCGCACTTGCCTTGATTAATTGGTTTGTGTTTTAGAGAAACTAGAATTGAGAGAAAATCGCTGTGTATTCTCATTGATAATAGGGGCCTCTTTATATAGAGGATTACAATGCGTAAAGTCTGAATCATACAAGGAAAGGTAATCATACATTGAATAGGAATCTCTAGATTCTTCTAAATAAACCCTATTACCACTAGGTCAACTAACCTAGAGTTTGGGCTAGACACATATTCTGGATTTACTTGAACACTCCCCCTTGTGTCGCCCAAATGTGGTGCTCCTCTCGTTGCCTCATTAAAAACCTTGCTGAGTAACAAAATCTCTGTGGGACAAAAATAACCTTAGTCGAAGGGGAAAAAGAGCACAACACACCCTTCACGTTTCAAGACCCTACATGTAGACATCTCCCCTGATGTCTGCATCTCCCCC
Organism: Rosa lucieae; assembly: GCA_024704745.1. Classification (NCBI taxonomy): domain Eukaryota; kingdom Viridiplantae; phylum Streptophyta; class Magnoliopsida; order Rosales; family Rosaceae; genus Rosa; species Rosa lucieae. Next base: position 27,445,637 of record CM045498.1, read on the forward strand.
TGATGACTACGGTCATGGAAGTTTGGATAACTTCGACAAACGATGCTACCAACATGTTTATCGAAAGTAGAATTTAGGCAATGACTTAGTGAGCAAGCTTGCCACACTATCCTCATAGCGAACCTAGTTCACTTTGATTTTGAGGAGAGTCTGTTGTTGTTGACTATCCTTGGTGTTGTCGCTTTTGATATAGCCTTGCTTCATTTTTTCAAAACAAGCAGCATTATCCTAAATGCTCGTAGGCTCATCTATGGTAGACTTCAAACCACAATTGTTCGAACATGCGTAATTATGGATCCAACCCATATACATTCACGAACCACTTTGTGAAAAGCAATGTTCTCTGCATGGTTCGAAGATATAGCAACTAGGGTCTGTTATGTAGACCTCCAAGATATCATGGTCTTTACCTATGGTGAACACTTAACCAGTTTGGGAATGACCTTTGTGTGGGTCAGAGAGATACCCAACATCAGCAAAACCTTCCAAAACACTTATGTCGTTTTGGGATGGGGATAGAGGACGTAGGCCAGTGTTGGCGGCGTTCCTATTATGTGATGGGTCATAATCCATCGTCTTTCTGTAGGGATAGAACAATCACATATCAATCGTACATCTCAAGTACCGAAAGATATCTTTTACACCAATCTAATGGCATTGTGTTAGCGCAGAGCTATGCCTTAGCTAACAAGTTCACTGCAAATGAGATGTCTAGTCTTGTGCATTGAGTTAAGTACAATAATGCGCCTATTGTACTTAAGTAAGACACTTCTGCCTCTAGCACATTTTCGTCATCATCCTTTGGACGAAGAGGATCATTTTCAGGATTAAGACTACGGACAATCATGGGGATGCTTGAAGGTTTGACCTTGTAAAAAATGCCTAAGCATCTATCAACACGATGCTCAAGTTCCAAACTAAGACATAATTGTGTTCTCCCAAAATCCTTCATCTCAAACTCGGATTTCAAGTATTCAGCGGTTTCCATTAATTCTTTTAAGGGCTTCCAATGAAGATCATGTCCAACATGAACCATGATAGAATCCGAAACTTGTTATGGAAAAGTGCGGGCATGCATATCCCTTCCCAATCAAGTAGTCACTTTAGTGAGCCTTTCAACCTTATTGTAAACGCGCTCCGTGGTCTAGAGCCACTAGACTTGGGTAAATGAAGCTCACCATGAACCTTCATGTATATTCCGTATCTAGATCCCTATAGAGGTACGTAGTGACCACATTCGTAAGCTGCATGTTCAGTTATTCAGAAACTACCAAACTAACAAGGTAGTGGAATGCAATGAGATCCATTACGAGAGAGTATGTCTCATTGTAGTCGATTCCAGGGTGTTTTGTGAGAAGTTTTGCGCCATAAGGCGAGATTACTATCTTTTTACTCAACACGCTTTCTAACGAAGACGCATTAGTCAATATGTTTTATGTTAGAAGGTGTTGGCATCATTGGCTCAAAACCTTCCTCTTTGTTAGAGAATCCATCTTAACTTGGATCGCATCTTTCCATTTAGGCCAAATTTCTCTACGTTGGCATTCATTCATCAACGGAGCGTGGTTCGATATCATCGGACTCAACAAACTCATGTGCAACTACATCCTCAATTATGATGGAGTTTCTATCCCACGTCTCATGTACACTAGTGTAATTTTCAAAGAGCTCTATATTCTTAGGAATAGGTTTTGACGTTGAGGCGTCCCCCAACAATAACCATAACCCAAAAGATTATCATGAGACGGATTTTGAGTTTTAATGATCAAAGGATTGGAATGTGCCAAAGTTTTCTTCGAGCCCACGGGCCTCCCACGCATCCTAGCTGGAGCCATGGCCTGTAACGCCAAAGTGTCACTCTCTATGGAGTTGGATTTATGCCTACCTCTGTGTAGGGTGTCGCTACGTCCTCTTGTAGGGACGTCTGTCCTTGCAGGCATATTTGCAGCATATTTATGTGATATCGAGATGAGATATAGTGGGGACAGACCATGACAATTCTTGTCATTCCTGCTGAACATCCGTGTTCTTATTTCCCCTTAACGACTGGAAGATTGTCTCATCAAAGTGACAACCCAAAAATCTAGCGGTAATGAGATAGCCTTGCAAGGGCATTAAGTGGCGGACGATTGTTGGAGTCTCAAATCCAACGTAGTTGCCCATTCATCTGTAAGGACCCATCATAGAGCGCTGTGGCGGCGCAATTGGCACATAAATGGCTCACTCAAATATGCGTAAGTACGATACTTGTACCCAGTCACTAGCTGTAACGCAGAGGTACATTGAGTGGCAGTGGGTCGTAGACGAATTAGCATAGTTGCATGCAATATTGCATCACCCCAAAAGAAAGAAAAAGTCAAAAGTGTGAGGTTACAAAGGAATAAGTGTGGGGGTGAGTGATTTGTACAGAAAAGAAAGTTCTCAAAAAAAAAAAAAAAAAGTTGTGAAAATAAAAAGGAAAGTAGAAAAGAAAAAAAAAAGTCATCTTGAAAAAAAAAAAATTGAGTATTACGTAGTATAGTGTGGGTTGTACATTGGGTTTTAAAGTGAGTGACTTAGCATTTGAAAGCAAAAGTCTTAAATCTCTATAAGAGAGAGTTGCTTCACGGATTTCTATGGACTTTATATTTCCTTATCCTCAATTTCTATTAGCCACTTACCTTTAGCCCCATTACAACCAAATAAAAGACATGTTGATCTTGAAAGTTGTGAGCTACCTAGCGGAGATGAGATCAAAGAGCAAGCATATGGCGGCACGTGTTGTGAAATTATTTTTGAGTGAAACACATATAACCCCTAAACACTTGAGCGGTAATATTTAGTGAACCTATGTGAGTTTAGTGGGTTATATCGGGTCTTCTATATGCCTATTTGATTATGGTGGATTGATTTGACAAATGGATATCACATGCATATACTTGAGCATTTCTCACATGTGCATCTTAATTGCCTTACATATTTAAAAATCTTATGTTGTGCTTACGTCTACTTCATGGTCATATACGTAATTAGTTCTCCGAGGGTTATCGTTGGAAAGGCTAATACCGCATTTTCTTTAGTTGAACACTTGTGTTTGAGTTGGTAGATTCTCGGATTATGTTTCATTTACTTTGCTTGGGGACAAGCAAAGTTCAAGTGTGGGGGTGTGATTACACGCATTTTTATGCATGTAATTGTATCTAAAATACTATAAATAAATTAGTCCTCAAGTCAATTATTATGTAATTAATATATTTTTATTTATTGTGTAGGAAATAAGTGGAGTTGCGGAAATCGAGAGAAAATGACCCCAAAATGGAGCAATTCAGAATTTCTGACAAAATGACAAAATAGTAGTGGCCCTGGTCAACCTTGGTCAATGTCTGCGAGAGAGTGGAACCCGACTACTCACTTGATGGTGTGCGGTAAAATATATTGTGGTCGTAGGAAAAGATGAGGGAGAAAAGAAGGAAAAAGAAAACAGAAGAAAGAAATAAAAGAAAAAAATAATAATAAAGGAAAATGAAAGAAGAAGGAATGGAGCTGCACGTGCATTCACCCATCAGCCACCATTTTCCTTCCTTCTTCCTTAACCCAATCAGATTGTGCCACCTCACAATCACTTCATCTATTCCTTTGCATTCTTTTCTCAGTACCATGACCACTTAACTGACTCTATTCTCTCTCGACCAAAAGGGCAGCCAAGTACCTCATTCCATATATATTCATTCCAACCTAGAAATGCCGCACTCCCCATTTTTCAATTACCATCACCCTTCTCTCTCTCTTCTTCTCCAACACACCCAAAACCACCCCTCCACACCATTTCTTCTCCTCACCAAGATCTATTTTTCTCCTCACCAAGATCCATTTTCCTTCTCACCAAGATTCACCTGACCAAAATTCCATCAAATCCTCATCAATTTCTCAAATGGTTTTCAAGGAACTTCAAGGGATCTCATCTACATCAAGACTTGAGATTGGGTATAGTGGGAAGGCATAAATCAAGGCTTGTCATAATTGCTCCATAGCAATTTGTCTTGTTACTTTTCACTCTTCTTCACCTTTACCTCTTTAATTAATTGATGAATATTGTTGTTGATTTGTGGATGGGTTGTGAGTAGTCTATTTAGGAAGCTAGGGTTTGAGCCCTAGCATGGATTTAATGTAATAAATATGTTTTGATTTAATGGTTTTCAATTTCGTGTTTGGCATATGTTCTATTCTATAATATTTGGCTTAGATGCATGCTTAGGAGCTTGATTAACTCTTGAATGTGTAGTTGAGCATGTCTAGAAAAGTTAGGGGACCTAATCACTTCTCTAATTTATGGCTAGGACACTTGTTTAGAACATGGTTAGTTACAATACCAATTTCGATTGCCGTATTGGCTAGCTTGGGAACCTTAATTCTAGGACTCTTCGCCTTTTGGTGCAACTAGAGGCTCTAACAAAGCTCTAGATTGTCCCAATTGAGTTTCTACCACCCTTGATTCGGAGTAGGAATACCCTTTAAGGAATCTATTGACCCATGAGCCTTGAAAAGCCTTGGGTATGGTTCTTGATGCCATTATGAATTGAATGACCATTGTCGGAATATATTTGTGCATTAAATTTGGTTAGGAGGATACCCTAGTGACCTAATTTCCATATCTGGATTAGTTTCTACTATCTTAATTTTTAATCGTAATTTTAATTTTCAATTGTCAATTTATTTTTTCAAAATCAAAATCAACTTTCACAAACCACTTTCATTGTCCATACCATTTGGTTGTGAGTTTCCGCATTTACTTGTGGTTATTCTCTCGACCTAGTTTAGGCTTGGTTGTTCCAAGCCGGGCATCTAAATAGCTTGGTGCTATTTTTTTTAGGTTTTGTTTGTTAAATTGTTGGTGACTTAGTAATCGGCATAACCAAGGATTGTAGTTGCCTTTTCAATCCCTGTGGTACGATAATTTCAGGTTCAAATATTTCCCACTTCTTTGATGACCGTGCCCTTATTGTGCGCGTAAGTTGCATTTAAACACCAAATCATCGTATGATATGTGCTAGGAATGTAGCATAAGCAACATTTACAAGTGGACAATGGCACAACACATGACCAACATGTTTGCTTGTCAACCAACATTATGAGATATTTAAATGTCCGCATGTTGGTTGAATCAGTCTATAGAATCCCTATGGATTCTATGTAAGAACAGAATAAGTATTGTCATATTCTTTGCATAGGACTGTCTCAGTCCTAATTTCCCTAAGGAACAGGCTTTGTAAACACGCGAGAGGATTTAGAAGCAACCAATGAGGATTTTGGTTGGGCCTGAGCGTTTGAAACGCTATTTGAAGCAAAGTTGGTGATTGCAGCATCACTTGGGGCGCCATCACCATGAAGGACGCCATCCATGGCGTCATGGATAGGGACTATGCCAGCCCTAGGCTGGTGGTGGACTGCGGCGGTCACACTTAGTCCAGGAATCAACTTTTGATTCATGCTTCATTTCGCTATAGAGAAAGGATGTCCATATGAAGTTTTTAGTAGATGGATTATCATATCATGACTAGGATGACCTATCCTGTCTTGACAAAGCCAATATGTGTCTAAATCCAAGAGATCTTCTCTCATGACTTTATTGGATTTAATAGTTCGAATAGTGACATAGAGTCCACTAGAGAGACACATAAACTTCTCTAAGATGCGCATTTATTCTCAATCGTTAGAGGTATAGCAAATGAACTCATTTCCATTCTCTTCATGCGTTTTCGCATGGAATCCGTTGGCTATTCATAGGGGCGATTTGCCCTAGGAGCGTAGAGATAGAGTTTTTGTGACAATAATCAAGGTGTCATTTGGCAGGGGAACTTGGGCTATTCCATGTCCTTGAATTAATACTGATGACCCAACCATCGTAGTCACAAAGAAATATGCACAGAATCAAAATGGAGTCATAATGAAAAGAACTTGAAATTTTATTCATAAGCCAACAGAGTACATCATTGTCTCTTAACCATTAGGAGAATCTAATCCAAATGCTAGCTAATGCAAAACAATGGTAGTTGTTTGACTTCTTTCGGTAACTCCAAAATAAATATGACCAGGTAAGTACAGAGATGTCGGTGGAGCAAAGCTCGCTTAAGTACCACTTATCTCAAAACCTTCCTAGACATCATACTCACTTTGGATAAGCCTGTGTGAAGAAAAACTAAACCAATGACATTTACTACAAAGTATATGGCAATTGCCTATTACATATCTTGGAAAATAAAAAGTCTTAAACAAAATCGCCAGTCTCTGGATCTTGGCCTTTGAAGTCTTCAACCCTTAGAGCGAGATCGTCATCTTGATCTTCTTGCTCCATGTAATTTGCTTCCCTTGCTTCATGATACGTCTTGTACGCATTAGCAACATTCTGGGGTGCATTACATGCTTCAGCCTAATGTCTGGACACTCCACACCGAAGACAAGCATCATCATGGTCAGGCTCCCTTGATCTGTGCGCTTAGAGCAAGTTCACCGGTTGGGTTACCAGGTCACCAACTATTCACTACTTTTTAGTGTTAATTTCACCCTCTGGGTCACGAGTACAGTGTATTTCGTGCCCCGGGTCACCCTGTACAGTGTTCTGGGTCACCATGGTGACCTGCACAGTGTATTTCGTGCCCTGGGTCACGGACACAGTGTATTTCGTGACCCAGATAATGAAAATATACACTAAAAAGCAGTGAATAGTAGGTGACCTGCTGACCCAACGGGTGAACTTGCCCTTAAAGCGCGATAGGGACGTCTATGATCCTTAGTGGCGCCACCACCATAGTCAGAGGCTCTGCCTCTCTTTCTCTTCACACGTTGACCTCTACGGTTCAGTGCACGCCTATCTTGGTGATTTCCTTGCTCTTTGGGGCGAGAATATGGACCAGAACTTCCAGAATACTCATTTTCCTTAGGATTTCGCTCCTGGTGCCCTCCCTTAGGGGCGCGACTATAGTTAGACTCCGAAATTGGCTTTTCTCCCACGGGTCTAGAGTTATAGTTCTTCACAAGTATGTTGTCGTGCTTGTGATGCATCCAACATTGACATCAATCCGATAGTTCTTGGCTATCATCAATGCAAAGACGGGGAAGGTAGAGAGAGTCTTCTCTATCAACATCGTATCTGTGATTTTCTACCCACAGAATTCCATCAAAGACTTAATACGAAGTGCTTCCGAATTATAGTCAAGTTCAGACTTGAAATCACATAAGCGGAGGCTATGTCATCTCACTTCTAAATCAAGAAGCTGGGAGTCACGAACGTTGCCAAATCTTTCTTAGAGTGAGACCCATAGCCTTCTGTGGTCTTCTTCATTCATACACTCGTACTGGAGCGAATCATCCATATGACGAGTCATGAGGATGACGCCTTATTTGCCTCTAAGGCCGCTCTATTTGCTTCCTAAGCTTGAGCTTGCTCAACAGTTAGCACGTCCTTGCTAGGCTCAAGAATCGTATTCAGGATTCAATCGGCCTTGAGATGCTGGCAGACATGACGAACCCACATGTGATATCCAGAGCCAGTTGTTCCCAATGGAGAAAAGTCTAATTTGTTCAGGTTACTCATTCTGAAAGAGAACAAGAAAAAGGGTTAGTTTCGGAGCGGAAAAACTACCACGAAAACATATAAAATTTCTGAGCGTAGTCGCTTCCAAGAAATTAGGAATTTTTTAGCTTAATCGCTTCCAAGAAATTAGGAATTTTTTAGCTTAATCGCTTCCAAGAAATTCAATTCCAAGAGGTATTGGATTAAATAGAAACAATGACATAAGTGATTGATCATAAATTCTCTAAAAAATCTAAGTTTGGAGATCTCAACAAGCTCCAAACTTGGAGTGAGCACGAACCCCCTCAGTTCGGCTTAATTAGGTCTCCCCTTTGATGAAGAAATGGGGGTAGAAGAAGGGAGTTTGCAAGTCCCCGAGAAAAAGAAGAGAAAAATAATAAAAACTTGAAAAACGGTAACCTTTAGTAAAACATACCTCTTAGGATTGCAGAGAGTATTCGATCCTCGTTGTAGGATTATAGACGAGCTTCAGTCCTAGGCGAACAGACTTGTAGGATTGCAGACAAACTTCAGTCCTAGTGTAGGCGAACCGATTTGTAGGATTGTAGCGTGGTTTCGATCCTTGTTATAGGATTGCAGACTGCTATCAATCTTAGTTGCTGAAACTGACAGACGAAAGGCGTGCGGGGCTGCTGCTGGCAGGTTGCACACTGGGCAGTCGTAGTGTGCTGCTTGCTGGCTTGCGACGTTGGGCTGCAGAGATGTGCTATTGATCCTAAGTTAGGATTGCAACTGGTTTGCAATCCTGGTCGAAGTCGGTGCTAGGTGGATGCGGTGTTACAGGGGCATGTGAGTAGCAACAGAGGCTTGCAGCAGGAGTAGGTGCACGGGCATGTATGTGAGGTGCACAGCGAATGGCAGCGAACAGGAAGAAGGATTTTTGGGTTTTTGGCTTTTAGAAACTAGGGTTAGAGCTCGTGCTGATAACGTGTTTTAGAGAAACTGGAATTGAGAGAAAATTGATGTGTATTCTCATTGATAATAGGGGCCTCTTTATATAGAGGATTACAATGCGTAGAGTCTGAATCATATAAGGAAAGGTAATCGTACATTGAATAGGAATCTCTAGATTCTTCTAAATAAATCTTATTACCACTAGGTCAAGTAACCTAGAGTTTGGGCTAGACACATATTCTGGATTTACTTGAACAGTTTGATATTTTTGGGTTGCGATTCTTTTGCTTTTGCAGCATTAAAATTGCCTAGCTAGCTTTCTACTTTGGCAGAAATATCACTTTGGTCATCGAACTATATTTCTCTCGACACTTTGGTCATCTAACTTTTCAAAACTTCACTTTGGTCATTGAACTATGTCACCGTATTTCACTTTGGTCATTTCGTCTGTTTTCTCCATTTAAATGTGGCAATTGAACCTCACACGTCTAATAGGCAGGGCTATATGTGTCAATCCAATTAAAAAACAAATTAGACTGTTGGAGACTACGGGTCAAACATATACCGTATTCTCTCTCTCTCTCTAAGCCAAAAGATTTTCACGCTCTCTAATCTCTATGTTATTAGATTTCAAGCCACAAAGCAAAACATTTGAAATGGTGAGTGAGATTATACACGATCTCTAAGTTGGCATATAACTTTTGGGTTGAGAACCTAATGAACATTTATCATATTGTTTGAAGTTTAGTGCGTTATTGATGGAAAATCAACCAAGTACCTGGAGGTATTTTCAAATTGATGGAGAGCCACCCACCTACGAAGGTATGTAATTGATTCCTTGATTCTTTTTATTGTTTGTGGAGCCTTAATCTTTATGGGTTTTGTGTTGTGCTCGTGTAGCAGTGTTTGGGAATTAGGGATTTGCTGATTTTTTTTTTCTTAAAAATTGGGGCAATTGTGTTTTGTTTATGGCATTTGTTTGTAGAAATTGGCATATACATAGCCTATCACTTCATTTTCCCAAAAATTTCACCTAGAGAAGGATCAGATGTATATGCCAAACTTGGTTGCAGAGTCGGGGTTCATAAGAGTGTTTCTTGATTATGGAAAATGGGAATGGCTTTGACGATTTCCTCCGGAGGGAAAATCTTTGTGGCATGTGATAACAGAAGCCCTTGGGAAGAGTCAGATTTAGGAAGAATCAAGATTTTCCAATATTATATATTCAGATTATCAAGATTCCATAACATAATCAATAGATAGTTTAGCCGCACCAAAACTTTTCTGGTGAGCTGGGAATTTGATGTCAAAAGGAACTTAAACTAGGACATGGAAGAAAGGAGGCACGGGTAATATAGGAATTGCTAATATTGTTACAAACAATCAATTGGTGGCTTCATCAAAAGAAAAAGAAAAAAAAAAGGAAGAAGAGAGGTGGAACGTAGACTTTGTTTTGGCATTATTGGTTTGTAAGTGGTGTCCAGACTCTGTTTAATCAAAGTTGGATTGCTTGCTTTGTTTAATCAAAGTTGTGTTTGTGAGACTTGATTTTCTTCTAAATGTGAATTTGATTTTGTGTTTCCTTGTGCAAGTTGTTCTTGATGAATTTACACAGTTCTTCTTTGTTGCATCTTGTTGTTTGTTTAGATTTGAAAGTTATTGGTTGGACTACCACATATCATTCTTTTTCTACCTGTCTATTGAACGTGTTCTCGATCTTGATCTGATGGCTCTGTTAGACTAATTTAATTTTTCATCTAGCGTTAGGATCTAATTGTTTCATTTCAACGATGGATCAATTTTTTATTTTCAATTGGTTGCATCAAATGTTCAAAAATGAGTCAGAAAAGAAGCTACTTTTGATATCTTTTGTCAAAAACACAAGGACTTGTGATAGGCGTAATCAACAAGGAAGTACCTCTCAAGCTGTAAGTAATTTAATTTTTATTTTATTATAAATTTGGAGGCATTTTGAATTGCTGCAAGTGTAAATGTACTAGATGTTAAATTATAGTAATGTAATGGTTGAACATATGGTAATGCAAATGGACAGAGTTCTACTATGCAGCAAGGCGATGCAAATGAAGAAGGTTCTCAAAATGTTCAGCAAGATGGCAATGCAAATGATGAACGTAGAATGCAAAATGCTCAGCAATGTGGCAATTCTAATGGACATAGTTCTGAAAATGTTCACGATGAGGTAATCATTCATAAAATGAGAATGTCAAAGCTTAAATGTAAAATTGCACGAAATTAAATGGGTCTTTTATTTTACTCAAAATCATAATATCAAAACTTAAATGCCAATGACTGATGCTTCTTTTGTCATATTTGACTTGTTTTTGTTTTACATCATGCCGATGTGTTCTAAATGGGATTGCTCTTTGAGTCACGAGTTAATTATAGAATATTCACCTTTCCTCCATGCTTATTTGTGGAATATGGGAGAGCCCAGTTGTCCTTAATATATAGTTAATTCATAAACTACTCTCTTTGTCTGCAACCAACAATACGTAATTTAATTAGGGAATTGAATTGTCCCTTATTGTTGGATTTGTTTCTTGCCTTGTTTCTTTATGTGAATGTCATTCTGACTACTTTGTCATGATATGAATAGTGAGAGTGTTAATTATGGATTGATTAAATTATCGTATGTGTTTTTCTATTAACAGGAGCATCATGAGATTCCATCTCAACAATCACTTGCGAAAGCACCTTTTGTTTCATCGCAATCACTTCCATCACCTCTAAATTTCTCACAAGAAATTCCTCCAGTTCAAAGAAGTTCTCAACCTATTGGATCATTCTTAGCTTCCTTCTCCTCCATCATGAACACTGATCCTATAACAGGGAGGCCAAAGAAGCAAGTTGCATTCAGAAATCCTAAGAATTCTATGTCAACTGAGAATGCAAGCAAGCCTATAGGGCATTTTGTGATAACTCTTTGAACAATTAGGATAGAATATTTTCTGAAAATTTGACTGGTCATTTTGGTACAGTAGTGTTTTATGTTAGTATGGAGTGCTTATGTAATTTGTAGTTAGGATATGTAGTTTTGAACTATGTTACCTTTACCGTTATTCGAAGCATTTACATGACCATTATTCATGCATTCATCCTCAGTTTTCAAAGCATACAATGGAGAAAAATGATTGAGTCAGAGAATGATTCAAAATGAGGGAATATAAGAGGAAAAAAAAGATTGATTTAATAAATTGAGGAATTACAAAAGGAGGGAAAAGTTGGCAAAATTGGATGAAGTTTTATGTTTAGGCGGGAAAAATTGGAATAAGTTATAAAAATGGCGAGCAAAAATTTTCATCTCCAAAATACCCTTGGAGTTAATAGAGAAAACAGATGGAATGACCAAAATGATATATGGTGAATTGGTGAATGACCAAAGTGAAGTTTTTAAACTGGGAGGCTCAGCCCCACGCCTGACTTATTATATTAGAATGAACTAAACGCGTCGAGGGGGACATAAAACCTTGACCTCGAGCATCAGTACAAGAGTCATCATAGAAAACATCCCGAATAATAACAAGAGTCTCCTCTAACCATACATCAGAAATATAATTACAACTAGCAAGGTGCGCTAACCTATTGGCTGCACCATTTGTTTCACGGAAGATGTGCCTAACCTGAAAATGGTGAAAACATGTCAAATATGACTTACAATCATCAATAATACGCCCAATCTCAGATCTATCTTCCACGTTATGGTGTAGAGCAGTAATCACAAGAGAGCAATCGCTCTCCAAGTCAATAGCAGACATGTCCTGATGGATCGCCAATAGAAGTCCAGCCCGACATGCTTCAGCTTCCATGTGTAGAGCAGATGAAGCATGTGGAAAATAACAAGCCAAAGCTGCCAGGCACATGCCATTTTCATCCCTTATCACAACTCCCACGCCACCATCACCATACTCAGCCCTGTAACTACCATCGACAATCACCTTCAGCCGCCCACTAGGAGGGTTCCTCCATTTTGACTTCTCCCTCCTTGCTTTTGCATTTTCATGCACATGAACTTGCTGATATTCTTCAAGAAATTTACTTGCCCATTGGGCTGCATTTGAGGCACAAAAAAAGTTCCCATTCTGCAACACATTATTTCTTTTAGACCAAATGACCCAGAGTGCCATGAAAAAAGCACATCTTTGGTTACCATCGACGTTGAGGACCCAATCCATCACACATGAGCCAACCACATTCTTAGCCAATAGACCCAATTTAGTAAACACCCAAAACCATGATGTGACATCACAGTCTCTGAATAGATGCAATCCATCTTCAGTTTTGGGGCCTTCTACTTTTGATACATAGCAATCGCAACATTGTTATTAAAGATGGATTCACAGACAACACAATCAACCCTGGACCCAAGCTTTTATTTTGTCCAACAAATAATAGATCACAAGTACGTAGGCAATAATTGATGTCTATGAATCCTAGATTTTTTGAATGATAATTGTTTACCTTATTATAATTCATATCATAGTAAACAACAGTACACTGATCCGATCAACTGCACATGTGAAAATAAATCAAACGCTGGTTGGCTTAGCAATTGCCAACTTGGATACAAATTCATCAATATTCTTAAAAGAGGTGCCACCCTCACTCACTGCCTCAATAGCCAGCTCCCTCCACTTTTTAGCATTCATTTTCATTTCAATCCCCATCTCCCCCATCACTTTCCTAATGCACAACTCAATCTCTTCTCTTCCTTCCACCCCACTATTCTCATCAACCTTTACTCTAACCCCAACCTTCCAAAGACCCTCAACCAATTTGGAATTAGTAGGCTGGTCGGCCCACTGTGGCATTAACACCATTGGCACTCCCAAGCTCAATGCCTCAATTGTCGAATTCCACCCACCGTGAGTGAAAAAACACCCTACTGCTTCGTGTGACAACACTTCGAGCTGAGGGCTCCAATTTACTAACAAGCCTTTTTCGGCCGTCTCTTCTTTGAACTTTTCCGGAAGCTTTGCCACTTCGGAGTCCCTGACCACCCACAAGAAGTGGAAGTCAGTTGCCTTCAAGCCTAAGGCAAGTTCCTGCATTTGCTTGTCACTCAGATTGGCTATACTACCAAAGGATACGTACACGACGGAGCCTGCTGGCTTGGTGTTGAGCCAGTCGGTGCAAACCAAGTCTACCTCGAATAGATGAAGCCCATACTCCTTGTCGTCTCTGATGCTATTGTCCAAGTATTTAGATGGAATTGTTGGCCCTATTGTCAACATTGGACAAATTTGAGACATCGAATCCACCACCTGTAACATACCATTCGAATCAAATTAAGTCAAACGCTACTAGTTTTTCATTTCGTGAACAAAATTAGCAACGCACCTCTTCCTCTAACTTGTAGAAAGTGTTGGCGAAAATGAAATCAGCTTTATCGGTATTAGAGAATTGGTTCAACACCATCTCAAAGTAAGCTGGATACGAGCCCGGCACTGAAAAGTAGGACGGCATATCTTGAGGCTCAAGAATATGCAATCCGAGAGGAAGTTTATTAGGAGAAGATGCTGGACTCCTAATTAGTCCATGATGATGCTCAAGATAGTAAGTGTAATTAACGGTGCAGGCTTGAGTAAAGAAGGCAGCAGTGGCTAGACCAAATTGTTTAGCTACATCCAAAGCCCAAGGCAAGAAGGCGTTATAAATTATGCAGTCAATAGGGTTTGGTGTTGACTTGTGCCTTGTAATGATCTCAGTTAAGGATTTGGAGCCCTCGGCTTCTAAACGGGATAGATAGGCGGCGATGCTTTCAGCTCGCGCAAAGCCGCCGTCATCATACCCATCAGATATGGTCTCAAGTTGGACGGAGCCTGCCGATTTGGGTAGGTTCAAAGAGTTGGCGATGAAGATGGTATTGGCTAGGGTCACTTTGAGGCCCTTAGAAGAGGCTAGGCATTTGGAGAATTGGAGTAGCGGGTTTATGTGGCCTTGAGCTGGATAAGGAATTGCTAAAACATGAGCTCTATAGCCACTGCTTGCCATTTCCTCTCTTTCTTTAGCTCTCTCTCTCTAGGCTCTTGTAGTTATAGCTAATTTGTATATATATGGAGCTTGGTCGATCTCATGCACAGATATATATGGTTAACAAAAGTAGGATTATATAACACCGAATATAAGCCCAGTAGTATCAAAAAACAAATATTTAGTCAACAATAAAGGCTTGGCTATTGCATTTAATTAGCAATTTTCCAACTTGTTTACAAGTTAATACTTGTATATTGAATTGAGTATATTTGAGTCGCAATCAGACGTAAGCGTGAGACGACTCACTGACTAGTAGGTCTTCTATATATCTGGACTAGGGAATTGGAATCTGTCATCTTTTTCCTGTTTTATCCTTTTGTCTCACACATCGAGCAGAGCATCAATGGCTATAGCAATAGGAAAGAGCCAAGAGATCGATCAACATCCATCTAATTAAATATACTTTGGGCTGCGTTTGTTTACCCGGATATAGAGGGTGGATTTGATTAATTAACTCCAATCTGATTAGAATTTGTGTTTGGACGTATGGATAACTTCCAGGCCGATAACTTATGTCTAATCTGACTTTGATCGATATCAAACCCAGTTTAAAAGGGGACTGATATCACTTATCCACCCTAAACCCACTCCAACCGCTGCAAAATTCTCATTAAACAAAAAAAAAAAACGCAATTAATTGTGTCAAAACGCGCTCAATAGAACGAGTGCTCCAGACAGCCTTCCATATTATTGCTGTACTTGTTTCTTCTGTTCTTGTAGCTTTGCTCTTTTTGAGCTTTCAACTGAAGTAGTTTTCAGACCAAAAAAAGAGAGCGGAGAGAGAGATGGTGAGTAGCCATTTGGCCCATTTCCCTCGTATTTTAGGCACACGTCGCTCTCCCTCTCCATCATGTCCATCTCTCTGCTCTCAGCTGAGTCAGCTCCCAACTCTCGACGCACCTATCCAACAATTCGACTCTCATCATCATCATCTCATGTTCAATTCAGGTGATATATATTCTAATTAATTAATTTCATTATCTCTCCCACACCACATCCTTTTCAATTTCAACCGACTGCTCTGCATTTTAAACCAACCAACTCAATCTCATATTTTGCATTCAACATATATAATCGCAGCACATATTATTTCTCGATCTGTAGACTTTGGTCCTATATATTTCGTTTCAAGATGAAGGCCGGCTTTCCAGAAAATTTAATGGAAATGTTTTAATTTGTTCGTTTCAGCCTTTGATGGAGGTTCTCTGGCATTGAGTGTATATAACTAGCATAAGTGAAACGACTGTGGTCCTCCGGTGAACAAGATCGGCGCAAATCTCCGAGTTTTTCCCGAGAGTTAATTTGCTTATTTATATCATAGGTATTTTCTTGAATTTTCTCGATACCCAAACACGGCGTTCAACACTAGTATTTCATTAGGCACTATACTAAAAAGGATTGAGCTCCACTACGGTAACTGTGTGTAAATTTCATAAAATCATGATCCTCTAACTAATCTTATGGTCAGATAGTTGCCACATCATCTGATGTAACATTTAGATGCTCTCTCTCTCTCTCTCTCAAAATAACGTCAAAGTCCCCGTTAACAATAACAAAAACCCTTTTGCTTCTAATTTGAATTGAGAGATTTCGTTCTTGATCCAGCATTCCAGCACCTCTTTGCAGACCAACGTGGCCAATTAGAAAAGCCAGATTGATATTGGCCAAAAGAATAAAAGTGATGTAATACTGAAACCGAGTAAAATCCTCATATAGTACCCGAATTATCACGAAATGCACTTTTTGGTACCTACAAATTTTCAGGGAGTCCAGTGGTACCTGTACTATCTCTTCGTTAGCCCTGATAGTACCTCCGTCCATTATTCCGTTAAAAATGTCTATGTGGCAGTCATGTGACACTCATGTGAGTAAAATAGTAAGGGTAAAATAGTCTTTTCATTCATAATTAGAATTATAGAATTTAATATATTGAATATCTATAATTAAAAAAAATATTTCGACACATAAAAAAAAGATAAATAATACCCAATTTATTCCTCACTGTTATCGGGACACTTGGGTCAATTAATTTAAGTACTTTTATTTTTGTTTAGTTTTTTTTATTTTATGAAAATTTAATATATACTAATTTGGAGATAACTTTTTCTCGAACAATTAATAGGATTAATCAATAGATATGGTAGGTAAATCTAGATATTCACTAAATTCAATTCTAGGTCTTTCTTTTAACCTAGTTTAATTTATTTTAATTTAGTTTAATAAAAAATTTGTAAAAGAAATATGAAAAATAGGTGTTTTACGATTTTACCCATACTTTAACGGAATAATTGACGGAAGTACTAAAATGGCTAACAGAGGATAATACAGGTACCACTAGACTCCCTAAAAATTTGTAAGTACCAAAAAGTGCATTTCGTGATAGTTCAGGTACCATATAAAGATTTTACCCTACTGAAACCTAAACAAGACCAATCAGTCAATTATGGATGGGTTTTGAGATTGAAATCTGAAGTGCCTTCTTCTCTGCAGTGACTAAGTAGCAAACAAACTGCAGAGAAGGATCGGATGAATTTTCACAAAAGAAAGTGAAAACCCATCGTCTCCAAAACGAAAACAAGGATGCAGATCAAAGAACAGAGAATTGGTTAGAGGAGATGAAATACAAGTTTCTTATTTTTTATTCTTTTATCAATTAAAGGACATGCTCTTCTGTTGTTCAAATATATGGTTTATATCTTAATGTTCTTGAAGGATTTCAGATCTTATACATCGAGGTTTGAATGGAAAGCTGTGTTTTTTTTTTCTTCCAATCGGTTAACCCAAACCCAACGGGTGGAAACAAACATAAAAAACAATTAACAATGTTTGATCCAATGAACTAGTGACCCTGACCTAGTGACCGAACATGTGAACTTGCTCTAGGAAACTAACGCAAAGTGATCTAGGTTAGTTTGGTAACTGACCCAGTGACTCAAACCCAACGAGTGGAAACAACATAAATAAATATTTAAAAAAAAAAAAAAAGGTGAACAGTTTCAGTAATACAGTAAGTACCCAACGGGTGAACTTGCTCATAAAGTGACAGAGGATAACGCAACATTATATATTAGTCTTGAATTAAGATGTGTATGTGGTTCTTGACAATTTAATTGGTCTGTGAAATCTTGTTCCCTGATTAATCCAATTTTTCTTAATTTTGTTCCGACTACACGAACATATGGGCGATCAAGACCATGAACGCATAGTAGTCCCGAATACCACATAATAGTATTGGATGATAACACAATGAACAAGGGTTATAAATGATTTTTACTCTTTTTATACGTCAGATATTATAATTCGGAAATTCAAAAATTAGTTACAACGTAGAGTAGAGAGATAGATTTTACGGTCAATCGTTTCAAAACTGGTGCGGCTGCTTTCCCAGTCGATTAAAATCTGACATACCAAATTGGAGCCCATCTTCAGTTCTTGTGATTAACCAAAGGTTAATTACTTCTTCTCTGTTTCGATGCTCCACTTTATTCATTAAGATTGAATCTTGCCTGGAATCGGAGTCGCTAACACCCACATTTTTTCTGTAATGCCCATCATGTGTATGAGGAATGTCCTCTGTGGGAATGCACGATTCAAAAGATGATATTACTGCTATGTTTACCCAATTTTGCAAAATCTAATACTGTTTAGAAATTCTCTTGGAATTTGAATTCTATCTTAATTTTGTATTATTGGGTTTGGGTCTAAGAAAGATACTAATTTGTGTTGCATTTGCTGCAGATTTGTGTACTTTTCGAAACTCTCTTCAGAATTGAATCTGGTGCGGAACATAAGAAGACGGTGAAATGGGAGCCTCCAGTGGGCCAAGGCTTTCTGGAATGCA
This sequence comes from Rosa lucieae, assembly GCA_024704745.1. NCBI lineage: Eukaryota > Viridiplantae > Streptophyta > Magnoliopsida > Rosales > Rosaceae > Rosa > Rosa lucieae. Next base: position 27,463,996 of record CM045498.1, read on the forward strand.
GAGACAAGTACTTGGTCTACACAGAGGGTTCGCCGCGGAAGGAAACAGCTTGATCAGCTCAAGAGCCCCGATACTGTTGGATTATCAGCCCTGAATGTGAGTTTCTCTGAAACGAAACGTCCTACGCATTGAAGTAAGCGTTTGATATTTGTATCTACTTGCTGAGATAGATTTGATTTCATCCATCTTTATAACAGAGTACGGTAGGAAAAGAAATACTTGATTTGAAACACTATCGAGAAATTCTAAACTGTGCAATATTTGATGACCGTGGTCCTATGAGGCAATGTGTATTGATTACCTTCTGGATCATAATAATAACTTACAGTGACTTTATTGATAGTCCTGCACCTGTTTTTTCTTTTTTCTGTATTTCTTATTGTTGTTAGACAACAAAGGTATATTCTCTATATTGAGTGATTTGATACACTGATACGGAAAGCCTGAATACTTGTGCAGAACGCAGATAGATGAGGGCATTACTTAATTCCGATAAACCTAACACAAAGTTGCATGTAAACAAAAACTTTAAAAAGTTGGGAACTTGGGATGATGATCATCTAATCATTCATTGATTATGATATTTATCCAGCTAGTATTGAAAATATTGTGATTGCGTCATCACAGTATGAAACCTTAAGAACAACTCTAGCAATGTGAGCTCTGGTGTTTGTTATTTCAGTTTCCTTCTGTTTCTCATAGATTTAGATTGTAATATGATTATGAAACTTTCAACGCTGAAAGATGTGTCAGAGACCATTTTCTCTGTTCTTTGAATGTACTGGCGATGTGTCATTGATATGTATATCAATACTTAAACACAAACATCAGGAACCCGTGTATGAGGATTTGATATTGCCTGCCCAATTTAGGGTTCTCTACAACACCAGGAACGCACGTTTCAGGAGCCTGGTCTAAATGAAGTGTCTTCTGTCATTTGGTAGTTTCAGTGGAGTCGAGAAACTGTTTGGTATATCGAATTCTAGAAATGCTAATTGTTGGGAGCAGGGTATGATCCTAACACCGGTTTCTTAACAGTTTCACAAAATCTGTCCACTAGATGACGAGATAAGGGTTGAAGCCAAAAGGGACACTATGAATTGGATTCTCTTCAGTAAAACCTCATGTACCTACAACCTCCAAAAACAATGTTACCCAGAAGCTCTAATGAGAAGAAGAAAACTTTGCTCTCTACATTAGTTACACCTACATACTGGAGAATTATTACCAAGGCTTAAAAGAATGGAAGAATTACAAACTAAGCAAATAGAAAACCTCATATCCTTGCAGCACTAGAAGTTGAGTATTAGAAGTTACAGCGAAAGATTCTCTACAGTTCTTTATAAGCGGATCCCTAAACTACACCTTCCACAGAATATTACGTTCGAGCCTCCTCTCGGCAGAAGTACCCGAATTAAAACTCTCCCCTTCATTGACTAATGAATAGACGTCCCAACCCCCACCTCTCCAATAGGAATAATATACTGCTGGAACATGAGCAACTTTCCAATGATCTTCTCCACCATCTGGATGTAGTGGCATGATCAATTCATCTGGCATATCGAAAAATTCAAGCAGCTTTAAATTGGTTAAATGTTCAATGCCAGATGGGACCTTCAACAATTTACACCGCTGGATAATTAACTTTTCTAGACAAGGCATTGCTCCCTTCTCTATGGTTACCGATTGTAGTTCATCCAATTTATCAATACCTAATAACTTCAGACTTGGAAACCCTCCTGCCTCAAAATGCAAGCTTTCTCCATCATAAACTTGCAGAAGTTCAAGATGTACCAGGTTTGGCAAACCCTGAAGATGTACTAGAGGATCCTCCTTCAACCGACTCCATTTTAGAAACAGTCTGACCAGGTTTTGAAGAGAAGAAATCCAGTGTGGTAACTTTTCTAAACGACCTGTCAAGTATAGTCGCTGAAGAAATGGAGGAGCACGAGAAATGTGGCTAAGGTCAATTATCTTGTCCTTCTCTGTAGAAGATACAGAGAACGAGCGAAGATTGGTCATATTTTGGACGGACGAACATAAGGTGACCCCATCTTCTTTTCTCAACTTGAAAATGCCTAACCTCCTTAGTTGGTTCATTCTCCCGAGCTCTGCCATTAAAGCACCAGTGTCTTGATTTGCCTCTATAAAGCAAAGCTTTTGGAGCAATTGCAAACCACATATTCCTGCAGGGACCTTAACTCCTTTTCTGGCATTGAAGCGTGCATATGACTCAACCTCATAACGATACACCAGGAGATGACGAAGTCGCTTGAGATTCAAAATCTCAGAAGGTAATTCAACAACTTGCGAGTGTTTAAGATCCAAGGTCTCTAGGTTTTGTAGCTTCTTGATGGAGCCTGGAATTTGTTTCACCTTTGTATGCCTCAAGCTAAGATACCTGAGAAGAAGAAGCTTGACAACCTCTCTTGGAAACATATCCAGATGTGCACCTTGTAAGTCTAATGCTGTAAGCAACTGAACACCTGTAGGAAACAATTTTGGTATGGGAAAATCAGTAAGTGAATATTCTACCGCAAAAACGGGCAAAGAACGAAGTTGAGACGGTGTCCTCTTTTGATGTGCATTCTGCAGTGTGTTAACTATTGATAGTCGTCGAACATTCTCAGCCCACATTGTACCGTGCTCTGTTTCGATTGCATTTTGCTCTCTAGACTTCAAAATGACAATCTCCCGTAAAAGATCATGGATGCGATATGATTTAACTCTCCTTTCAGTTGATGTTTCTGCTAAGGTAACTCTCCTTTCAGTGGATGCGATATGAATCAAACTTCTGTCCAATAACTCTCTAAGGTAACTCTCTGCAACTTCTTCTGGTGTCCTTCCATCTTTTTCAATAACAAATCCTTCAACTAACCATAACTTAATCAATCTCATATGCTCAATTTTGTAGAGATCAGGAAAGATGCTCAGATACAAGAAACATAATTTCAGATGGTATGGTAAGTCACTATAACTGAGATGCAGCAATTTTTTCATGATGTCAAGTTGATCATTTCCTTCTATTTCAGCTCCAATACTGCCAGAAACAGCAGCCCAATTATCCACATTTCTCAGGTCCTTTAAAGCTAGTACAGCGCTGATGGCCATAGTTGCAAGGGGCAGTCCCCCGCATTTCATCAGGATGGATCGACAAATTTCCTCCAAATTGGGAAGGCATGAGTTCCCTTGAAATGTCTTCCTGCAGAACAGAGTCCATGAATCTTCTGGAGATAAGGATTCTAAACGGTAGAACATGTGATGGTTCGCCAAGCAAGAGGCAGAGGCTACACTAACATTGCGAGTAGTGAGCATTACTCGACTACCACGATTGTTGTTTGGCATTGTATGATTGATGGCCTCCCAGCCGGGTATATGCTATATATCATCCAGAACAATCAGGTACCTACTATTCTGCAGCAACTTTTTAATCCTCTTTCTTAGCTGGTTGTCATCCATGGTTTCAACTTCTTCATCTTCAGGAACCAGTTTCTGGATAACTTTGAAGATTTTATTGATCATGTGTCTTAGGAGCTGATTTATCTTGAATGATCGAGAAACAGTGATCCAAGCGTGTACCTTGAAACGTTTCTGAACTTTTGGATCCTTGTAGACTTGCTTGACCTAGGTAGTTTCCCCAGTCCACCCATCCCAACTACTGGAACCACCTGGCGTCTAGTGTCTTCCTTCATAAGTAATTCAAGCAGTTGCTTTTTGCGCTCGCCAATTGCCACAAGATCAGCCTCTTCCAGTAAAAGGGCATCCCCTTGACCAAATTTGTGGTGCTGAACTAGCCGAGCAGAGCTGGAGCCAGCTTGGTCAACGAGTGTATATCTCTCATATCCCTCCGAGAGGCTTTTCACTTTTGAGTTTATTCTTTGAATATCGTCAGAAATTTGATGGTGAGCTTTCCATTTCTTGATGATGCAAGAAAGCTTATGAAGGGAAGCTCGGAATCCATGGCCGTGATCGTGTGAATGGAAAAGCCTGAATTTATCAAGGTCATCCTCCATTTCATGAGCTACTTCTCTGACTTGTTTTACCCACACTTTGAGCTGAGGATTGCTGTCTTCCTTTGCATCAGCTAACCTTAAGAAGGCTTTGGTGCGCTCCAATTCATCAACCAAGCCCTCGACCTGTTCTCGGATCCCTGACAATAGTTTCACCTCTTCTTCTAGTAATGTCGTGAGCCTGTCAACCAAAAAGGTAACTACACTTTCTGCCATTCTTTGCCTGATAGCACTTGCAGGTTTGTGTTTCTGAAGATAGATAATATATTTGTGGGAGGAGAAAAGGGTTTTATGTGTTATTTGAGTTGATATTGTTGAATGATCTTTCATGGGGTAGCTTTCTCTTTTTTAAAGGTTTTGTAGAAACCGTCCACATCAGGGTCAACTGGAGGTTTTGTAGAAACCATCTACATAAGGGCCAACTGTTACAAAGAGAATTCCAGTTGCCCAATACACCAAGTATCCAATCGTTTTTGAAAACCAAAGAAATAGTCAAGATGCTGAATTTGATCTTATATACCAGTATATTCTCCAACTTCTCATTACATTGTACTTTTCTCATTCTAGATTTCTTCTTGTAAACTAACAGGCAAGTTTTCTCAGAACCCATCTAAACATTCCCAATCTTGCACAAAGTTAATAAGTAATCGAATAGTAGGTTTGACCACTGACCCAATCATCTTCTGAATTAGGAACTAAACAAAATAACGAAGTTACTTAACTGAGAATATAACCGACTTGTTGCCACATATCATAACGCTTTAGCTAAGCTTTAGAATAATCGAATGAGTTTTGTCCCTTTCAAATCAACCTTGACAGTCAAACCCTTTCATATGGTACCATCTTTTCCCTGCAGCTTGATACTTTCACAGAACCACATAAAAAGCACTTGTCATTAAATCTAGAGCCATTTGTTCAGATGCCAAAACCAAAGTCCCAATACAATGGCAAAATGTTACTGGGAATTTGCTCAGTTTTAATTTGTAATTATGGCTTTCTCAACTGTAAGTCTTGCAAATATAGATCATTAACATTGATGTTCATTTTGTTTGGATTTTCTAACCATTTTTTCTCATTTTTGACATTTGGACAGTTGATAATATCAAGGTTGTGTATAAGGAAAAGAGAACAGTAGAGAGAATTAGGAGAATAGTTGTAACTTTTATTGATAATAGGAGCCTCTATATATAGAGGATACAAGTACATAATCTTTGAGTACAAGAAATCCTATTCTAATTAGAACTAAGAATCTAGAACATTCTCTCCTATTACAACTATAGAAAGTAATCCTAGTTTGGTAAGACACACATAAATCGAATATCTTTCAACACTCCCCCTTGTGCCGTCCAAACGTGATGTCATCGTGACACCATGGTGCTTCAAATGTTGCCTCGTTAAAAACCTTACTCGAGTAATAAAAACTCTGTGGGACAAAAACAACCTCGAGGAGGAGAAAAAAAGTACAACACGCCCTTCACTCTTTGAGATCAAACATGTAGACATCATGCCTCCCTCTGATGTCGACATCTCTCCCTGATTGCTACAATTATGGGAGTTCGGATAACTTTCTCAATCCGATACTCTTTACATGTTTCTCGAAAGTGGATTTAGGTAACGACTTAGTAAATAAGTCGGCTACATTATTCTCTAATCGGATTTGAGTCACTTCAATCTTTAGAAGTGTATGTTATTACTGATAATTAAAGAACTTAAGCGATATATGCTTGGTGTTGTCGCCTTTGATGAAACCTAACTTCATTTGTTTGATACAAGCTGCATTATCCTTATATATGCATGTAGGTTCATCTGTGGTAGACTTCAAATCACAAATTCCTCAAATATGTCTAATTACAGACCTTAACCATATGCATTCACACACGGCTTCATGTAGAGCAATAATCTTTGCATGATTCAAGGAAGTAGCGACAAATGTCTGCTTTGTAGACCTCCAAGATATCGCGGTGCTTCCCATGGTAAAGACATAACCTGTTTGGGAGTGACATTTGTGAGGGTTAGAGAGATATCTTGCATCAGCAATACCCATCAAAACATCGACATCATTTTGACGGAGGGGAGGAGGGTGACGGCAGCCACTCTTGGTGGTGTCAGCGCCGGCCATCTCGCCGATCATGGCGGTGGGGACGGCGACATTATGCCTAATGGGGTCCGATCCCATTCTTCCGTCATTCATTTTCTCTCTGTTGAAATAAAACAAGACCATATCTATCGTACTCTTTAAGTATCAAAACATTGTCTTTACACCATTTTAATGGCATCGCGTTGGCGCAGGGCTACATCTAGCCAATAAGTTCATAACAAATGAGGTGTCTGGTCTTGTATTTAGTTAAGTACAATAATGTGCTTATTACACTTAGGTAAGACACATCTGCCAATTAACACGTCTTCGTCATCATCCCAGGGACAAAACGTATCCCTCCTAGGGTCAAGACTACGGATGGCCATGGGAGTGCACCTTGACTTTATCAAAATATCAAAGCATTCATTGACACAGTATACAAGTTCTAAATCTAGACAAAACCGTGTTCTCCCAATGTCCTTCATCTCAAATTCGGATTTCAAGTGTTCAACGGTTTCCCTTAATTCTCAAAGGTTCAAATTATGTTCATCAACATAAACCGCGACAATTGCAAATCCGAAACTTATCATGGAAACGCGTGGGCATAGTTCATCATATCCCTTCCTAATCAAGTAGTCACTTTAGTGAGCGTTTCAACCTCATTGCAAACGCGCTCTGTGATCTGGAGCCATTTGATTTGGGTAAATGAAGTCCATAAAAACCTTCATTATATTCCGTATCTAGATGCCTATAAAGATACGTAGTGATCACATTCGTAAGCTACATGTTTAGTTATTTGGAAACTACCAAATTGACAAGGTAGTGGAATAATGACATCCATTATGAGAGAATATGTCTTCTCGTAGTCGATTTCAGGGCGTTTTGTGAGAAGCCTTGCGACATAAGGTGAGATTACCATCTCTTTTTCTCATCACGCTATCTAACGAAGACCTATTAATGTCAACAGGTTTTATGTTAGGAGATGTTGGCATCTCAAGCCCGAAATCCTTCCTCTTTGTTAGTGAATCCAATTCAACCTGGATCACATCTTTCCATTTAGGCCAATTTTCTCTTCATTGGCATTCTTCAACGGAGTAAGGTCGGATGTCATTGATCTCAATAATCCCACGTCCTCATGTACACTAGTGTAGTTTGTAGAGATCTCTATATTCTCAGGAATTGGTTCTAACATTGAGGCGTCCCCCAACGATGTCTCTTGGACATAACCACAATCCAGAATATTCTCATAAGACTGATTTTGAATATCAATGATCAATGGATCAAGTTGTGCCAAACTTGCTCTCTTTCTAGGGTGAGAATCCATCGAACCTATAGGTCTTCTACGCTCTCTAGAGGAACCCATGGCCTATGACACCATTATGCCACCTTATGGCCTCACCATACCACCATCCATGGTGGTGGTACCGTACCCATCTCCTCTGGGTGGCACCATGACCTCTTGTAGGGACATCCATCCTTGCAGGTATGTTTGCAGCAAGTATATATGATCTCGTCACTTTAGGGGATCAAGATGAGACATAGTGGGGACAGACCATGACAATTCTTGTCGTTCTTGTTGAACGTTGACTTTCTAATCTCCCCCTAACGACGAGAAGATTGTCTCATCAAAGTGACAATCCGCAAATCTAGCGGTAAAGAGATCGCCTGTCAGGTGCTCTACATAGCGGACTTATAGTTGGAGATTTATATCCAACACAAATATGCATTTGTTGCAATGACCCATTTGATGCGTTGTGGCAGCGCGATTGACACATAAACTGCACACTCAAATATGCATAAGTACGAGATATTAGACTTGCACCCAGTCACTAGCTGTAATGCAAATAAAGGTTGAGTGGCTATAGGTTGTAGACGAATTAGCATAGCTGCATGCGATATTGCATAACCCCAAGCAAAAATATTGGTGCGCATTACCAATGTCTGGGCTACCATCATAGTCGTTTAATGGTGGCTTTTCCGCGAGACCAATGTGGTGTGTACATGAGAATATGATGCCTAGTATCAATTCCCAATGATATGCAATAGTCATCGAAAATTTTCAATGTAAACTCTCTAGCATTATCAAGTCAAATTGACTAAATGTAATGATCCGGGTAGTGAGCCCGTAGCCATATGATCTGAGCCAGGAGTTTATCATAAGCAGCATTACGAGTGGACGATAGCGTGACACGTGACCAGCGTATCCGCACATCAACCAACACCATAAAACATCTAAGCAGTCCGCAAGTTGGTTGAATCGATCCACAGAATCCCCTTAGATTCTATGTAAGAATGGAATAATTTCTTTAGTGTCCTTTGCATAGGATGGTCTCGATCCTAAAAAACAAGCTTTACAGAACGAAAGATTGGTCTTATAATCAACCAATGAAGGTTTTGGTTGAGCTACAATGTCTCAATTGACTTTGAGAAGTAGAGAGAGGAGCCAAGCCTCCATACATGGCGTCAAAGCCATGATTTTGCCGCTGGGGGATCACGGTGCTGGCGTTGGCCGGCTGGTGGTGCATGCATGGAGGCGGCGCCCCAAGGCGCGGCGGCGGTGCAATGCTCTCTTTGAATCGACTTTTGATTCTTACTTCTCTTCATTCTGAAGAATAGATGTTCGTGTGAAGTCTATAATATTACGGATCATCATATCATGACATGAGTGTCCCAAACGGTCGTGCCAAAGCCTATATGTGTCGGTGTCCCAAAGGTCATCTCTTATGATGTCATTGGAATTAATTACTTGAATAGTGGATACATATAACCTACTAGAGCGACACATAAGCTTTTCTAATCCTCGTTTTTGTCCGTAGTCATTAGAGGTAATGCATAGGAACTTATGTCCATTCTTACTATGTGTTTCCACATAAAAACCATTGGCTCTTATATCTTTAGAATAATAAAATTCGAATTAAAGAATCAACACTTTATTAATAATAATAGCCAATGATTAAATCAAAGTTTCTCGACCAAAATCTAATCCAAAATAAAAATCAAATTTAGACAAATTGTAATTACTCAATTCTTTCGGTAATTCCAATTAAACATGACCAAGAAAGTAAGAAGAGATGTCGGTGGAGCAAATCTCACTTAAGTACCACAAATCTCAACTAGTTTCCTAGACATCATACTTAATTGGGTGACCCTAGTGAGAAAGAGTTAAAAAAATTGTCATTTATTGATTTAAGGCATAATTGTCATTACATAATTCTTGGAAAATAAAAGATTATACAAAAAATCTGCGACATTTTATCTTCATCGCCAAATTTAAAGTCTCCTTTAACTCGATGTCATGATCACCGTTGATCAGATACTCCATAAAATACCATGAAGAGGATGCTCTCTTGATTGAGGTGTATTGACACAATACATATGGTCTCTAGGACCAATGGCATTGGAATAGCATCACCATGGCCAAAAGTGGCGCCATGGTGTCCAACCCTTATACCCTCAACTTCATGACTCCTTTGGTCATGTATTCGCCAATTTTGGCGATTACCTTCTTAAGCAGGTTGATCATATGGATCATATTGTCCATGGCGACTTCTTCTAGCCATTGAACGGTGCTCATGGTAGCCATCTTGAGGCCTACCAAATTCTATTTTCACAAATTTGTGGTTGTGCCTTTTAACACAAACCATAGCTCCAATTAGCTTGTGGAGATTTGTGATCCGTCATTCGTTGATTAAGATTTGATAGAATTCAGAGAATCTTAATTCAGTGACAGGGAAGGTAGTTAGGGTTTTCTCAATAATTGTGCTTCCGAACAATATTCCATAACTATTTCAAAGTTAGAGAAGCAGAGATTATTCTATCGTGCTTCTAAGTTCGGAAGATCATGAATGTTAGCAAAAACGTTCACGAAGCGCTACCCAAAGGTTTCTAACGCTATCCTCATTTATGTACTCAAACTAGCGTGCCAGGCACTTCATCATGGTAAGTGCCTTGGAATTATCTATCTCAGTTGGAGAGTCTTGAGCGGTTCCTTTAGAACAGGGCTCTTGGATTGTAGGCAATAAATCAAGGGCAATTAGGTGGAGCTCAACATTATGAGCACAGATGTAATATCTCATGCCCGTAGAATTCAATGGAGTAAAATTGAGCTCGTTCAAGTTTGACATCCTAAAAAGGAAAGCAAGAATAGATTAGTTTCGGAGTCAATGCTTCCACGAAAACTAATATAAGATTTCTTAGCCTTAATGCTACCAAGAAATCGATTTCCAAGAATATTTGGATTAGACCGAAACAATGATGTTTGAATGGTCAAATTTTGACGCTCATGGACACTCTTAGTCTGTAGCTTACTGTACATACCTCCAACAATATGGAGGATTTGCTACATCACCAAGCATAAGTAACACACTCTTAGGGGGCCCACAAGCCATGGCGGGGCCCAACCGAGACATATATCTCGTACCTCGACACTCAAGCTACCCCGTGGTGGTCGGACGCCGCCAAGAGCTTACCGGGAAGCCACCTTCCCGACCTTGCCAATATGCCTCCATGATAAGCTTTCTACACAAGAATAGAGGTTTCTTGTCCCACATTAGAAAACATGTAAAGGAAGAAGTCTCCCTCCTCTATAAAAGCAGACTTCTTCCCACTTACTCATCATCCCATTACAACACACTTTGTAATCATCTTGGGCCGCAAGGCCCAAACACACTAGTTAAACTTTCAAGTGGATGTAGTCTCCCGCTCAAGTGGGAGATGAACTACTATACTTCTTGTGTCTCGCTCTCTCGCTCTCTCTCTCTATCTCTCTCTCTCTCTCTCTTTTACGTTAATTAGACCCCTCGGTCACTTACATTAACATTGGCGCCGTCTGTGGGAAGCTAACACAAAGGCTTCATCATGTACCATGAACTTTGGCTCGTTAGCGTCAAGTCAACTCCGGTCAACGCCCATCAGGACTAGTCAACTCCGATCAAGACTGGTCAACTCCATTCAAGGATGGTCAAACTATGGTCAACGCTCATCAGGATTGGTCATCTTCGGTCAACACCATTAGGGTTGGTCAACGTTGATGAAGGTTGGTCAATTCCAACTCAAAGAAAAAAAATTGTGCCAACTTACTTTGGACACCCAAAAATCTACCGTCAACACTTTGGCACTCTTCAATCATCATCAACGATAGGTGCTTTAATCTTGTGCAATCATCATCAGCACACATCATCATGCTCAGCGCCAAGCACAGCATTGAATGACGAGTAGCAGGGCGCCAGCCACAAAAAAAAAAAAAAAAAAAAAATATTAGGACACCCAGCGAGTTTGTCCGCCACACTAGCCTCCAGCGGCAAACATTACCCCATTTTGGCAGTAATCAAAAAAAAAAAAAAAAAAAAAAAAAACTTAGCGCCATCCGTCTTTGTACACCCATAAATCTATTATGGGCACCATTGACCAAAATGCTAAGCGCCATCCGCTCCGCCAAGCGTCAACTCACCATGGCCCCTGCCTCAATCAGCTTCTTGACGGAGCTTTAATTTTCTCAGAAGTCACTGAATGAAAGAGGAAGCAAAACTATTAGGGTCGACTGTCAAGCACAGCGCTAGCAACCTCAACCCAGCGGCACCGCTAGCCCTCCATCCAGCGGCCCCGCTACCTCGCCCAGCGGCCCCGCTAGCCCTCTATCCAGCGGCTCGTAGCGCCCAGCTGCCTGCCATCCAGCTGCTCCGCTACTGCGCCTAGCGGCCTGCCATCCAGCGGCTCCTCTAGTGAGGCTAGAGACCTATCACCAAGCGCCCCCGCCAGCTCTGAACAAAGCCTTGGGTGTCTTCCCGCCAATCACCAATCTTCAATCATGACTCAAAGCTTCGAGTGACGAGCCTCTACAGCTATCAAAGTCGCTGCAATCAAGTCTCCGGACTTCAATCAAATGCTTGCCGTTCGAACCACAGCCACAAAGCATTTAAGCAATTGGCCACCGCTATCTGGGCCATGTTCTTCGCACCCAGCCATCGAGCAATTTTCTCTGTACACCCACAAGCTAAGTTTCCCTCGATATATACTTCTCTCCTTACTGATGCAAGCACCACGTGCTTCTGTTTTTTCATATATCATGATATATCTGCCCGCACATACAGTTCACATGTATGCTTTTCTATTGACCGCATGCAGCCCAATCAATTATAAACACACATATTTTGAGTTAGACTATCAAACCAACAATTATACATGCTTGACTTCTTTGCCAATAAAGTCACAGATGGTTAAATTGTGTGTATACATCAATATTGTAACATCATTATCACAATCATGTCTTTCCTGATGTATGCTGCCACTTAACAACTGGGGTCATGAGTCTAAGTTTCATAACTGCACGTACTCGTCCCATATGGTCCGACAAAGGAGCTTGTGTTAATATTCATGGTCAACAGAACATGCCTACATTATAAACTAGCTGTGGAAGTCAACTATGCATATTTGGCTCGGTCAAAATTTTAAACTGGTGCATTATATAGCAATACCCATCATCAATTAATGACTTTATCCTAAAGCCCACGTATGAGTACTATGGCTAGATTACCTCAATCTTGCATGTACTCCCATAGCTCTACATCCCACTAGAATTGCATATCTTGACTTCAAAACGGCAACGAACTCTAGTTCATACCCAATCTAGTCCATCTAGTTTAGTGTGTGCATCAATATACGTAAAGTGATTACTTGTGCATCAATATACGTAAAGTCACTTTGTGAAATTCATATTAGAGCACACAATCAAGTATGTCATTTGTTATCAACTATATCGCTTGTACACTTTTCTATACTTGTTTGTCAAAGGTACATACATAAGCTATTAGTGATAATTTTACATACTCATATACTAATCACCTATTTTGATTTCAAGGAGACATAATCATCGATCACCTCTCCAATTAGCGAAATCATCATCATTCTACTAAGGAACTTTGCCGGAGCAATGGAGGGTCATGCTTGGACAACTCCAACATGATTTGGGTACTTACATCAATGCCAACTTGAAATCACTCCAAATCGGCATAAGATAAGTAATTATATCTTCCTTTCTTTACACTCTTTCAAATTGAGCTAGTACCATGCTAATGCCATGCTTTTATAACTTTTAAGCATGCCTACAATATTTCTTAGATTTGGCAATGCCTTCTAGGCCTTACATGCTAGATATGCCATGCTTCAAATATCGATCTCAATGATCTTTACGCATGTTTACAAAATGCAAAAATATTATTAGCAACTTTACTATAAGTACATGCTATACACATGCCCTGCTTAAATCAATTTAATGTGACACTCACTTAAACAAACTATGCCACATCTAGAAGCTTGTGACACCTATGATTTAATTAAACATGCTCGGATAAACACTTGCAACGGTAACAACTCGCTTGGGTATCGAGCATGGTCACGACTTGCTTGGGCCACTCCCCGCATGCTCGCACAACGCCTATCCGCTCAACTACACCCAACTTGCTCGGACACAACCTAACTCACTCAAACATATCCAACATGCTTTAGTTAAGCTCTAGGTTCACAATGCTTCATAGCTTTCATCGGAAGCTACTCTCAAAATTTTATATGGACACCCATCACGCTTGCCACTATCTATTGTGCATGTTACATGGTCATAAGATCCATATATTATTACTTGCTATACTTATTTGTCATTGTTCATACAATACAAACTTTACATATGCTTTATATGTAAACATATGGTCTAGCCTCCGGACACCACACTTTGTCAAACTCTCCCCACGGGAAAGAGACCTAAACGGGTCTAGACTCCACGAGTCTATGGTCTACGACCAACCGCCATGCGGTAAGGCAATGCCTCTTAATGACAATGACCGCTACGCGACATTGCAGTCAAGCTTTTCTCCTCCGGGAAAGAGTAAAGGGACCGGTTAACGCAGCCCACGGCAGCCATTGATCCTGCAGTTAGCCCCTGACGTTTGGGTATCAAAGATTAGGTTCGCTACCTAACACCCACTGCTTAAATGCAGCTCCCCTCATCAAACAATTTTCTGACCATACGAAGGTCTATAGCCAGGAGTGGGGGACTCCTTGGAGGGCCCACTCGAAAGGGCATAAGCGCTTGCTCAGACCAATTCTAGAAGGATGACGCACTCGCACTAATTATGTTGGCAATACGGCCCAAAGCTACGTTTTGGTATCAACCCCGTAAGAAAACCTTCCTTGACCGGGGACTTCGGGGACTTGTACATACAGCCCAACATAATTAGCAACGGTTTCGTTTACGCCTCAGGGCATCACATTCAAGCCTCTCGCTCACGGTTCCGTGGCATCCCCGAGCTTTCACACTCACGCCTCCGTGGCATTCCCAAGCTTTCACGCTCACGCCTCCGCGGCATCTCTGAGCTTTCACGCTCACGCCTTCGCGACATCCCCGAGCTTTCACACTCTTGCCATTGCGGCATTCCCGAGCTTTCACGCTCACGCCTCCGCGGCATCCCCGAGCTTTCAAGCTCACGCCTCCGCGGCATCCCCGAGCTTTCACGCTCTTGCCTTCGCAGCATTCCCGAGCTTTCACACTCACGCCTTCGCGGCATCCCCGAGTTTTCACGCTCACGCCTTCGCCACATCCCCGAGCTTCCCGCTCATGAGCTCTATCGCTCACGTCTCCGCAGCACCCCCGAGCTTCGTGCTCATGCCTTTACGGCATCCTTGACCTTCCCACTCACGAGCTCTAATGCTCACGCATTCTCGGCAATCCCTAGATTTACACTCACGTCTCCTCGACATAGTGCACATTAATGGAATATTGAATTCTTCTAACATTTGTCGTTTGCAACAAATCAAATTATTTTCGTGTTCCATTAATACAAGCGAAAACCAAAAAAAAAAAAAAAACACAATCGTTCGCGTATTCATCGTTCACGATTTACAAACGCTTGCCTTCATGGCACTCATGCAAATCACATCGAGCGTAACCTTGTCCTTACTCGACCTTGTTTGTTTTCTTGCGAGCACCACGTGCATCATATGCAATTCATGTGCTTATTCGTGATATGTTCACACAACCATACGCGTTCTCGAGTTTATACGTCATAATCGATCGTACTCAGCGTCATTCACATGTGTACATCAACATGTATCATGCACGTCATACATTCGTATATGTCAATGCATATCAATGCAACTCACATACATTGCCCAATACAACAAGCATTCTACATATGCAAGCTTTTGTCTTTGTTGTGTAGGTTAACGAGTCCCTTCTTGCTTACGGAGTTCGGGGACTTGTAGGGGCTAGGTGCCTTTCGGACGTTACTTATGTTTGATGACATCATGTGTATAACTCCCCAACAAAGAAGCTCCTCTTACTTGGGGACTTCAGGGACTTGTACATACCTCCAACAATATGGAGGATTTACTACATCACCAAGCATAAGTAACACACTCTTAGGGGGGCCCACAAGCCATGGTGGGGCCCAACTGAGACATACATCTCGTACCTCGACACTCAAACTACCCCGTGGTGGTCGGACGCTGCCAAGAGCTTACTGGGAAGCCACCTTCCTGACCTTGCCAATATACCTCCATGATAAGCTTTCTACACTAGAATAGAGGTTTCTTGTCCCACATTGGAAAACATGTAAAGGAAGGAGCCTCCCTCCCCTATAAAAGGAGACTCCTTCCCACTTACTCATCATCCCATTACAACACACTTTGTAATCCCCTTGGGCCGCAAGGCCTAAACACACTAGTTAAACTTTCAAGTGGACGTAGTCTCCCGCTAAGGTGGGAGACGAACCACTATACTTCTTGTGTCTCACTCACTCACTCACTCACTCTCTCTCTCTCTCTCTCTCTCTCTCTCTCTCTCTCTCTCTCTCTCTCTCTCTCTCTCTCTCTCTCTCTCTCTCTCTCTCTCTCTCTCTCTCTCTCTTTTATGTTAATTAGACCCCTCGGTCACTTACATTAACACTTATGAACGCTCTTAGTCCGTAATATTTTGATGCTTTACGGACGCTCTTAGTTCGTATTGCGTGAATCCCCACGATTCCGCTTTTATAGAATTGAACCCATGTTACAGAAAGGTGGGATGTAGAAGATGGGATGTTACAAGTCCCCGAAGAAAAAAAAATTAAAGAGAGAAAGCAGCAACTTTAATCTTAAATACTTACTTGGATTTCTTTTCTTGTTCTTCTTCTTGGTCTTGATCTTGAATTCGAAAATGATGGCACACGGGTGTGTAGGAGGAGGAGGACTTGCGGCGATGGAGGTTGTGCACGGCCAAGGGTGGTGCGCACGGGTTTTGGGGTTCTAGGGTTTGATGTTGCGCAGAAGAATGCTTTGCAGAAAAATTTTGGCTTCTGATTTCAGGGTTAGGGCTTGTGCTGATAACGTATTTAAGGAAAAGAGAACTGTAGAGAGAATTAGGAGAATAGTTGTAACTTTTATTGATAATAGGAGCCTCTATATACAGAGGACACAAGTACATAATGTTTGAGTACAAGGAATCATATTCTAATTAGAACTAGGAATCTAGAACATTCTCTCATATTACAACTATAGAAAGTAAGTCTAGCTTGGTAAGGCACACATAAATTGAATATCCTTCAACAAGTTGTTCTTTTTTATTATTTTATTATTTTTTATTTTTTATTTTTTCTGAAATGCTTCTACAATTACTATTGGTAAGAGTCGGTGACAATGTCAGACCTCAAGCAAAATCTTCCCACCATCGATTCCTACAGGAACCAAACTTCCTCAATTCTATCCCTTCACAAACAGAACCCCAAGCCAATAAAAATTAAAATCCTAATTGGTAAACAGTTCGGTAACTTTATTTTAGAAAAGCTAAATGTAAGGACCAGTGTAGGATCAGGATATATTGTATAGTTTTTAAACCGCTTCCTAAATTATCCCCCTTAACTAGGAAACGATCAGGTGAAGCTAAATTGCCAAATGTAAAATGGAAACTCACTCTATATTCTATAATAGGCTAAATACTAGTCACTACCCTGTGGTTTAGGTCCAAAATCAATTCAGTCCCTGAACTTCTAATTTCATCAAAAACACCCCTGCACTTTCAATTTTGATCTAATAGGTCCAATTCGTTAATATTCTGTTATGAGTTCAAGTTATAGTTGGATTATTTGTTAAAAACTATTTATTTTATAGTATGACTCACTCCTAAATTGACTATGCAGGTCACCTCGACACCACATCATAAAACATAGGCCATATATGAACTACGTTAACAAGTTAAATAACTTCAATTATTGGAAAACTAACAAATTGGACCTATTATATAAAAATTGAAAGTGCAGGAGTATTTTTGATGAAATTAGAAGTTCAGGGATTGAATTGATTTTGGACCCAAAGTACAGGGTAGTAATCAGTATTTAGCCCTTCTATAATTGTTATGACAAGAAAAACTACAGTAAAAAATTCAGCTACTAGCAACTTCAAAAGATTAACCATATCTTGGATAAGAGAACTATTTGGAAGGCATAAAAAATAGAAGAAATTAAACAATTCGGATAGGTGTAGTGGTAGAAGTTCAGTCCTTAGAGGCTCAGATCTTGCTTCTAGGACTCTTCGCAGTTGTTTAAAATCAGAACCTTATAACTATGCCTTCCATAACATATTACGAAAGAGCTTCCTCATAGCCGAAGTACCCGAATTAAAACTCTCCCCTTCATTGACTAATGAGTAGACATCCCACCCATCATCTCTCCAATAGGAATAATAAACAGCTGGAACATGAGCGACTTTCCAGTTATCTTCTCCACCATCTGGATGTAGTGGCATGATTAATTCATCTGGCATATCGAAAAACTCAAGCAGCTTTAAATTGGTTACATGTTCAATGCCAAACGGGACCTTCTTCAACCATTTGCAGCGCTGGATAATTAGCTTTTCTAGACAAGGCATTGCTCCCTCCTCTATGGTTACCAATTGCAGTTCATCCAATTTATCAATACCTAATAACTTCAGACTTGGAAACCCTCCTGCCTCAAAGTGCAAGCTTTCTCCATCATAAACTTGTAAAAGTTCAAGATGTACCAGGTTTGGCAAACTCTGAAGATGTACTAGAGGATCCTCTTTCAGCCGACTCCATTTTAGAAACAGTCTGACCAAGTTTTGAAGAGAAGAGATCCAGTGGGGTAAGTTTTCTAAACGCCCTGCCAAGTATAGTCGCTGAAGAAATGGAGGAGCGCGAAAAATGTGGCTAAGATCAATTATCTTCTCTTTCCCTGCTGAAAATACAGACAACGAGCGAAGGCTGGTCATTTTTTGGACAGATGAGCATAAGGTGGCCCCATCTTCTTCTCTCAACTTATAAATGCCTAACCTCCTTAGTTGCTCCATTCCCCCAAGTTCTGCCATTAAAGCACCACTGTATTGATTTGCCTCTATAAAGCAGAGCTTTTGGAGCGATTGCAAGCTGCTTATCCCTGCCGGAATCTTAACTCCTTTTCTGGCATTAAATCGTAAATATGACTCAACCTCATAACGATAAACCAAGAGATGACGAAGTCGCTTGAGATTCAAAATCTCAGCAGGTAATTCAACAACATGCGAGTGTTTAAGGTCCAAGGTCTCTAGGTTTTGTAGCTTTTTGATGGAGCTTGGAATTTGTTTCACCTTTGTATGCCTCAAGCTAAGGTACTTGAGAAGAAGAAGCTTGACAACCTCACTTGGAAACATATCCAGATGTGCACCTTCTAAGTCTAATACAGTAAGCAACTGAAGACCGATAGGAAACAATTTTGGTGTGGGAAAATGAGTAAGTGAATCTTCTACCCCAAAAAGGAGCAAAGAACGAAGTCGGGATGTTGTCCTCTTTTGATGAATATTTTGCAGCGTGTTAACTATCGATAGTCTTCGAACTTTCTCAGGCCACTTTGTACCTTGCTCTTTTGCTACTGCTGCAAAGTTTTGCTCTCTAGACTTCGTAATGACAATCTCCCGTAAAATATCATGGATGCGATATGATTTAACTCTCCCATCAGTTGATGTTTCTGCTGCTTGAATCAGACTTCTGTCCAATAACTCTCTAAGGTAACTCTCTGCAACTTCTTCTGGTGTCCTTCCCTCTTTTCCAATAACAAATCCTTCAGCTAACCATAATCTAATTAATCTCATATGCTCAATTTTGTAGGTATCAGGAAAGATGCCCAGATACAAGAAACAAGATTTCAGATGGAATGGTAAATCCCTGTAACTGAGAGACAGCAATTTTTCCATGTTGTCAAGTTGATCATTTCCTTCTATTTCAGCTCCAATACTACCACAAACAGCAGCCCAATCATCCACATTTCTCTTGCCTTTTAAAGCTAGTACAGCGCTGATGGCCACAATTGCAAGGGGTAGTCCCCCGCATTTCATCAGGATGCATCGACAAATTCCCTCCAAATTTGGTGGGCATGACTCTCCATGAAATGTCTTCCTGCAGAAAAGAGTCCATGAATCTTCTGGAGATAAGGGCTCTAAACGGTACAACATGTCATGGTTCCCCAAGCAAGAGGCAGAGGCTACATTAACATATCGAGTAGTGAGCATTACTCGACTACCACGATTGTTGTTCGGCATTGCATGATTAATGGCATCCCAGTCCAGTATGTGCCATATACCATCAAGAACAATCAGGTACCTACTATTCTGCAGCAAATTTTTGATTCTCTCTCTTAGCTGGTTGTCGTCCATGGTTTCAACTTCTTCATCTTCAGGAACTGGTTTCTGGATAACTTTGAAGATTTTATTGATCATGTGTCTTAGGAGCTGATTTATCTTGAATGATCGAGAAACAGTGATCCAAGCATGTACCTTGAAACGTTTCTGAACTTTTGGATCCTCGTAGACTTGCTTGACCAAGGTAGTTTTCCCCAGTCCACCCATCCCAACTACTGGAACCACCTGACGTCTAGTGTCTTCCTTCATAAGCAATTCAATCAGTTGCTTTTTGCGCTCGCCAATTGCCACAAGATCAGCCTCTTCCAGTAAAAGGGCATCCCCTTGATCTAACTTGTGGCAGTGAACCAGAGGAGCAGAGTTGGAGCCAGCTTGGTCAACAAGTTTGTATCTCTGATGTCCCTCGTAGAGGTCTTTGACTTTTGAGTTTATTCTTTGAATATCAGCAGAAATTTCATGCTTAGCTTTCCATTTCTTGATGATACAAGAAAGCTTATGAAGGGAAGCTCGGAATCCATGACCGTGATCGTGTGAATGGAAAAGCCTGAATTTATCAAGGGCATCTTCCATTTCATGAGCTACATCTCTGACTTGTTTAACCCGCACTTGGTGTTGAGGATTGCTGACTTCCTTTGCATCAGCTACCCTTAAGAAGGCCTTGATGCGCTCCAATTCAGCAACCAGGCCCTCGACCTTTTCTCGGATCCCTGACAAGAGTTTCGCCTCTTCTTCGAGTAATGTCGTGAGCTTGTTAACCAAAAAGGTGACTGCACTTTCTGCCATTTCTTTGCCTGATAGCACTTGCAGGTTTGTTTGTGTTTCTGAGGATAGATAATATATTTGTGGTAGGAGAAAAGAAAACTTTGTATGTGGTGTTTGAGTTGATATTGTTGAATGATCTTTCATGGGGTAGGCTTCTTATGTTTTTAAAGGTTTTGTGGAAACCATCTACATCAGGGTCAATTGGTGCTACATGTCACAAAGAAAAGTGCAGTTGCCCAACATACTAGAATACTGGTATCCAATAGTTTTTGAAAACTAAAGAAATAGTCAAGGGACTAATTAATATACCTGTATATTCTCCAATTTAGTATATCTCTTCTTGTATTTATCATTTGTTTTCTCTTCCGATTGTTTTCTTTGGAGGAGTTTTGGTTACGTCCCCTCCTCCCTTTTGTACGTTTCTTTTCTATATTCTCCAATTTAGTATATTTCTTCTTGTATTTATCATTTGTTTTCTCTTCCAATTGTTTTCTTTGGGGGAGTTTTGGTTACGTCCCCTCCTTCCTTTTGTACGTTTCTTTTCTATAGTCTCCAATTTAGTATACTTCTTCTTGTATTTATCATTTGTTTTCTCTTCCGATTGTTTTCTTTGGAGGAATTTTTGTTATGTCCCCTCCTCCCTTTTGTACTTTTCTTTTCTTTTCTTTGAAATAAAATTCAATAGGGGGTGAGCCGTCTAGGCTGTTCCTCTGTTTATTAAAAAAACCTGTATATTCTCCAATTTCTCATTACATCGTACCTTCCTCATTTGTCCCAGTAGCTATCTAAACATTCCCAATCTTGAATAAGTAAATAAGGATTCTCCAATTCCCAATCATCTTCTAAATCAGGAACTAATCAAAATAACAAAGTTACTTAACTGAGAAAATAACCGATTTTTTTTTTCAAAGAGGACCAATGGATTTCACTCCTACCCCTATGGTGACTCGAACCCATGACCTCGATCTTAGGTGGTAGGTGCTCAAACCACTGAGCTAACACCACTTCGTCTAACCAACTTGTTGCCACATATCATAATGCAATATGAAAGAAAAGGACTCTGAATTCCCTTGCATCATCACCTTTAGCTAGGCTTTAGAATATTCGAATCAGTTTTGTTCCTTTCAAATCAACGTCGGCAGTCAAAACCCATTCATCTGACTTGGTCTGTCTTCCAGCCATTTACATAAGAAGCCAAAAGCAAAAACCCAGTTTCCCCTACTGAACAACGCGTTAGTAATGGTAACATTGGCAGTGTTACTGAACGTTTGCTCATTTGTGTAATTATGGCTTTGACAACAGTAAGTTTTGCTAATAGGTCAGTTAACATTGATGTTGATTATGTTTGGATTTTCTAAGCATTGTTTGCCCTTTATATTATTTCGAGAGTTGATAATATCCGGTTGAAAACAACCATGCATTTGTACAATTATTACTACGCATTGGTAGTCGTGACAACTTGGAACTCAAGGCAATCCTTCCCGACCTTCAACTCCAACACAAACCAGACCCACCAATTTCATCCCCACCTTCACAAATCACGAGAGGTTGACTCTAAGATCATGCTAAGTTTACCCTTGAGATAAATGAACAATATAATACCAGCCAAGAGTTCCTGTATTTTCAACTATCTGTTCTTACTTCAAAGTTAAAACCAGCACAATATTCCCGGAAATATCCTGAGAAGTGATAAAGCCTACAGTCAAGGATGGTGTGAACAAGCCTAAAGTCCAACCGTAAAGATCATGGTAATCCAAAATGTGCACGCACATATGCCAATCACCCTATTATTATAGTCTTTGGTAAAAACAAACCATGCCATATCTTCTCATCCTCACTGAAATGACCACATCCTTTTAGGCTTTTAGCTAGTAGCTAATAAAAAACAATACGCTGCTAGACAATGACTCGGTGGTATATAAGAGCAAGTTCACCCGTAGTCAAGAAAAGGCAAAGTCGAGAAGTCAAGAATTCGACCGGTCAAGTTACTATTCACTGCCACTGGACATGGGTTTACACCCGTTGTTTTTCTTGCCCGGTCAATACTGGTCACTCAAAATTCACTGTTTACCAGTGGGTTTCACTGTTTAAATTCACTGTTCATTTTTTATTGTTTATCGGTTTTTAAAAAAAATTCCTAGCCGTCAGATCCATTTTTGCTGTGATTTGGTCGGCCCAGATTTCTTGACTGTTGGGTTCAAATTCCCAAAGCAGCCAACGGCTAGTTGCCACGTGGCGGCTGCATTGCCATTAATTGTCGCTACGCGACAAAAAACATATCCTCCTGCTATGATTGGTCCGTGCTCTTCACGGCCTCTCTCTGGCGCGTCTCTCTCTGCGCTGGCCCATGTGACGTGAGCCACGATCAGTCACGGGCCGAGGTGGCAGCAGGCCAAGCCTGGGCAAAGAAAAAGGCATGGGCTTGACATTTTTCTTGCCCTTGGTCAAACAAAGCCAAACGCTGCCCAGGCAAAACAGGCCCGGTGGAGGGGAAAAAAGGAGCTTGCCCAGTCAAAATCAAGGATTGCTGAGGTGGTGCCCGGGCAAAAGAGCACCGGTGCACTTGCTCTAAATAGCGAAAGGACAGTCAAGCATCTCCTCAGACATTCTTGGAATTTTCTGGCGTCTAGATAATACTTAACTAGATTTCTTTGTCTGATTCATGTTTCTAGAACTTGACTTTTTCAGCACTCAAAAATACTTACAAGCAACAAGACGTAACCAATTTCCATTCCCAAGTTACCAAGTACAACCTCGATGTTTTATTCATGATCTTGCGTACAGAAGGACTCCTCATCAATAAAAAAACAAAATGCTAAGCTAATTTATCCTCTCCCACCAAGAAAATACTGACTCTATCTCTTTAGGAACAAGGTGGTCCTTACTTTGATCTAAGATCTAAACCGAAAGCTTACTTTACAAATGTAATTCCTTAATTTCTCTGTCGAATCTAAAAATAATTTATCATCTCAGCGTACTCAACCGTGTTAAATGTTTGTGAGACATATCATCAAACACTTGGCGAGCGTGACGGCTTTGTTGACAAGAATGAACGGCCAAAAGAGATGTCATTGTTAATGAAAGATGCGCCAGGAAGCGAAAGGCATTCAGGAGAGGAGATGAGATTCGAGACGCAACTAGTAAACTTCCCAGAAGATGGAAGATGGAAGAGCATACCTCATGCATAGTCTTCTTCATGGAAATGATGGCCCATCAGACCTTTACTCCACAGAGCTTCTTCACATGTCACAGCCAAGTAGATATTAGATTTGGGTGAGGAGCTGAGAAGTGAGAACTGGTGTCTCCTTGGATAAGAGTTGACGAAGGGAAACGGTGAAAATTAGCTAAATCCGAAACTGACTGTGAAGCTGACAGGGAGAAAAACCGAAAGGGGTAAAGGTACAGTTTTGCTATAGAAACAGGATGAGTTTCAGTTATGATTATGTCCACAATCCACCGAAAGTTTTGGTTTGGTTTGGTTTTTTTGGAGCCCTTCTAAGAGCATTTCCAACAATTGAGTCAAAAGCCAAAGCCATATGTAAAATTTGACTCCCATAGTGTCATTACTATTCATTCAATTTTTGCATCTCCAACCATGTTTAGTCAAAAGCCAAAGTCATTTAATAAATTAATCATTTTACAGAATTAATTAACTACAATATGAATTTATATATCATACATAATTATGTTATATAATATATCGTCATTAGTTGAATTTTAAAACACATATTTATGATTTTTTTGAATATTTTCTTTTATTTTTTCAATTTTTTTTTTGTTTAAAACACATTTACTTTTATTAACCGTTGATTTTAATCCATATAATTTTTTGAACCGTCAGATTAGATATTCCCACAAAATGTATTTATTTTTTTATTTTTAGAATCAATTAATCTCAACCTTTCATTTTAAATAGAATTAATCAAGCTTCAATCTCCACCGTTGATTTCATGACCGTTGGAGCTTGCAACTACTTCTGTAGCAGGCGGGGCCCGCTGTAAGCAATTTTTCTCTGCGCGTGTAAGGCGCGTTTCTTCAACATTGATCTTTATGTTGTCTTTTTGCGAGAGTGAGGAAGTCAGACTCCCTCAAGTGCGTTACTTGTGGCATCTAATTAATCTCATGTGCGGCTGGGGCCCACATCTCTTCCTTCAAAAGCCAATATGGCTTTCGTCCTTCACTCCTTAGCCAAAATGGCTAAGCTTTTGACTAGGAAGTCAAAATGACTACATAAACTGATTAGTTGGAGATCCTCCCTAAGAAAGCCAAAGCCACAATGGCTTTTGACTCAACAAGTTGGAGATGCCCTAACAAGGACTACTAAAATAAAGATTAGTCGAGGACTTTTTAATCAATGATTTAGAAGACTCACTTTTCAATTACATCACGGCAAATCAACCGTTAGATATTTATGTATGCATAAATAGATCACTTCTGAAAATTTTCTTCCAATTTAATAATCGTTAAGGTTCAGAACTTGTTCAAATCAATGGAAGAACCAAATTTGTCAAACATGAACCGTTCATATTCATAATTAATAAATCACAGTTATGATTAAGTTCACAATTTTCAATTTGCTTGAAATATTGCACAAATAATCTACACATAAATAGCTAAACATCTAATTGTGATCCAACCCTTCATCATTATAATAACCATGATTATATAATCCTATGTTCTGTGAATTGAGAACTATCTATTATAATCTATAGTCTGCCAAGCTACTGTAGGTGTAAGTTTATTGCAGGCAATTTGTACAAGAAAACATATTGTTGTTGTGGAATTTGTAGATTAAGGGCAGTTTGATGAAAGGGAGTCTATGCAGTTATAATTTTTGAAAATTCATATACAATTTTGTTCATATTTATATCTAGCTAGGGACTGTCTTTATGTTCTTTTTCTAAATGAAATACTCTGTTAGCACTTCTGTATGCATACCACTAAACTTGATGTCACTATATACAGCTTTTAAAGCATTATGACCAGGTAGTTGGAATTGAATTAAGTGAAGCACATACTCTGCATTTTTATGTTAAGGGGCAATTGATTTGACGTAGTTGTTTATTCTCACTAAATTCTGAAGCCGATTCCAAGTTATCAGAAGCAGAGGCAGAGAATAGAAAGGTATAATAATTACAATGGAGCAAATATGAACTCTGAAGTCTGAACCAATTGTCTACTATTACTTTTTTACCTCTCTTGGATTTTGTTGCAGCAAGTAGATACACTTAGTACTACTTACTTTGATGCACTGTCCCAAAACAATAAGGCAACTTTTACTAATTCAATTCAATTGCGTCTTAATTTATGAAAATTTCCAGGCATCAAATTTCCCAAAATGGATTTTACTGGAACAAATTCTTAAGCCTAGAGTTTATTCCAAATTTGGAAAATGTTGAAGGAGTAGTCATGATTAAGTACTGTAAATACAGAAATCAATGACAACAAATGAATGTGAATTTGGTGCATTTCTAATTGGCAATAACTATAATCTACCACCCCCTGATTGCATCGGATTACCTTACACGACTAAATAAACTTCAGTTCTACTATAAATATCAAATTCTTTCCAAAACGTTGGAATACATATTTTTAGATAAGAAAATTAGAGTGTACTGAATTTTAATTGATCTGATTTGAATTAGCATCTTATGTCTACAAACGAACAGCAATTCCAATTCTGATATGGTTTTTTTAAATTTTGTTCATTTCTTCGGCATCTTTTCATTTCGGTAGCAGTAATTCTTAAGCTTTCATGGGGAAGTTAACAAAGTTTATTTTTGTTACCATTTTCAGTTTGTTATTGTGGAGCTCTGATGTTGTTAAGTGAATACTATGTAAATGAAGTGGCTGTTGAACATTTGAAATTGAATTCATTGTCATTTATTTATGTGGTTATCTATGGCATCAGATACGTTGCATGGTCTGTTTGATTTTGCATTCAATCTAATGAATATTTTTTTTTTTTATGTCCAATTTATTCTGATTCATTAATTCTTCTTCCAGATTTACAGGTGGGGAGTAACATCCTTCCAATTCTGAAAGTCCTCCATGTACATACTGAAACAAAAAGATTTTGCCTTTTTTCCCTTTGGAGAAGAGCATGATAGGGGAGAGCTTGGAGATGTATAATGGGTATTTTTCAGCCTTTCACCTCCTTTCATATGAAAACAGTCACAATAGCCTTTTGCTTATTTTATGTTTAAATTACTCATCCTCTACTTTTCTTTTTCTTCTTTTTTAACTCGGTGCTCATTGCTCCTTCCGAACACAGAACATGGGGTTCACTTTTTTAATAGATTAGTTAGCAGCAAATCTATAATTTAGAGTTGTGATTTGTTGGAAGGCTGGAGTAGCATAGAGGCACAGAGTGTTGAAGTTACAAAGGAACTTTAATCACATTTGGTGTAATTACGCAGGTATCTACACTTTGGTGAAGTGCTTAGGCTTAGATTGTAGGGACAATATCTTGACAGTTCTGTATGAGGGAATAAATTTTGATCAGCTACCATCTCTAGCTTGCAGAGAAATTGAAATGAATACAAAGCATAGAACTATGATTTTAGGGCCTTGACATTTTTCTTCTTCCTACAAGCAAGAAAAGGGGAAGATATAGAAAGAACAAAGCATATGAAGTTGTCGGATACTCAAAGTGGGGAGACTGCCTCCACCAATATGGCAATCTTTTGTACTGAAATCACATCTACCATTTTGTGATGAGATAATGGTTACATATATTGCATACAGAATGCAGCTTCTAGAACTGAGCAGACACAATATAACCTAACTCATAAATAATTTTGCTACATTTTATTACATCTATCTTTCATTTTGTTTTAGCATAGCTATTTTTTTATTATTATTCAAACCACACTCAACTACAAAGTTCTTAAAAATTAACAAGAAGTACTACAACTTTTTACCCCGCAGCACCACGTGGGTTCTTTCTCTAGTGCTCTTCTGTTGTTCAAATATCTGGTTTATATCTTAATGTCATGAAGGATTCCAGATCTTATACACCGCGGTTTGAATGGAAAACTATGTTTTTTTTTTTCTCCAATCGGGTAGATAACGGCAGGTTGGACGTTGGTTTGAGAAGAAAAAACCCAAAACATGAAACAAACTGATGTGGCGATGATCTGACCATTGAAATATTTCAATGACCAGGATTTTATGAAATTCATAACTTCATAGACATAGTCAATGTAGAGGAGCTCGATCTGTGACATAGCTCTGTATACTGCAGTATGGTGTTTAAGCTTAATGAGCTTGAACACTTGCTAGCTGGCTCACAAGATGCAAGGAAAGAATGGGGGAAAGCAATTCATTTGGGGTTTGGAATGAACCACTTTCCCCTTATTTTCCCTTCCTTCAGGAAATGATTTCCTTTCCTTTTGCATTTCAAATGCACAAGTTTCATTTCCTGATGTTTACTTTCAGCGAACCAAACGTGGCTTGAAGGTTTTGACATCATTGCTTATGTTTTCAAGTATCGATAGATCCAAGGAACTGGGAAGGCTGCTGTAAATGTGTATATATATTTTTCTCATACAAGTTAATTGCTTTTCATTTTTACCGCAATAATAGATCGTCGAAAACTCAAAATAATTGAGAAAAAGTGGTCAATGAACTCGCACTTACCTTGATAATTAATTGGTTTGATATTTTTGGGTTGCAATTCTTTTGCTTTTGCAGCATTAAAATTGCCTAGCTAGCTTTCTACTTTTGATATATAGTGATCGCAGCATTGTTATTAAAGATGGATTTACAGACAACACAATCAACCTTGGACCCAAACTTTTATTTTGTCCAACAAATAATAGATCACAAGTACGTAAGCAATAATTGATGTCTATGAATCCTAGCACTATGATTTTTTGAATGATAATTGTTTATCTTATTATAATTCATATCATAGTAAACAACAGTACACTGATCCGATCAACTGCACATGTGAAAATAAATCAAAGGGTTTTTGTCTATTTACACCATTTTTAGAGATTTTTTTCTCACTTACCCCATTAAGTTTTTTTAATTCCCTCTTACCCAAAACACTCTAAGGAGGTCTTCCCTAATATCCTATTAAGATTTTTTTTTTGTTTTTTAATACCATTTTACCCTCATCCCTTTGTTACTTAGACAGAGAGAAAAAAAAAAAAGGAATAGAGAGAAACCATGGGAGACTTCGACGGAGCCCGGTCACCGGTCGCCGGAATCCGGTCAACTTTCACCAGAATCCTGTCAAATTTCCCCAGATTCCCATCACCAGCCGCAGGATTCTGGTCACCGGCTGCCGTCCACCGGAATTTGCTGAAAATCTCACCGGAATTTTTTTTTCCCCTAATAGACATCTATTGCCCCCTAATAGAGAGGCAATAGAGGACTATCAGCCATGTATTGCCCCCTAATAGATGACTATCAACCATATATTGCCCCCCAATAGATGACTATCAGCTATGTATTGCCCCCCAATAGATGACTATCAGCCATGTATTGCCTCTCAATAGACGTCTATTGCCCCCCAATAGGACTTTCAGTTGCTAGAATGAGAACTAATCTCCCTAAATTTAGACAAATAAAACTTTGATTACAGAAAAATAATAAGGAGATTACATTAATTTAAAACATCTATTGCCCCCCAATAGACCTTTAACAGACCTGTATTGCCCTCCAATAGACATTTTTTTTTATTAAAGAAAAAAAAAGGAGGAGATTACATCAATTCAAAAAGTCTATTGCCCCCCAATAGACCTTTTATAGATGTCTATTGCCTCTATAAATCAACAACTTCCAACAAGACCAGTTGATCATTTGAGCTCTTTGAAGAAAAATCAAATAACCTTTCCCAAAAAAAAATTAAATAAGAAGAAAGAAATGAAGAAGGGCCAATAAGCTCATAACTAGTTCAAGGTTGCATGAAACATAGAATATTGGAATTGGAAGAAGCTATAGCTTCATTTTAAGATTGATGTGCAGAGCTTCTCATAAAATAAAATAAAACAAAAGAATTGATGTGCAGAGCTAGTGCAGACTAAAACAAATGTCATTATTAACAACATTTGGCTCTGAGCCACAAGCAATCATTTACCAAAACATATCCATGCAAAGCCACCATTACCCAGTTGACAACATTTAACTCAATCTTCCACTCCCTTATCTTTTCAAATAAACTAATAGCATTCTCATACCTAACAATCTGAGAATAACTCAATAACCATAGCATTCCACGAAACCACATCCTTATCTTCATCCTATCAAACAAAAATTGGATCGATCATGACCATTATCTCACAAGTTCCACAACCCAGCACAGCCCACGAATTAATGGTGAGAATGCTCTACGACCACCTTATCTCCGGCTTCGTCAAAGGCATCATCCATCCCAAGCTCACCGGCCGCCTCCACTTCATGGACTCCCTCCTCGAGTAGCAGTGCCGGGCCATCACCATGAAGAGCTTCTTTATCAACCACTGCGACCACTCCGTCACTTTCATCGACTCACCGAGCCATATAGACTTCTGCTGCGAAGTCTCCACAGCCGCGACTCGAACTCTAGGACTCAGACGAGAGAGAGATCGGTGAGCGAAACAGGCTTCAGTCTACGTATCGGAGAGAGAGAGAGAGAGAGAGAGAGAGAGAGAGAGAGAGAGAGAGAGAGAGAGAGAGAGAGTGTGTGTGTGTGTGTGTGTGTGTGTGTGTGTTTTGGTTTCATAGAGAGAGAAGGGGAGAGTCTGGTGAGAGACACAGAGAGGACAGAGATATCGAAGGGAGTAAAGATAAAGAGTACCGGCAGCTATAGTGTTTAATTAGAAAGTGGCAGAATAGTCATTTCAATTTAAATTGGGTTAGTGGGAATAAAAATTTGTTGCTGGGGTAAGTGAGATAACTTTGGCTCATTTTAGGGCTTTTGGTCAAGGACCCTAAATCAAACGCTGGCTTAGCAATTGCCAACTTGGATACAAATTCATCAATATTCTTATCAGAGGTGCCACCCTCTGTTAGATCAAAAGTGGACTCATCACAAGTTATCCTAGAGCAACTAGGAAACCATCCAAGCATTAAATCGAATACAACATGGATCTGGAAAAGAATCAACCTAGATATCTAATGTGATAGTGTATTTAGCATTGGATTAGGAATCCATTAATTGGACTACAAGAAAGTCCTAAACTGTGATGCATTTGGAATCTAAGATACAAGTCTTGTTCTTCAAGGAAAATCTTTATGGGAGGATTCTTAGGACTTGAACTTGTATAAATAAGAGGCTAGGGTCCCTGTTATCATTACCGTTTTACAAGCATTGTATTCTGCCCATTCAGAAGCTTCAGTTGGTTAATAGCAAAAGATCTCAACCTCATCTTCATCCTTATTTCTGCAGCTGCAACAATGGCTTCAACCTTGGACGTCAATGGTATGTGTTTGATCCTCTGTTGGTAAAGTTGAACATGTAATTGTGTGAGCTTGTTTTGTAATTTAGTTTTACAATTGGTATCAGAGCTTAGGCACACAAAAATTGTTCTTCAGTTATTTTCAATGAAAAATCGTTTTAAGTTTTCAAACAAAAAAAAAAATTTGCCTTGCAATAAAACGTCCACGTTTTGGCCATCTTCATAAAATCCTTCAAAGCTCAAGTCGCAGCATGTGCTGATCCAATCCCATACCCGACCCGAAAACTTGTTCCTTCATAAACTAAAGAAGGTGACCGTTTTTTTTACAACGCTCATCTTAGTTAAGTGGGTTTTTTGGGTTTTGGAATCAGAAGCACAAAGGATGATTCATCCTTCTGGGAATTCAAAACCCTTATGCTGTCGAATCAAGATGCCAAGAAGGATGTTTTTGCTGCACTCTGGTTTTGGAATTCATGCTTCCGCGAATGTTTTTGCAGCAAAATTGGGAAATTTGCAAAGGTTGGTTTTTTACAGGAAAATTCAGTTTCGATTCAATTTTGTTTTGTTGATTGATGAGCACAAGAACCCTAGTAGCATTCCCGGCGTGCATATAGGCTAGAGTAGATGGTGACCGGATGAAATTTAAATTTCTTAGATGTTTTTTGTGTTCTTGTGAAATCGACATTGTGCTTGCATATCTGTATTGTTGTGTTTGTGATTTGATATGCATGATTAATGTGAATTTTCAATGTTTTGTATATGAGAATCTTGATATAACAATTAATGCATGCAGAAAACTCCCAAAATTTTAGGCATTGTTGAATTTTGACAGGTACAAAGAGCTTAGTTTCTTATAAGGATTATTAATCCGGATAGAAAATCAAGTTTTCAAGCTAAATGTGGTTTGTGTTTTCTGTAGGTTTGAGTGAACATATTGCACAAAGCACTCTTCACTAATTCTTGCAGACAACCTTAAGTTAACAAACCAGAAAAATTGTATCTTGTGTTTTAAAATTGTGCATATAATTTTTCTTCCGAAGAAGTAGTACAGTATGATTTTAGAATGCAGATAGCAATATGCATATTTATTCTTTTCAAATATGGATACTTAGAACTCAAACTTCTGTCTAAAGATGTGATTTGTGTTCTTTTGGATAACTTGGATTGAATAAATGTGGCATGTTGTTTTGGAATCTTTAGAATATTATGTCTTCTGCTCAAAAGTGTTGCATGATATTAATTTTGGTTAAAGGGCTATATGATATGTGACATTGCTTGTGTTTTTTTTTTTTTTTTTCTGGTAGCATTGTTGTTTTTGATATTGCTTGAAGTTGCAGAAAACATAAAACTTAAAATTTTAAGAACCTTACAGATGGAAAAAACCTTACAGATGGAAAACTCACAAAAACTTTCTTTTGTTTTGCTCTTTAGGAATCCCTACTGTGACCTTGAATACCATTCAGCTCTTAACTGGCTATAACTACAAAAAGTGGAGAAACCAAGTATATTTTTATCTAGCCATGAACCAGAACATGGACCTTTGCTTAACTGAGGATGAACCTGAGAAGCTTACTAATGACAGTTCAAATGAAGAGAAGAAATATTTTAAGGAGTGGCATAAGGCTAATAAGATGGCAAAGAATGTTATTAGGACTACCATGTCAGACATAGTTAGGGGTAGTATAGAAGAACCTGATCTAGCCATGGATTTTTTGTATGCCATTCATGATATGTACCGGGAAAGTGATAAAGCTGAGGCAGCTAGGCTGGCAAAAGAATTTAACGACCTTAAGTACACTAGAACAGTAAAAGTGAGAGAGCATATCATGAAGCTTATCGAGATTAATGCTCAGCTAAGGGACCTCAACATGGGGGTCACTGATGATTATGTAGTGCACACTGCACTGCATTCCTTGCCTAATAGTTTTAGCCAACTAAGGACCAGCTACAATGCTCAGAAGGAAAAATGGAGCCTCAAGGAGCTGATTGCGATTTGTGTAGATGAGGAGGACATGATTAGGAAGGAAAAAGAGCCGAGCACCTCAGAAAACCTTGTTGAGAAACCTAAGAAGAGATACCAAAACCAGTCTAAGCTCAAGCCTACCAAAACGATCTACAAAGGATCTACCTCGGGAGCAGCCAAAGCCAACAAACCATTTAGGTTCAAGTGCTATTTCTATAAGAAAGTAGGGCACATGAAGAAAGACTGCACAGGCTTTAAGAATTGGTTGATCATAAAGGGTAATTTTTCTAACTCATTGTTTTCTTTAGAAATTAATTTAGTTAATGTTGAACCAAAAACTTGGTGGATTGATTCAGGAAGCCCCTTACATATTACTAATTCTCTGCAGGATTCATAAGGAAGAGAGTCCCAAGAAGTGATGAAGTGAACCTATGTGTAGGCAATGGCATGAGAGTGGCAGTCAAAGCTATTGGAACCTTAAAATTAGATCTTGGTTTAGGAAAGTTGTTAGTTTTGGATAATGTTTATTACGTACCTTCCATGAGAAGGAATTTAGTTTCAGTTTCTCTTTTGGTTAAATCTGGATGTAGACTTCTTATTGACAATAATGGAATCATTATTTCTAAAGATTCAGTTCAAGTGTTATATTGAATGATTACCTACAGTTAAATTGTTCACACAGTCAACAAGAAATTTCTCTTGTTGAAAATAATAACACATCGAGTAACACTTTAACTGGTGTTAAAAGAACTAAATGCAATGAAAAGTCTGCATATTTGTGGCATAGAAGACTTGGCCATATATCAAAAGAGAGATTGAAAATTTTGGTTAAAAACAATATCTTGAATGAAGTTGACTTTTCTGATTTACAAGATTGTGTTGAATGTTTTTAGGGAAAGATAACTAACTTAAGGAAAAAGACTGCATACAGAAGCCAATCACTTTTAGAGCTCATACATACTGACATTTGTGGTCCATTTAGAACTCAAACAATCTGTGGAAATGTGTATTACATAACCTTCATCGATGACTTTTCTAGATATTGTTATGTTTATCTACTTTCAGAAAAATCTCAAGCACTCAAAGCCTTTCAAATATTTAAGGCTGAAGTAGAAAAACAACTAGAAAAGAAAATCAAAACTGTTAGGTCAGATAGATGTGGTGAATTTTATGGAAAATACATAAAGAGTGGGCAACAAAAGGGTCCTTTTGCCTTGTTTCTGCAAGAACAATGCATTAAAGCTCAATATACCACACCATATAATCCTCAACAGAATGATGTGGCTGAGAGAAAGAATAGGACACTTTTGGATATGGTTAGGAGCATGATGTGCATAACAGGTCTACCTAGGTTTTTATGGGGAGAGGCTTTAAGGACTGCAAATTATGTTTGCAATAGAACACCTAGTAAAGCTATAGAGAAAACTGCTATTGAGTTATGGTGTGGCAGAAAGCCTAGTCTCCACCATTGTCATGTGTGGGGATGCCCTGCAGAAGCTAGAATTTACAATCCAAACATTAACAAGCTTGATCCTAAAACTGTAAGTTGCTATTTTATAGGCTACCCTGAAAAATCTAAGGGTTATAAGCTTTATGAAGCTCAACACTCACCAAGAATTTTTGAAACACATCAAGTAAAATTCTTGGATGAGAAAATTCACAATACAAGTTTTGAGGATTTATCTTCAGAATTTAAAGAAATTGTGGATAATGAGCATACTGAAAGTATACTGCCTATAGTTCATGATACACAGGCAGTCATTAGTGTTCCAGAAACTCAAAATGCACAAGATCAATTTGTTGATCAAGAAATGCATTTTGCAGATGATCAAGCTAATTCTGAGCCCTTAACTGATCAACCACAGCCTGTAGAACCTCAAGATCAGCCTACAGAACAACACCAAAATATAAATCCCCAATTAAGAAGGTCTAATAGAGCAAGGAAACTAACTTATGGGGGGGGGGGAGAGATTCTGACGGGGAAGATTCTGAATACATTGTTTATTTGCAAGAACATGAAGTTGAAATTAATCTTGCAGATGACAATGATCGAGTCACTTTCAATCAAGCTATTGAAATCAGTCAGTCAAATGAGTGGAAACAAGAACATTGTTTATTTGCAAGAACATGAAGTTGAAATTAATCTTGCAGATGACAATGATCGAGTCACTTTCAATCAAGCTATTGAAATCAGTCAGTCAAATGAGTGGAAACAAGCTATGGAAGCTGAGTTTGACTCCATGAACAAAAATGCAGTTTGGGATTTAGTGAAACCTGACCCCAAACAAAAGGCTATAGGCTGCAAGTGGGTGTTTAAAACCAAGAGAGATGCAAATGGGAATATTGAGAGACATAAAACTAGGTTATTTGCCAAGGGTTTCATATAGAAGGAGGGTATTGATTTTACTGAAACCTTTTCCCCAGTTTCAACCAAAGACTATTTTAAGATCATTATGGCACTTGTAGCTCAATTTGACATGGAGCTACACCAGATGGATGTTAAGACAGCCTTCCAAAATGGAGAACTCGATGAGGTTATTTACATGAAGCAGCCAGAAGGATTTATTGAGCCTGGAACTAAAAACTTAGTCTGCAAGTTAAGAAAATCTATTTATGGTTTAAAACAAGCCTCTAGACAGTAGTATAAAAAGTTTGACTCTGTGATTTCTTCTTTTGGATTCACTGAGAATTTAGTGGATGAGTGTGTTTATCTCAAAACATCTGGAAAGCAATTTATATTTCTGGTACTTTATGTTGATGATATTTTGTTGGCTAGTGGCAACTTAAAGCTACTTAAAGAAACCAAAGCTTTTCTGTCAAAGAATTTTGACATGAAGGATTTAGGTGAGGCATCATATGTACTAGGAATAGAAATTATAAGAGATGGGGACAAGGTTTGCTAGGTTTATCCCAGCAAAACTATATTGCTAAAATTTTGAAAAGATTTGGCTTGGAGACTTGTGCATCAGGGGAGGTTCCAATGTCTAAAGGAGATAAGCTCACTAAGAAACAAAGTCCAAAGAATGAAGTAGAAAAGGTGGATATGGAGTCCAAGCCTTATGCAAGGCTTGTTGGTAGCCTAATGTATGCTCAGGTCTGCACTAGACCTGATTTATCTTTTGCAGTTGGCATTCTTTCCAGATTTCAGTCCAATCCAGGTCATGAACACTGGGTAGCTGGAAAGAAAGTACTCAGGTACTTGCAGAGGACTAAGAACCACATGCTTGTGTATAGACAAGTGGAAAAATTGGAGCTTGTAGGATATACAGACTCAGCCTTTGCAGGGAATTATCCTGATTCCAAGAAATCGACTTGTGGATATGTTTTTATGGTTGTAGGAGGGTCTGTTGCTTGGAAAACCATGAAACAAACCTTAGTGACAACATCCGCAATGCAGGCAGAATTTATTGCAGTATATGAAGGAATGTGTGAAGGGTTATGGATTAGAAATTTTTTGATGCAAACTAGGATTTTAATTCATATTGTTTCTAATGCTCTTGTGATAATGAGGCAGCTGTGTTCTTCAGTAAAAACAGTAAAAGATCAAACAATTCAAAACATATTGATCTTAAGTGCTACAGTGTTAGAGAGAGAGTCAAGCATGGTGAAATTTCAGTGTTAAGCGTTAGCACAGACTCTCAGCTTGCAGATCCCTTCACCAAAGCATTGTCAGTAGCTGCTTTCAAGAAACACATTGAAAATATTGGTGTCTTACCTAGTTTAGGTTCTTGAGTTCAGTGGGAGCCTATTTAGTAAGAGCAAATTTTTATGAGTTTTGTATTTTATGAGTTCTTGTAATTAAGTTTTGGTAGTTATGATTTTCAGTTTATTCATCATCACAACTTTATGTATTATTGAATTTTGATTATCAATAAAATTCTCGACGTGTTTCACTCAGTTTGTGTTACTACAATTTTATTTAAATTTTCTGTAATTTTCATTTTGTGTTCTTGATTTACCTTGATAACAGATGGTCTTGTAATATCAGTGAACATGTTCCTTCAGTCTAAAGTACAAGCATTAAGACCATCAGTGTTTACAGTTTTTCTTGAATTTCATTTTGAAACATTCAGTTGGACCATTTAAGTATATGATCTTCTGGTAATACACGATATTCACATACTACATCATTTTATTTTTAATAGCATATGTGGAATGCATGAGCTTATGTCAGTGGTCTGGAAGTGCTGCATTTTTGTTAAAGTGTATGCTTTTCCTTGCTCTGCATAAGCTACTGTGTTTTGACCATGCTGAATGGATTTTGAAACTTTTCCTTATTCTGGTGCACACTTCAGTTGGTTGTAAGCGAGTTGGTGTTATTCAGTTTTGGTTGTCCTTTATAACCAGTGATAGTCCAAGTGGGAGATTGTTAGATCAAAAGTGGACTCATCACAAGTTATCCTAGAGCAACAAGGAAACCATCCAAGCATTAAATCGAATACAACATGGATCTAGGAAAGAATCAACCTAGATATCTAATGTGATAGTGTATTTAGCATTGGATTAGGAATCCATTAATTGGACTACAAGAAAGTCCTAAACTGTGATGCATTAGGAATCTAAGATACAAGTCTTGTTCTTCAAGGAAAATCTTTATGGGAGGATTCCTAGGACTTGAACTTGTATAAATAAGAGGTTAGGGTCCCTGTTATCACCACCGTTTTACAAGCATTGTGTTCTGCCCATTCAGAAGCTTCAGTTGGTGAATAGCAGAAGATCTCAACCTCATCTTCATCCTTAATTATTTCTACAGCTGCAACAATGGCTTCAACCTTGGACGTCAATGGTATGTGTTTGATCCTCTGTTGGTAAAGTTGAACATGTAATTGTGTGAGCTTGTTTTGTAATTTAGTTTTACATTGCTCACTACCTCAATAGCCAGCTCCCTCCACTTTTTAGCATTCATTTTCATTTCAATCCCTATCTCCCCCATCACTTTCCTAATGCACAACTCAATCTCTTCTCTTCCTTCCACCCCACTATTCTCATCAACTTTAACTCTAACCCCAACCTTCCAAAGACCCTCAACCAATTTGGAATTAGTAGGCTGGTCGGCCCACTGCGGCATTACAACCATCGGCACTCCCAAGCTCAATACCTCAATTGTCAAATTCCACCCACCGTGAGTGAAAAAACACCCTACTGCTTCGTGTGACAACACTTCGAGCTGATGGCTCCAATTTACTAACAAGCCTTTTTCGGCTGTTTCTTCTTTGAACTTTTCCGGAAGCTTTGCCTCTTCGGAGTCCCTGACCACCCACAAGAAGTGGAAGTCGGTTGCCTTCAAGCCCAAGGCAAGTTCCTGCATTTGCTTGTCACTCAGACTGGCTATACTACCAAAGGCTACGTACACGACGGAGCCTGCTGGCTTGGTGTTGAGCCAGTCGGTGCAAACAGAGTCTACCTCGACACTACAAAAAATATGTCCTTTTCCTACTGACTTTTTCCGACCAAACCCCTTTTTAGTCGGAAGTGACATTATTTCCAACCAAAAAAATTTTCCCGTCGGAAATACAATTTTTGGATGACCATTATTTCTGACGGCATACAACCTCTCAAAAAAAGTTTAGAGTGGGGTCGGAAATAATTATAATTTGGCGGCAAAAATTCCCGCTAATTGTTTTTCTGACCAAGTGTAATGTTGTCAGAAAATATATGGTCATTTTCATATAAGATTTTATTTCGTCGGAAAGTCGTCGAAAATTGTAAGGTTTATTTCCAACCACATATTCACCGTCGGAAATACCAAAAAAAAAAAGAGGGTTAAAAGTAGCCAATATATAGATTTCTGTTAAAGTAAAATGACAATTGGAATTGGTCTACTCATTTCATTTCATAGCCCCTTTATATAGGGAGACAATTACAACGGTAATATCAATTACCATGATGACATTAACTGCTGATTGGTCATTGATCCATGCTGATTGATGTTGATTGCTAATTACTTGATTCCCTCACCGTCAATCACTTTGACGACGGCACATAATGTGTTTTTCCTTTAACACTCCCCCTTGTGCCAAGTCAAAGACG
This sequence comes from Rosa lucieae, assembly GCA_024704745.1. Taxonomy (NCBI): domain Eukaryota; kingdom Viridiplantae; phylum Streptophyta; class Magnoliopsida; order Rosales; family Rosaceae; genus Rosa; species Rosa lucieae. Next base: position 27,502,876 of record CM045498.1, read on the forward strand.
AAATGGTGCATGAGTTGTTGCCTCACTAAAAACCTTGCCAAGTAACAATAAAAACCCTGTGGGACAAAAAATACACCTTGGTCGAAGGAAAAGAGCACAACGCACCTTTTACATTTGAAGGTGACATGTGTGTGTTAGACTCCCCCTGACGTCTACACCTCCCCCTGATACTTGCATTAATCAAGGGAGTTTGGAAAGACTTCGCATTCCTATGTTTTTCACATGTTTCTCAAATGTGGCCTTAGGCAATGATTTGGTGAACAAATCTGCCACATTCTCCTCAAACCTTACTTGATTCACTTGAATCTTGAGGAAGGTCTGTTGTTGCTGATTGTAGGAAAACTTTGGCGATATGTGTTTTGTATTATCACCCTTGATATATCCTGGCTTCATCTGTTCGATGCAAGCTGCATTATCTTCATAAATGCAAGTAGACTCTTCAGTGGTAGAATTCAAACCACTAGTCCCTCGAATATGTGTGATGATAGTTCTTAACCATGCATACTCACGAAAAGCCTCATGTAGAGCAATGATCTCTGAGTGGTTCGAGGAGGTAGCCACAAGGGTTTGCTTGGTTGATCTTCAAGATATTGCCATGTTCCCAAAGGTAAATACATAACCAATTTAGGAACAACCTTTATGTGGGTCAGAGAGGTACCCAACATCAGCAAAACTAACCAAAACGTCATTTGGTGTTTCGGTGTAGTGAGTGGCACTTTCGTCATCAACATTTCCTTTAGGGATTGCAGTTCCATATGCGGTCCCTCTTGTCTCTCTGTAGGGAAAGAACAGTCCCAAGTCAATGGTTCCTTTTAGGTATCGAAAATGTTCTTAATACCATTCCAGTGACGCTGCGTTGGCGCTGAGCTAAATCTAGCTAACAAGTTCACTGAGAATGCAATGTCTGGTCGAGTACATTGGGCTAAGTACAATAATGCGCATATTGCACTTCGATAGGGAATTTCAGCTCCCAACACCTCTTCGTCATCTTCCTTTGGACGAAATGGATCTTTCTTTGCATCCAATCTTTGACCGATCATGGGAGTGCTAGCAGGATGCACTTTGTCCATGTTAAATTGCCTGACTTTTGGACATATGCAGACTTGTGGATTAGTATTCCACAAACTTGGTGTTCTAGTTCAAGGCCTAGATAAAATTGAGTTTTCCCAAGATCCTTCATCTCAAATTCGGATTTCAAGTAGCTCGCGGTTTCTCTTATTTCATCAAGAGTACCTATTATCTTCATATCATCGACATATACAGCTACAATTGCAAATCCGAAACTTGTTTTCTTTATGAATACGCAGGGGCATACTTCATTGTTCTTATATCCCTTCCCAATCAAGTAGTCACTTAGACGGGTATACCACATCAGCCCGGATTGTTTCAATCCGTAAAGTGAGCGTTTCAACCTAATTGCAAATGCACTCTGTGGTTTAGAGTCACTTGACTTGGGTAATGTAAGGCCATCAGGCACTTTTCATATATATCTCTGAATCTAGATCCCCATAAAGATATGCAGTAACCACATCCATAAGCTGCATTTCCAGTCCTTCGGAGATTACTAAGCTAACTAAGTAGAGGAACGTTATAACGTCCATTACGGGAGAGTATGTCTCCTCGTAGTTAATTCCAGGGAGTTGTGAGAAACCTTGCGCCATAAGGCTAGCCTTGTACCTCAGGACTTCATTCTTCTCATTACGCTTTCTGACAAAGACTCATTTATGTCCTACAGGCTTTACACTTGGTGGGGTTAGCACTACCAGACCAAATACCTGTCTCTTTATCAGAGAATCTAATTCTGCTTGGATTGTTTCATTCCATTTAGGCCAATCTGCTCTTTGTTAACATTTTGCAACAGAGCGTGGTTCGATATCATCGTGCTCTATGATTCCTTGAGCAACATTATATATCATCAATGTGTATGGAAGATCTTTCTTTCAACTCATACGCACTCTCATAATCCTCTGAGATTTCTTTGTTCTCTGGAATCATTTTTAACATCGGAGCGTCCTCCAGTATTGATTCATGGATATAACTATAATAAGAAACAATCTCATGAGAGGGATTCTATACATTGATAATTGGTTTGTGCCTTACTCACCCTTTTCTTCCTTGGGTGAGTGTCAATCGAACCAAGTGACCTCCCCCTCTTCCTTGGTTAGCCACGGCCTCAACCACACCTCCACTAAGTGCAGTTGCAGTGCCTCTATCTGCGGCATCGTGCCCCTTGTTGGGGACTTCTAACCTTGCAGGCATATTTTCAGCTGGTATATGTGATCTTGTCACTTTTTGCGATATCAGTAAACGCATTGGGCATCGAATCTGCTACGTTCTGAAGATCGATTATTCTTTTCACTTCACTTTTACTTTGTGAAGTGCGGGGATCAAAATGAGACAGAGTGGGAACAAACCACGACAATTTCTGTCGTTCCCTTGGAAAATCTTTTTTCCTATCTCCCCCTAACGACGGGAAGACTGTCTCATCAAAGTGACAATCCGCAAATCTAGCGGTAAAGAGATCGCCTGTCAAGGGTTCCAAATAGCAGATAATTGTTGAAAATTTGTATCCAACATAAATACTTAATCATCTCTGATGACCCATTTTGGTTCGCTGTAGGAGCGCAATAGGCACATATACTGCGCAACCAAATATGCGTAAGTGTGAAATGTCAGGCTTATATCCAGTTACCAACTGGTACGTAGAAAATGGTTGGCTAGCAGTGGGTCTGAAACGAATAAGTAAAGCTACGTGCAATATTGCATAACCCCATGCATATATAGGCAGGTTGGTGCGCATAACCAATGCCCTAGCCACCATCTGTAACCTTTCGATGGTGGCTTCTGCGAGACTGTTTTGTGTATACACATGGGGTACAGGATGCTCTACATCGATCCAATAGGCATGCAATATTCATCAAATGCTTTTGATGTAAACTCTCCAGCGTTATCAAGCCTTATAGACTTGATAGGTTTATCAGGGTGGTGAGCCCTTAAACGTATAATCTATGCTAGGAGTTTTGCAGCATTACTTGTGGACAATAAAGCGACATGTGACCAGTGTGTCGAAGTATCCACCAGAACCAAAAAGTACTTGAATGGTCCGCATTCTGGATGGATAGGTCCACAGATATCTCCTTGTATCCTTTGAAAGAATGGAATGTTTTGTTTTGTATCTTTAGCATAGGAAGGTCTCAATCTTGTTTTTACTAAAGAGCAGGCTTTGCAAAATGAGCGTTGTGCCTTTGAAATAGTCAATGAGGCATAATGGGAGGTAGTGCTTCTGGTACTTCAGAAAGCAATGATTGCATTTGAGCAGTACTAGGACCGACACCTTGCAGTGTGACGGATTTTTCTCCCACTTTATTTTTCAATCGAAATAAGGGATGTCCGTATGAGTTCTTTAAAATACAAATAATCATGTCACGATCTCGGTGCCCTAGGCGGTCATGCCAAAGCCTGTATGAGTCAGTGTCCCACATTTCATTATTGGTGACAGTATAGGATTCAATTATCCAAATCGTAGTGAGGTACAGTCCACTAGATTGACTCATAAGTTTCTCTAAAATGCGTTTCCTTCCACATTCATTTGAGGTAATATAAATGTATTCAGTTCCATGCTCACAGTGTGTTTTTACATGATAACCGTTGGCACGAATACCTTTGAAACTTAACAAGGTTCGATTAGCTCTTGGTGCATATAGAGCATCTGTGAATTTAAATGTTGTGCCATTAGGCAGCAAAAATTTGGCAGTTCCTCGCCCTTTTATTACTTGTGATGATCCAATCATTGTAGTCCCAGAGGAATTATAGGCTATTAATTCAATGAATAATTGCCTATTTCTTAATATTGTGTGGGTAGTCCCACTATCATCTAAGCACTCAAGTTCTCCTCCATTCATTCCTACAAATAAATGGGAGGTATTTAGAAAATATAACTCATATCCTTTAGAGTATTTCTATTTGCGTAGAATGGTATTCTTTTCATTCTAATAATTTTTCCTTTTTTCTAGATGTATTGCTTTACATCTTTATAGTGCTATTTCGAACCATGTAAATATGTGTATAGAAAATAAATTTGAATAAATTCAGTGCTTCAGAATAAAATTCAAAATTTATTAATAAGCCAACGATAATCAAATCAAGGTCTTGTTCATAAATCTAATTTATCAAACCATTATTGAAATAAACTTTAAGACCAAGTAATAGTCTAATTAAAAATAAGGCATTATGCCTTCACAACTGTTTTTGGAAAATAAATAAAGCAGATCAGTCAAGATTGAGAGCATCCATTGACTTAGCAAGTTCCTCATTGCCATTGAAGTCTGCAATTGTAAGGTTGACGTCTAGGTCATGACCTCCTTCTTCCATATAGTGAGCCTCTTGTTCTTTAGACTCTCTATACTTCTTGTAATTGGCTGCTACTCTGTTGTTTGCTTGGCAGTTCTTGTACCAATGCCCAATGAATCCACACCTATAGCATGGTTCATTGTCAACTCTTTCCTTTTGCATCTTGTTTCCATGATCCCCATATCCCTTTCCACGTGGTGCATGGTTTCCACGTGGGTAAGGATCAACACGTCTAAACCCCTTTGCATTGGAGGTCTTTCCACCTTTCATTTTTCCATAATGAGCTTCGGGAATTTTCTTTGTCCCAGTGGGCCTGACATTGTTGTTCAAGAGGATCTCATTATGTCTCTCAGCCACTTGTAGTAGGCTTATCAACTTATTGAAGGTTGTGATTCTTTTGTTGTCATACTTCAACTTATACTGGTTCGCTAGTATAAATGCTGAAGTAAGAAAGGTGGTAAGAGTCTTGTAGATCATATCATCTTCTGTGATTTCCCTTCCACAAAAATTGAGACGTGCCTTTAAGCGCAACATGTCCTTGTTGAAGTTATTGACCTTTTTATAGTCAAGCAAGCGGATTCCATTCCACTGAATAGCTAGTTCTGGGAGTAAAGTGTCATGAATGTTCCCAAAACGTCCCTTAAGGGCATCCCACAATTCTTTGGGTGTCTTCAACTGAAGGTACTCCCAGCGTAGGCTAGAATCAATATGTCACCTCAGAAACATTAAGACATCTGCTTTCACCTTATTAGATAGTTCATCATCTTTGGGGTCAGTAATGGTGGTAGTGTAGTCTTTTGCCACAAAGGCAGTTTCCATATCAGAAACCCAACGATGGTACTCAAGTCCTTCTGAGTCCAAGATGTCAAATTCAGGTCGAGTTGGATCAGCCATCTACATAAACAAGAGAGAAGATATAAATTACGCAGTCATAAAGACATCCACGTAAATTATTTTCCAAAAATGTGAATTAGATTTTAAGACCAAGATTTGTAATGGTCACATTTTTTTCGATGCTATGTGAAAATACTTTATCACTGTAAGTGTGTGTGTATAATGCGCATGAATTTTCATTATCATGGCAAAGCGGATTGTATATGTTGCATTCTAAAATTAATAATAGCACATTTAATAATAAATAATAAAAACATAGCATATAATAAATTACATGGCATGCTCAAATTTCACAAATATATACCAAAATATATGTTACACATAATGATAGCAATAATATATCATGCGTAAAATAAATAATAACGTAATATAAAGACATGCTTAGGAATATATAAGAGTAAATAAAATTCACAAAACATGCTCACAATTGCATAAATAATATATAACAAGATATATATGGCATGTTCAAAATAAAGTATAAACTATAGCATAATTAAAACATGCTTAAACATAATTATGTAAAACAAAAATAACAAAAACATGCTTAAAATGAACAAAATTATCTAACTACACATGCTCAATAACAAAATATAATAAGAGCATAAATAATAAAGTATAAAGCATGCTTAAAAATAGAAAACATAAATAAAATTCACATGCTTAGTTAAAATAGTAAAATAAAAATAAAGAAAACATACTTGATTTCAATAAAACAAAACGATTCTAGCACACGCGCGTGTTGATGCAGGCGTGCGTAGCGATGTTTTTAAGCTTGAGAAAAATTGGGCCGCTTCCTCTTTCTTTTTAGTAGTGGGCCTTGTTCTTTTTTTTTTTTTTTTTGGGCCAGGTCCCCTTTTTTCCTCTTTTTTTCTTTCTGGGCCGAGGGGGCCTTTTTTTTCTAGCTTAGCCGCAGGCCCCTTTTTTTTTTTTTGTTGGCAGAAGAGGTCTGCTTTTTTTCAGGTCGGGTCTTTACTTTGGCCCAGGTCAAAAAAAAAAAAATTTTTTAATTTGAGAAATTTTTTTTTCTTTTTCTTTTTCGCTTCTGCTGTTTCTCTGCTCTGTTCTTCTGGGCCAGAGCCGGGCGCTGCAGTTGGTAGGCCGAGCGCAAGTCTGGAGACGGAGGCTGGAGGCGGGAGGCGCTCGGATCTGCGTAGCAGGTGGGCTGGGTTGGGCAGGGCGCGGAGCCGCAAGTTGTCGGAGTTATGCATGCGGGGCTGGGATCGGTGCTCCGTGCGCTGCAGGTGGGCAAAAGGCCGGTGAAGGGGAGCAGATGAGGTTCTCGTGGCAGCGACTACAGGGCAGGGCTGGGCAGCGATCGGGGCTGGGCTGAGTAGGTGAGGCCCGTGTAGGCTGGGGTATTGCAGGCAGGGGGGCCGGAGAGGAGGAGACCGATCTGCAATTTTTTTTGTTTTGGGCGGCAGAAAAGAAGAAAAAGTTTTTTTCTTCTAGGGTTTTTGTTTTCGACGAGAGAAAGAAACAAATTTGAAAATTAGGTTTTTTTTTTTTTGGCTATTTGCTCTGAGCGTGCTAATAACGTGTTAAAGTAAAATGACAATTGGAATTGGTCTACTCATTTCATTTCATAGCCCCTTTATATAGGGAGACAATTACAACGGTAATATCAATTACAATGATGACATTAACTGCTGATTGGTCCTTAATCCATGCTGATTGATGTTGATTGCTAATTACTTGATTCCCTCTCCGTCAATCACTTTGACGAAGGCACATAATGTGTTTTTCCTTTAACAATTTCTGTATTTTTTGTCTTCATATTCTTGCATATTTGGTCGTAACATATATAATGAAAAACCAGAAATAGGTTCATCATCATTCAATGCAACAAAGTATATATAGCCACTATTAGAAAGGTCATATAATAGTATAAAAGTACACAGTAAGTAGTAATCCTTTTTTTTAAGAAGCGAAATAAGAGCTAACTCTTCGCCCTTATTCGAAATTTTATTGATAAAAAAAAAATACAAAAGGGAAGGGGGACTAGACCAAAAACACTCCCAAGGAACACAAAACAACAAAGAGATACAATTCAAATTTATGTGAACACCAACATATACATTACAATGCACATTAATAGGCCTAAATTTTGCCAGCTGTTTTTAGATGTCTAGACTTCAACCTTGCCTAATGGATATTCTTACAATTCACAAAACAATTCGTTAGTTTGTTGACTTATTTGTGAAAAAAAGAGAATACACACATACAAATCATCAGTAGGGACTTGAAGCACAATACCTCATTCTTCAGTATCTTCTTCCTTGTTACGGTTTTCATATGTGTGACTCGTCTGAGATTCTTCTTCTTGATATGGTTCATCTTCATCAGTAGGCATTTCAAAAACGTTTCTGGGTTTGGTTTCCACCACGACACTCCAAGCACTGTTTTTTATTCCTTCAACATAATAAACCTGGGTTGCTTGGGATGCCAACACAAATGGCTCTTGGGTATTCAACTTACCATTATTGTTGACACTTAGTATGCCATAACGATCTTCCTTATAACCTTTTCCTTTGGTAGCTGTGTCAAACCAATTACAGTGAAACAAGACAACTTTATTGTGATCTGTATACCATAGCTCAACGACGTCTGTAAGGGTTCCATACCAAGGCACACAATTAATTTAGTTCTCTCCTTTGACCATAACTCCGCTATTTTGTGTTTTCTTTGTCACGTCATGTTGTATAGTATGGAACCGAAATCCATGGATATTGTAACCTTTGTAGTAGACAGCTTGCTTTCCAGGACTTTGGGCCAAAGAACCCATTTGAGCACTCACTTTTCCATCTACATACAATTGTTGGATCTGCATGTGAAGAATGTAATACTTTTTAATAAAAAATATTAAATATAGCTATTAACAGTTATATCTCAAATCAAAATGGTGGTTACCTTCTTAGAAAACCATTCCACAAAATTTTTTTTGTGCAACTCATCCACCCGATCATCACCATGTTGTATACGAAGAATGTCCTTATGTTCTCTGCACGTAGAACACACCTTATAAATTAATTAATATCACATACATATATAAGTTAATTACTTATGGTGATAGGATTACGTACTCAATAAAAGGCAAACACTCATCACAATTTCTCAGGACATAATAGGTGGCAGCATGATGAAGCTCTTCAGTCATTACTGTCAATACACATGTGCCAATAGTTTTACCCGAAAGTGAGAAGATAGATAATTGAGTCTTGTCTTGCAATGGTTGACCTCAATCATAGTTTCTTTCTACTCGGTTAAATTTAGTCTCAACTTGACGTAAATATCGTGAACAAAATGTGATACACTCTTCTGCCAAATAACCTTCGGCAATAGAACCTTTTGGACAGGCTTTATTATGAACATAAGTATTTAACTTATGCAAGTACCTATTCATCAAGAAATCAGATATATTATATTAGAGAAGTGTGAATTAAGCATCACATAATAAAAGTTTGTAAAAGTTTCAATATTTAAAATTATATTAGTTACGTACCTTTCAATGGGATACATCCATCTATACTGCACAGACCCACATACTTTTGCTTCCCATGCCAAGTGAATTGACAAATGAACCATGATGTCAAAAAATGTAGGAGGAAATATCATTTCCAACTTGCATAGAGTTATGGCAATTTTATTTTCCAGAAGTTCCAAATCTGAGATTTTCAGTACTTTAGCACACAATTCTCTAAAAAAGTAAGAAAGCTCAATCAATGCTTCACAAGATTTTTTGGGCAGTAACTCTCGCACCACAAGCGGAAGTAGTCTCTCTAAGAAAACATGGCAATCGTGACTCTTCATGCCAGAAATACTGAGTCGTTTAGCATTGATCCAACGAGATACATTTGCACAATATCCATCAGGAACTTTCAAGTTCAGTAACCATTCACATATAGCTTTGTTATCAACAGCTGACAATTCAAAAGGTGCCAGATCATAAACTAGTTTGCCATCCTCCTCTCTAGGCCAGTAAGCTTTCCTTATATCCATAGCTTGGAGATCAAGACGAGCATTTGAAGAATCTTTTGTTTTACCATCAATGTTTATTATTGTGCCAACCACGTTATCGAAAATATTTTTTTCGATATGCATCACATCCAAATTATGGCGCAACAATAGTGTCTTCCAGTAAGGCAATTGGAAAAATATACTACTCTTTTTCCAATTGTGAGTCGTTCCAAATCTAGGGATAATTTGGGTTTTCTTATTCTTTCCATGTGCAACTGTCTTCAAACCCTGAAGTTCATCTACAATTTCCTCACCAGATTGTCTTCTTGGTGCACATTTCTCTTCCCTTGTATTATCAAAAGGTTCCCGTTGTTTATGCCATTCATGATCTGGTGCTAAAAATCGACGGTGCCTCATATAACATTGTTTTGAGCCATGTTGTAATCTACGACTACAAGTCTCTAATGCACAACATGGACATGCCAATTTTCCCTGTGTACTCCAACCAGACATGTAACCATATGCAGGAAAATCATTGATTGTCCACATGACCGCAGCTCTCATCTGAAAATTTTGTTTTGTAGAAATGTCATACATTTCTGCACCATGTTCCCACAAAGTGTTCAACTCATCGATCAACGGTCTCAGGTAAACATCAATATCATTGCCAGGACCCTTTGGTCCTGGTATGAGTAAAGATAAGAAGATGTAAGGCTCTTTCATGCACATCCGTGGAGGAAGGTTGTACGACATGAATGCAGAGATTTATGGAAAGAGGTATGTTTAAAGTCAATCAATTTTTGTCGGAACGTGCCACCTCTTCCATTATTGAAATTGCATATGTTTTTCATGCTAAGTTTAATTATGTTTACAATGCCTAGGATTATAACTCCCCAAGCTTTGAGAAGTATTTGGCCCCTCTTCAGGTCAGAGCTGCAAGGCCCATTCAATCAATTAAGGAGGATTACAAATAGATGAACTTTTTCATACTAGGTTGTGCACTTTGGTTGACATCCTTTCTTTGTTCTTCATGCGTTGAATGTGTTCTTGATTAGCTAGCTTTCTAGACTATGATTGCATATTCAATATGTTTAATTTAGGTGCTTTCACTTAGATTAAATATTGAAGGAAAGTAAAATATGAGAAATCGTTTGCTTACTAACGTTTCACATGGTCAACTTCTTTCTCATGACATAGATAATCAACTATAGGAATTGTAATTGGATTTCATTCATATGATTTTGGTTTTAATCTTTGTTCCTTGCGTTCCACCCTTATATATGTGTTTTTACGTTTTCTTTATTTTATTTATTTTAACTTTTGATTTTATAATCCTAAAACCCCCTTATTTGTGTTTGCTTGAATATATTTTTATTGTTTGTTTTTATTTTTGTATATAATACTTTATACTTGTATTAATTCTTTATTTGTTTATGCAATTACAGGTGTACCCTCAATCCCCAGCATGAACGATCCCTACTTATTCTATACTGACAACTACATTTTGCAGGGTTAAATTGTGCACTTACTTTTAGCGTGTCAACTCTGCCAATCCTTATCTGAACCAATAATTCAGAGTCCAATCCTCTCGCGGAATTTAACACAGTATTCGATCTGCATTAGGCATATAATTGATTGGTTAGCACAAGAATTCGTAGGCAAACTCTATCAGATCATGACATGAATTATTTCTCAACTGTGCCTTGGACGACTAAGGCACCAGCTGCTGGTAGGGATGGCAAAAATCTCCATCTGGTAGGATACTCATCGGGTATTCGACCCTAACAGAGAGAAATTCGGGGAAAATAGGGTAATGGGGATGGGGTTCCTCAGTATTCAAATTTTGAAATCGGGTACGGGGCGGGGATAGTATTTTGTCCCCATCCCCATACCCACCCGATAACAATTATATGAAATATATATATATATATATAGATTATTTATTATATATATTTTTTATATTATTTATAAATAAATATTTACGTAAACTTCATCTTTTTGTCAATAAAATTCATTGAAAAAGAGAACATCACCTTGTTGGAGTGAATGTGCAAGTTGTTAAGCAGTTGATTATGGAATTTTTTTTGTCGAATGCAGACTTTTATTGTTCTTTTTTTAAGCTAGACTTGTATTTGTTTTTGTTGGATTGAAATAAGGAATTTATTTTATTTTGATATTTGATTTTAACTTCATACTTTACAATCCATAATTATTTGTATGAATTTTTCTATAATAAATTAGTAATATTGTTAACGGGGATTGGGGAGGGGGGGGGGGGGGGGGGGTACCTTATTACGGGGATTGGGGCGGGTACGGGAATGAGGAATGAAGTCGGGTATGGAGATGGTAATTCAGTCCTCGTACCCTAGCCATCCCTAGTTGTTGGCCATTCAAGGCATTGGAAAGTTGGAAATCAAAGGATGCAAATTAAAAAGTCGTGATATCATCTTTTTGCTCTAAAAAGTATATACAAAAACTACTTGACAGAAACAAAAAGATATTTTGTTAATAAATTCAGGAAGAAAATGTCAATTACATGTGTGGTTCATGATATCACAATATTAAAAAGTATACACACACAACACATTTTGAAAAATTAGAATGCGACATGTTGTCAGCATAAAAAAGTTAAACTTGGTTTTGTTTCATCGTTCATCGGCATGAGTCGTTCTTGAATACTATTGTACACGTACAGGTATAATAGATCATTGAGTTACTAGCTAATCAGTAGCCAGAAGCTTAACATTCCTATATAGGCATTCCCCTGATATACTGATGCATGCAAATGACTTCATATTCTATTCCATGTTCTTATTAGTTGAATTAGTTGCAGATGGCCGACTAGAAAGAAGGTGTTGGAAAGTAGAGTATTTTGATTGGAAAAGTTGTACCATATGGTTACACAAATGTATCTGCTAGCTCGATGCAGTAATAAGTAGATGTAGAGTGCAACTAGCCTACTTCAAAAGCTCATCTACATTAATGCAGTGATTGGAAGCCCATCCTTGTAACTAGTGCACTTAATTGAAACCAATCTTGCTTTTCAGGTAAATTGACAATTGGGTTGGGCTGAAGTGCTAGTCCTGACTCCTAATTGCTTAAGTTTGGGTTCAGGCTTGGATTATTAATGGGTCTTTTCCTGTATACCCGAAAAGCGCTTGTATTTTTCCCAATTGCCCAAAACTTTTGTATCACACTATTGCTGGTAAACAAAGACTAAAAGAGATGGTTTTCCTGGAAGAATGCCTTTTGTATCCTATGTTGACCTTTGAATTCTTCTACAGTTCTATTCAACAAAAAGGAGCGGTTTTTAAAACATCAAAACAAAAACAAGACTAGCCTTCAACATTGCCACATTTCGCCTAACGACTCCTTGTCTAAGCGGCTACTCACAGGGCGGTATCACTGCTGCTTGTCCTAATTTTTTCTGTTTTTAAAACTGATTTTTTCAGATGAACAGTAAAGTTTTAGAACCTTGGATTTCCATGGGATGCATGCATTTAAATAGTAAACTATGAATGACAACGATGATTATGAAATGATAATGACATTTATACTTGTAGAAATATGATGCTGATTATAAAGTTAAAGAAGTGGGTGAACATCCATCTGAATTTATTTAAATATACATATAGTTAAAACATTCAGAGCCTCATTCTCAGGTAAACAGCAAAAGCTGTTTAGCTATCCATAAGAATGAGATCAGATACTTACTTGAAAGCACACTCCTACTAAACAGGATACTGCTTCTATGGCTTTCGTACCTCTTGAGAGAAGACTCTTCTACTCAATTTTTTGATCTAGACTAAATATGAAAAAATTTTGATGGAGGGATTTTTCGGTTCTAACTCCGAATGCCTTCTAAGAGAAGCTAAAGCTCCTTATATAGGGAGCGGAACTCAAACTAGAATTCAAAATACAAAAATGTACAAAACAACTCCATGACTCCTGCTTTTCTGAGTGCTTCTGCTGGTGGAGGTCGGTTGGGAAAAGCAAAAGTGGTTTGGGTGAAATGTTTCTCACTTTCTCTTTTTAAAAAGCAAAAGTCTCTTTTTAAAAAGAGAATAGTTGCCTTTTGTCTTGGTGCTTTTTTCTTTCACCCGTGGTTTCACCCGTGATGCTACATATTCTCATTTGTTTCTGAATTGTGGCCAAAGACAAAGGAGTTGTTGTCTGCTTGGGCCATTCTAACAGTGGTAGCATTATCTTCGACATCGGTATCGACATACATCTTGTAGTGGTTGTCAGTTTCGAGCTTTTCCACCCAGTGCATGCATGCCATTGTCGAATCTATCTCTTTTCTAGAGAGAGATAGGAATAGGTCACTGCTGACTACGTCAGGATGATCGTATGCAGTGATAATTATTTTTTCTCCTGCTGCCAGGAAGGTATTGCTGATATCTTCAGAGATGATCTTTTTGATGTAGTCCAGAGCCATGGCCTTCATCCACGGGATGCTTGAATTTGGTTGGCCATTGTATGCTACACAGGCTGGTTGAAGATATTTTCTTTGAATAATTCTCACATAATGGTATGGAGGAATATATTCAACCTCACCGTTTGCCTTCTGGATCCATTCTGGAGGAGTGGATCTGAACTTCAGACGAAGTGTACAGTCATTCTTCCTGATATTTTTGACTGTGTTGACAATGATGGGCGGCAAACCTTTCAGATCATCATTTGTTTTGGTCCACAGATTATGGACAAAACCATTTTCAACAAGCCAAAGCTTGTGTTCCTGAGGATGTTCACTCTGAACATTGACCAAGTATCTTCCAACATAAGGTCCAGAAACAATAAAAAGTGTTGGAGGAACTAGGTTTTCTGGATTATGCCTTCCTATCAGACTATGGAATTCATGCCTGTCTGATTCATTGAGTGCCATGATAGGGACCCTAGCACTTTCTGGACTTTCAAGGAAGGGAATTTTTTCTTTTCTTACAGCACTCTGTTGTGTATGAAGCTCTTCACCTTGTGGTTTACCATTTTCGTAGAGTTCTTCAGCTAATGCGAAAAGAGCTGGGAACATCAGACCACTGCTTCTTTCTTGAAAGGCAAATAAGAGATTATCCAGGATTGCCTTCTGGTGATAAGCTAGTCTCCTGCCAGTTCTGAACACAGGAGTATCAAAAGTTCTTAATTCATAATTAAAAACATTTATAACTCCACTTGGAGTTGGTCTGCTTTTTGGCAAAGCAGCAGCCATCAATGGTCTTGATGAGCCTTTACCGTTGATACGTGCAAAAGCATTCGCCAATTTAAACCCTGAAAATGTCGAGCGTTAGTATAGAATAAGCAGGGATCGTTCTAAACCGGGGATTGAGGGTGCTAACATGTGAGAAATAAATCAAAGAGAAAAGAATATACAAATTCACGAAATTATTACAAGATTACAAGTACAAGCATGCTTGAATTTTCGAAACAACAAAGAAGAGAGATACACATACATTCACACGAATTAGAGAGCAAAGAATGAGAGAACCACAAAATATACAAGTATATATAGACATAGATTTCGAAAGAAAGAAAGAATTTTGAGTTAGAAAAGGTTTTGGAATCCTACTCCTATTTATACACAATTTACAAATCCATATCACATAGGGAATCCATATACAACAAGGAAACAAATTAATGACCAAGTCAAACACAAAATACTAAGTCAAAACTAACTCTAACTACTTTCCCTAAAATTTAGGAGCTAATCCCTAAAAAATAGGAACACATAACAAACATATAACAAACTCCTAAAAACCACCAAATTAATTCCTAGAAAACACTAACACATATTTACTATTCACGGAGACACTATTCACGAATTAAAAACATTTATTTTTATTTTATTTTTTTACTTTTAACTAGGTTAACATGCTACCTAAAAATCTAAGTTAATTTTATTTATTTACACAAACAAGAAAAAGTAAAGATGGGGGGTTTTTAAAGATTGAAAACATAAATTTCCAGAAAATAATAAAGATTAAAATCGTTTTATTTACATAGGTGGGAAAAGAAGAATTTTCGAAGAACAATTTTTCAAGAACTAATCAAGAACAATCCATTCATGCAATCTTTAATCTTTTAGTTACCATGGAACGATATCAACCAAGAAACAAAGTTACAAGCGCCCAATGTCCCTTATATGACTTCCCTTTACACAATTGAGTAGAACAAGCGCCTAAACAATATACTTCAAATGCAGGTATCACACAATCGAAGCGACTCATAATCTCATGCATTCAAATCATTAAGAACAAGTGAAAGTTTAGTCAATAAACATGCAAATTCAAGTACTCAAAGCAAGTCTTTTCATTACATGCATAATCTGATCTCGACCTTTGTACAAAGCCTTTACTACCATATTGAACTAGGATCAACAAGCGTTCACCTAATTACTAGCTCCAATTACATGCAATCATTCCAAGTTGCGCACCCAAAGAACAAGAACATATAAAAGTTATCTATAAAACAAAACCAGATTATCATTCCATATTTCGGCAACCAACAAAGATCAAACACACATAAACCAATCAATCATTGAAAAGAACATCAAAATCGCATTCAAAAATCAGATTGTTAACTCATGGTTTCGGTTTTACACATAAGAGAATCAAAACAGAAAATACATCTACAAGAACACTAAACCGTAAAGAAAACATAGGGAAGATGGTATGAACAACCCTTGACTACATCCCAAGGTCCAAAGCAGATCCAAGGCAGCAACACAAGGTAGAATTCACGGCTAGGATGGAGGATGGCACGGCTAGGAACTTGTAGAAGCGAAAACCTGAAAACTCAAGAGCAACCGGTGAGAAACGAATTTGTGGAGAATAAAGTGTAACCCCTGAACGTCTAATACACAAGGTATATATAGTAGAACGTCTCAAGGCACTCCCAATTCGTTTCTACTTGGTTTCTCTTAGTTCGTGTTGATTTAGGACTTCTTCCTCACAAAACAGATTTCCGGCAGGATTGACCTCAGTCCACTAAAACGGCCATAACTTCCTCTAGAAAATAGCTATTGATGAACCGTAAAAAGCTCTGGAAACTAGACATCCGTAGCTTTCCAACCATATAAAGATCATAATTTTCTGAGCTCTGAGCGATTTATTGCACTCCGTTGAAGTTGACTGATCTGCACAGGCAGATTTCCGAATCTGTAATGGATTTGACTTTTAATGCACAAGTTGAGTCCAATTCGGTTTTCCTTCACATCACATGCCTCTCACATGTCTTCCACGCCTATTCTGAAGTAGAAACGTCAAGAACCTTCAAGAATCTTCAAGATTATCACGGCAATTCCAATCCTTACTCAACAAGAAGTCCAAACTCCACATTGCTTTGTAATTCGTATTTCTTGTTGCTTCCTCTTCCATGTGCACGGCATATGACCTTCTTGAGACTTCTAGATACTCCTTGAACGTTCCATGGTCTTCTCCTAGCTTCCACAGGTCTCCTAGTACGAGTAGGACTCCATATGCAAGTAGGTTTCCTAGTTGAATACTGCTTCCTTTCCGAGATGCTTCTACACTCTTCCGGAACCTTCTTGAGTAATCCTTATCCAACAGGGACTCCTTGTCACACTAGGATTCCTTATCTGAGTAGGATTGGGTTTCCTTGTCCAAGTAGAACTTCTAATTTCCGCGACTTAAGAGTTTGAATCCAAGTCAGCTTCTGATTCCTACTCCAACTAGGATTCCTTTTCCTAGTCAAACTGGGAGAACTTCCATTTCTTCATTTCTTCTCATTTCTGCGCCACTTGTGCCTTCCTTAGACATTTTTGGACCTTGAGACTCCATTTTACCTGAAAAACACTAACTAAGTTAAATTGATCAAGATAAAGGAAATAACTTAGCAAAATATAGGGTTTAAACATTATAAACGTCGCATTTTATGCTCCTATCAAATTCCCCCACACTTAGCTTTTGCTAGTCCCTTAGCAAAATCAACATAACAAACCAGAAAGACTAAGAAACAAAACAAAGACCAACGAAAATAAACTCAGTATAGAAGACGAAAATCAAAGACTCAAGACTCAAAAACATAAAAACACTTAAAGAAAAACCAAGGAAAACGTTACAAGCAAAGACTCCAACGTTGACACCACAAAAGACTCTATTGCCCTTTAACATATTGTCTCAGAAATCTCTTACTTTCAAGTCACCAAAATTAGCACTTAACCAAGCATCACATCTTCAAGATATTCAAGAGCTAAGTATAAGATATAATCCACATATAAGCATGTAAGACTTGGGGGTAAACAATGATGGTGGGTTCTTTAACATATTTCAAACAAGTCATGATTCAAACCTCACAGGGATAAATCACTCTTTCTTCTCTCAGATTCAAGGCTCATGCTTAAAAGCTTATCACTCAATTATATGTGAAAGATAACAAGTAATATCACATATGTATAAGAAACGAAAGCACATATATATCATTTTTTTTTCATAGATCTCATGAAAGATATCAACCACTTGCACAGATGAACCCAAGCCATAAGTTCAACAGTTATAACTCATCTCCACAGATCAAAGGCTGTCCCATCTTAAGGATCAAAGAGGTCTTACAATTTAAGGTTGTAATGGGGCTAAGGCTTAAGGTTAAAAGAAACGAAGGGATAGGAAAATCACGAAGTATCCTAAAAACCTAGTAGAGCACTTGTTGATGTAGAGAGACCACTTTCGAAATCCACCAAGCATAGCAAACGTCAAGTATCCTCCAAGCTTTATAAAAGGGCCAAGTGCCATCATGTTGGGCCCAAACTTCACTCTAACCTTCTTTTGAACAAGTGTGAATCGAACAAAGACCAAAATCTTCAACAATGGGCCTTCACTTCAAAGCAAACTCCAAATCCACTAAGTATAGGGGACTAAAATCCATAAACATAAATAATAACACATTTTTTTTTCTTTAATTGCCGAAACATTCTTTTTTTCTCTTCTTTTTTTTTTTACGATTTCATTCTTTTTTTTTTTTTTTTTTTCGGCAATACATACAATTTTAGTTATGGACAAGTCTACCCCCACACTTGAACTTCTTCATGTCTTCACAAGTCTTCCTTGACGCCAAAACTCCAAGCAACGTCTCAGAATATGCTCCACTAAGTCTTTAGAACAAAGGGTAAGGATATAACTATACTAGGGTTAAGGGTTAAGGAATTTTAAGGGTGATGAAAGAAAAGGCTCAATGTAGGCTCAAAATGGTTAAACTAGGGGAGTCCCACGACGGGCACAAATAGGGACACAGGCTATATTTGGCTATGGTGGTAAAAATCCTAAGTAAGTACCTTTATCCTTTCCAAAATCAGGGCCATACATTGATCATAAACGTCTCAACAAGCATAAAAGTGAATTCTAGCATTCTCTAGTCCATCAAACTTAATCTATGGCAAGTAATCAATCAAGATGAAAGAATAATGAGATCAACAGAATCATCACCAAGAAAATAAGAGTATAATTCATTTTTTTCATTAATCACTCACAAAGAAAGGGCACAAGGCTCAAATTCTAACAAAGGTTATTATGAATCACAACTTATCTTCCACATGTTCATATTCTGTACCAAAGTTACGCATGCACCATATCTACTATACATTCATATGCTTTTTATAAATCATAATTAACCAAAGAATATCATCAAACATTATCTCAATCTTGTGATCCTCTTTTAGCATTAATTTCAGAGATATAAGCTCATCCTAGACAGTTAAAAGGGCATCCTAAGACTCGATCACAAAACAAAAACCAACACAACATATAAATGACGCAACAATCATGACAAAACGTTTTGGACTTAGGGTTATTTCCCTTCTCCTTTCGGTAACTCCTTTGGAACATGACCAGGTGAAGAGAGGAACGATTTTGGCGGAGCTCAGCTCACTTGATTGACAGGGGACGAGACCCTTTGTCAGCACTTCTCATATCCAAACTAAACCTTAGACATCACATCCCATTGGATGCGCCTACGATGAAGAAGATATTTACCCAAAATCATTTTGACTCTAACAATAACCAAACAAACAAAACAACAAGTATAAAAACCGAAACATATAACACAAAACCTAAAACAAAGTTAACGCAAATTTTTTATTTTTCTGATTTTTCCGATTTTTTATTTTGTTTTCTTTTTATAACCACAAAACTAGCTCCTAAAAACAAAGTGAAACGTTATACCCTTCCCCCACACTTAAATCATGCATTGTCCTCAATGTATAAACAAGTATAAAGCATACAAAACATCAATCAAGCATGGCATAAGAGTTAACGCAAGAAATCCTAAAACAAAGACAAAGTTTCGAAAATAAAGAGAAGGGAAGAGTTCAAGAAAGCAAATCTGCGTTGATGACTCCTCCACAGCTACGGATGAAATGGGTTGCCTCCCATGCAGCGCTTAATGTTTAAAGTCTTTCAGCCTAGACTTGCACCTTCATTTACTCTTCTGGTTGTGGCGCCTCTTGGAGGGGTACATCCTCCACATTATGCTCCACAAACGCCTCATAGTAAGGCTTAAGACGATGTCCATTCACCTTGAATTCCGCTCCAGTTATATGACTCTTTATCTGTATAGCACCATGAGGAAAGACATTAGTAACAATAAAAGGACCAACCCATCTAGAACGCAACTTACCAGGAAAAAGTCTCAATCTAGAATGAAATAAAAGAACTTTTTGACCAACTACAAAGGTCTTTCCACGAATCATCTTATCATGAAAAGCCTTTGTCTTTTCCTTGTAAATCCGTGCACTATCATAGGCATCATTCCGAATTTCCTCAAGCTCATTGAGTTGCAATTTCCTATGAAGTCCAGCTTCATCCAAGTCCATATTGAACGTCTTGATTGCCCACCAAGCTCGATGCTCCAACTCCACAGGTAAGTGACACGGTTTCCCATACACCAAACGAAATGGTGACATCCCAATTGGTGTCTTGAAAGCCGTCCTATATGCCCAAAGAGCATCCTCCAAACGTTGGCTCCAATCCTTCCTTGAAGGACCCACGGTTTTCTCAAGTATCCTCTTGATCTCCCTATTTGAAACTTCTGCTTGTCCACTTGTTTGAGGATGATAAGGCGTTGAAACCTTATGCGTCACATGATACTTCCTAAGCAAAGCTTCAATGGTCTTGTTGCAAAAGTGAGAACCTCCATCACTAATGAGTGCTCTAGGCATGCCAAACCTACTAAAAATATTAGACTTTATAAACTCTGCAACAACCTTAGAATCATTAGTCCTGGTGGCTTTCGCTTCCACCCACTTAGAAACATAATCAACAGCCAAGAGAATATAAAGGAACCCATTAGATGAAGGAAAAGGACCCATGAAATCTATACCCCAAACATCAAAAATTTCGACTATTATAACAGGAGTTAAAGGCATTTGATCTCTAGGTCCTAAATTACCAGTTCTTTGGCACCTATCACATGTCATACAAAAATTATATGCATCTTTAAATATAGTAGGCCAATAAAAACCACATTCCAACACCTTCCTAGCAGTTCTATCCGAGCCAAAGTGGCCACCACATTGTTTAGAATGACAAAACTCAAGTATAGCTTTTTGTTCATTATTAGGCACACATCTCCTTATCAATTTATCAGAGCAATATTTCCACAAGTAAGGATCATCCCAAACATATTGTCTAGCTAAAAACTTAAGTCTATCACGTTGAACACTTAGCATATTACTAGGGAACGTTTTGGACACCAAATAATTAACAATATCTGCATACCAAGGCTCACTTACCTGGATTCCGAAGAGTTGTTCATCCGGAAACATCTCCACTAAGGGTATGGCGTCCTCTTCACTCACTAGCCTACTCAAGTGATCTGCCACAACGTTGTCAGAGCCCTTCTTGTCCTTGATCTCAACGTCAAACTCTTGAAGCAAGAGTATCCAACGAATTAGCCTTGGTTTTGCCTCCTTCTTGGACATTAGGTACCTTAAAGCTGCATGATCAGAATAAATAATAACTTTAGTACCCAATAAATAAGATCGAAATTTTTCTAAGGCAAAAACAACAGCTAAAAGTTCTTTTTCAGTTGTAGAGTAATTGAGTTGAGCATCATTAAGGGTCCTAGAAGCATAGTAGATGGCGTGGGGCTTCTTGTCCCTTCTTTGTCCTAGCACGGCCCCAATGGCATAATCTGAGGCGTCACACATGATCTCAAAGGGTAGAGACCAATCTGGTGGAAGCATAATTGGTGCAGACGTTAGAAGCTCCTTCAAAGTGTTGAACGCTTTCTTGCAATCCTCATCAAACTCAAACGCCACTTCCTTTTGAAGTAAACGACATAGGGGCCTAGAAATCTTGGAAAAATCCTTGATAAAGCGCCTGTAGAAACCTGCATGTCCAAGAAAAGAACGGACCTCCCTCACACTTGTGGGGTATGGTAAGTATCTAACAAGATCTACTTTAGCTTTATCTACTTCAATTCCACGTTTAGAGATAATATGCCCTAAAACTATTCCTTGTTTAACCATAAAGTGACATTTTTCCCAATTTAAAACAAGGTTAGTTTCTTCACAACGTACAAGTATCAATTCTAAGTTACTTAAGCAATTTTCGAAATCTTTACCAAAGACAGAAAAGTCATCCATAAAAACTTCAATAATTTTCTCAATAAAATCAGAAAAGATACTTACCATGCACCTTTGAAACGTACCTGGGGCGTTGCATAGTCCGAATGGCATTCTTCTGTAGGCAAACGTTCCAAAAGGACAAGTGAAGGTCGTTTTCTCTTGATCCTCATGAGCAATGGCGATTTGATTGTAACCAGAATATCCATCCAAGAAGCAATAAAACTCATGGCCAGCTAACCTCTCAAGCATCTGATCAATGAATGGCAAAGGGAAGTGATCCTTCCTAGTAGTGGCGTTGAGCTTCCTATAGTCAATACAAACTCGATGTCCAGTCACAGTTCTCTGAGGCACTAACTCATTCTCTGCATTCTTCACAACAGTTATTCCAGACTTCTTTGGCACAACTTGAACTGGTGAAACCCACTTAGAATCCGAAATAGGGTATATGACGCCACAATCAAGAAGCTTGATGACTTCTTTCTTCACAACTTCCATCATGGGTGGATTCAATCGTCTTTGAGCCTCCCTAGTTGGCTTAGCTCCCTCCTCAAGCAAAATCCTATGGACACAAGTGGTAGGGCTAATTCCCTTGATATCTGCCAAGGTCCAACCAATTGCAGTTTTGTGTCTCTTAAGCATCTCCACAAGTTTGTCCTCTTGAGTTGGCGTCAAGGATGATGAAATGATTACAGGCAATGTCTCTTTATCTCCCAAATAGACATACTTCAAATGATCTGGCAATGGCTTTAGTTCTAGGGTAGGTGCCTGGATCACTGAAGGTAAAGGTTTATTAGTAGAGATGGAAAGTGAAAAAGAAGGACTTGACCTACCTACATAGGATGTTGCCTCAAGAGAAGCAACGTTTTCTAGGTGGATAGATTCATAAGAATCCGTGAGCTCTTCCTTAGATATGGTGACGCCATTCTCAAGAATGCCAACGCCACTTGCAATGGTTGAAGCCATGGCATCATCCTCCATAATCTCCATGAATTTCTGCGCAAGTTCATCAAGTATATCAATAGAAAAACATGATTGAAAATCACTTAGGGGATACCTCATAGCTTCAAAAATGTTGAAGCCAACAACTTCTCCATCGAATTCCATTGACAAGGTGCCAGAATACACATCAATTTTAGTCCTAGCCGTCCTCATGAAGGGACGACCTAGCAAAAGTGGTGTTGACTTGGGAGAAGGCTCCTCCATCTCTAGGACGTAAAAATCAGCAGGGAAGATTAACTCACCCACCTGCACAAGTACATCCTCAACTAACCCCTTAGGGTATGCATTAGATCGATCTGCCAATTGAATAATAACATTATCATGTTTAAGTTCACCTAGACCTAGAGATGCATAAACAGAATATGGCATAACATTTATAGACGCACCTAAGTCTAGCATGGCATTTTCGAATCTAGTTGTTCCAATAACACAAGGGATAGAAAAACTCCCTGGATCCTTACACTTTTCAGGCATTTTGCGTTGAAGCACAGCTGAGACGTTCTCACTTACCTTCACCACTTCCTTCTCACGGTTTTGTCTCCTTGTGGTGCAAAGCTCCTTCAAGAATTTGGCGTACTTAGGAATCTGCTTTATGGCCTCAAGGAGAGGGATGTTGATCTGCACTTTCTTAAAAGTTTCCAAGATAGCCTTTTCGGCCTCATCTTTCTTGGACTTAGCATATCTGCTTGGGAAAGGCAAAGGAGAAGAAGTTGGATTAGTAATAACCGAATTGAAAGAGTTAGAAACTTGTCCTTTTGGTTTCGGTTCTGCAGTAGGAGATGTCACATGAGCCTTAGACGTTGCAGGGTCATCCTCCTCCTCTAAATGGACGTTGATCTTTTTGGGAGGTGTTGGAGGATCTACAAGGGTCTTACCACTCCTTGTAGTCACGGCTTTGGCTTGCTCAAAGTGAGGATTTGGGATGGTGCCACTTGGTAACTTACCTTGCTCATGAAACTTACCCATGAACTCCAACTTGACTCATTTGCTTCTTCATCTCAGCTACATCTGTGGATATGGCGTTGATTTGGTTCCCATGATTAGTTTGACCTGCAATTAAAGCTTGAGTAGACTTGGTTAGTGCTTTGATCAACTCATCATTAGAAGAAGAGGAAGAAGCATTTGAATTAAAATTCGAATTGAAAGGAGTAGGGTTAGGAGGTTGAGGCTTTTGATAAAAGCCTTGAGGACGCTGTTGGAACCCTTGAGGTGCACTTTGGACGTTGTCATTGTCCTTCCAACGAAAATTAGGGTGATCCCTCCATCCAGGATTGTAAGTATTCGAGTATGGATCATTCCTAGGACGTTGGTACCCTTGTTGGAAACCTATGGCGTTGACACCTTCTTGTCCTCCACTTTCCGTGAGTTGAGGGCATTGGTCAGACACATGCCCTTGCATTGAACACACTCCACACACCATGACTTGTCCATGTGATCCCTGAGACACTATAGAAGTAAGTCTGTTAATTTTATCTTCCAATTGAGCTAAAGTACTTACCTCATGGACCCTTTCACGTGTGGTGGTGGATTTGGGCCTAGAGCTTCCAAATTGTTGTTGATTCAAGGCCCTATTCTCAATAAGGATCATTCCAGCCGCAGGCTCCTTGTCAACAAAAGATCCACCAGAAGCTGCATCTAGCATATCTCTTTCCAATGGTGTGAGGCCATCATAAAAACAAGTGAGCAAGGTCTCCTCCTTCATGCCATGTTGAGGGCATTGAGTGATGAGAGACTTGAACCTCTCATAGTATTCTGCGTAGGACTCATCTTGCCCTTGTTGGATTCCACTTATCTTCTTCCTTAGCATGATGATGCGAGATGTAGGGAAATATTTCTCAAGGAACGCCTTCATCATGTCTCCCCACGAAGTAATTCGTCCACTAGGCAACTCATAAAGCCACTGCTTTGCCTTGTCAGCCAACGAAAATGGGAAGGCCTTCAACTTCAAAATATGTTCATCAGCTCCTTGAGGCTTCATGCTAGTGCAGATGAACTGAAATTCCATCAAGTGGTTGTTGGGATCTTCCATAGGGAGTCCATGGAATGTAGGAAGACGATGAAGCAACCCAGACTTCAACTCAAAATCAGCTGTTAATCCCTCAGCTGCAGCAGGGTAGGTTATGCAGGTTGGCACTCCCCCAGGTGGGATGACGGATGTAGAGAGTTGCCTTATGGTGAGAGCCATTGGTGGTGGTGGTGGTGGGACGACTAAAAGTTCACGAGGTGATGGAGGTGGCGTTTGGTGTGGTGATGGATTAACTGAAGTGTCCGAAGCTTCTGATCCTCCTTCTATTCTATTCCCTTCACTATCCACTTGAAGTTCACGAAATTGAAGAGGTGTGGTCACTTCAACGTCAAAAATGTCCGGGTTCTTCTTCAATTCCTCAAGTCTATCTTTGAGGACTTGAAGAGGCGTTTTAGTGTTCTTGGGTGGTTCAGATGATCCAGACATTCATTGATCCTGAAATAGAATAAAGTATAAAGTTAGTAAGATATAAACAAGACGTGGACCAAGGTACACACATCAGGAGTCATCACATTTATACATGTATAACCAAAGTCAACGAAAATAATAGTGGTTAGTTACAATCTTTTACAACTTTCGAAATAATCAACTTTAATAAGAGAATTGTAAGTCAAGGTTTAGACGTGCGGCCCAGAGATTCTAATGTTAATACAAGTCTCCCCTCCTAAATCTTTTGGTAACTCTTTTCACACAGAGCCAGGTAGTAGAGGAACGATTTTGGCGGAGCTCAGCTCACTTGATTGACAGGGGACGAGACCCTTTGTCAGCACTTCTCGTATCCAATCAACCTAGACACTCTATGCTACTAAGGTGCGCCTACTTGATAAAGGAGGTTGCTTGACAAGTATTAATAAAAGAACTCTCACCTATTCCGTTATGACTTACTTTCTTCTTACCAAAACCAATTCTCTCGAAAATTGTCTAAGTATATGACTTTAATAAAACATCATGAACTATTGTTTTGGACGTGCGGCCCAAGTCCTTGTCTCAACACATATTTCTTCGCAAATCCTTTGGGCAACCTTACTGAAATGGCCAGTGCGGGGGAGGACGAGCACAAGAGGTAGAAACCATTTCGGCAATTGCCTTTCTGATTTCAAAACCCGTCATGAACGTTGTCCCCTTCCTAGAGTCACCATCTCACATAGGCTATACTTACTAAGATAAGGGAAAAATTAAGTGCAAGACATTTTTCAAGTGTTAACAAAAGCCGCCCACAACCTTAAGAGACCTAAATTAGGTGCTAATAAGGGGTTAAGGCTAATGTCAACAAACGAGACTTCACCTATTCCATAATAGTTCACAATCCCTTACCAAAATCATACCTTAGTGGCGTTTTCATCACATGAAGACTTTTCAATCCCCGGCAACGGCGCCAAAAATTGATACGTGCAAAAGCATTCGCCAATTTAAACCCTGAAAATGTCGAGCGTTAGTATAGAATAAGCAGGGATCGTTCTAAACCGGGGATTGAGGGTGCTAACATGTGAGAAATAAATCAAAGAGAAAAGAATATACAAATTCACGAAATTATTACAAGATTACAAGTACAAGCATGCTTGAATTTTCGAAACAACAAAGAAGAGAGATATACATACATTCACACGAATTAGAGAGCAAAGAATGAGAAAACAACAAATTATACAAGTATATATAGACATAGATTTCGAAAGAAAGAAAGAATTTGAGTTAGAAAAGGTTTTGGAAATCCTACTCCTATTTATACACAATTTACAAGTCATATCACATAGGGAATCCATATACAACAAGGAAACAAATTAATGACCAAGTCAAACACAAAATACTAAGTCAAAACTAACTCTAACTACTTTCCCTAAAATTTAGGAGCAAATCCCTAAAAAATAGGAACACATAACAAACACATAACAAACTCCTAAAAACCACCAAATTAATTCCTAGAAAACACTAACACATATTTACTATTCACGGAGACACTATTCACGAATTAAAAACATTTAATTTTTATTTTATTTTTTTACTTTTAACTAGGTTAACATGCTACCTAAAAATCTAAGTTAATTTTATTTATTTACACAAACAAGAAAACATAAAGATGGGGGGTTTTTAAAGATTGAAAACATAAATTTCCAGAAAACAATAAAGATTAAAATCGTTTTATTTACATAGGTGGGAAAAGAAGAATTTTCGAAGAACAATTTTTCAAGAACTAATCAAGAACAATCCATTCATGCAATCTTTAATCTTTTAGTTACCATGGAACGATATCAACCAAGAAACAAAGTTACAAGCGCCCAATGTCCCTTATATGACTTCCCTTTACACAATTGAGTAGAACAAGCGCCTAAACAATATACTTCAAATGCAGGTATCACACAATCGAAGCGACTCATAATCTCATGCATTCAAATCATTAAGAACAAGTGAAAGTTTAGTCAATAAACATGCAAATTCAAGTACTCAAAGCAAGTCTTTTCATTACATGCATAATCTGATCTCGACCTTTGTACAAAGCCTTTACTACCATATTGAACTAGGATCAACAAGCGTTCACCTAATTACTAGCTCCAATTACATGCAATCATTCCAAGTTGCGCACCCAAAGAACAAGAACATATAAAAGTTATCTATAAAACAAAACCAGATTATCATTCCATATTTCGGCAACCAACAAAGATCAAACACACATAAACCAATCAATCATTGAAAAGAACATCAAAATCGCATTCAAAAATCAGATTGTTAACTCATGGTTTCGGTTTTACACATAAGAGAATCAAAACAGAAAATACATCTACAAGAACACTAAACCGTAAAGAAAACATAGGGAAGATGGTATGAACAACCCTTGACTACATCCCAAGGTCCAAAGCAGATCCAAGGCAGCAACACAAGGTAGAATTCACGGCTAGGATGGAGGATGGCACGGCTAGGAACTTGTAGAAGCGAAAACCTGAAACTCAAGAGCAACCGGTGAGAAACGAATTTGTGGAGAATAAAGTGTAACCCCTGAACGTCTAATACACAAGGTATATATAGTAGAACGTCTCAAGGCACTCCCAATTCGTTTCTACTTGGTTTCTCTTAGTTCGTGTTGATTTAGGACTTCTTCCTCACAAAACAGATTTCCGGCAGGATTGACCTCAGTCCACTAAAACGGCCATAACTTCCTCTAGAAAATAGCTATTGATGAACCGTAAAAAGCTCTGGAAACTAGACATCCGTAGCTTTCCAACCATATAAAGATCATAATTTTCTGAGCTCTGAGCGATTTATTGCACTCCGTTGAAGTTGACTGATCTGCACAGGCAGATTTCCGAATCTGTAATGGATTTGACTTTTAATGCACAAGTTGAGTCCAATTCGGTTTTCCTTCACATCACATGCCTCTCACATGTCTTCCACGCCTATTCTGAAGTAGAAACGTCAAGAACCTTCAAGAATCTTCAAGATTATCACGGCAATTCCAATCCTTACTCAACAAGAAATCCAAACTCCACATTGCTTTGTAATTCGTATTTCTTGTTGCTTCTTCTTCCATGTGCACGGCATATGACCTTCTTGAGACTTCTAGATACTCCTTGGACGTTCCATAGACTTCTCCTAGCTTCCACAGGTCTCCTAGTACGAGTAGGACTCCATATGCAAGTAGGTTTCCTAGTTGAATACTGCTTCCTTTTCCGAGATGCTTCTACACTCTTCCGGAACCTTCTTGAGTAATCCTTATCTAACAGGGACTCCTTATCACACTAGGATTCCTTATCTGAGTAGGATTGGGTTTCCTTGTCCAAGTAGAACTTCTAATTTCCGCGACTTAAGAGTTTGAATCCAAGTCAGCTTCTGATTCCTACTCCAACTAGGATTCCTTTTCCTAGTCAAACTGGGAGAACTTCCATTTCTTCATTTCTTCTCATTTCTGCGCCACTTGTGCCTTCCTTAGACATTTTTGGACCTTGAGACTCCATTTTACCTGAAAAACACTAACTAAGTTAAATTGATCAAGATAAAGGAAATAACTTAGCAAAATATAGGGTTTAAACATTATAAACGTCGCATTTTATGCTCCTATCAACCGTCTGCCGTTTGAGACGGGCTAGCCAATCCTTTACCCTGGATTGATCAGTTGAGGCCAAGCCTTTTGGACTTAGCAGAAACCTTTTAAGAATTTTTTCTTTGGTTTCTTTAGGATCCTCTTCAGGTTCCTGTTCTTTCCCAGTCCTTCTGCTTCTGGGATTACGACCTTCGTCGTCTTCTCTTTGGCTGAACATTGCCATCTCTCTGGTCAATGCATCTGGAAGATAGTTCTTGTTTCCTGTAATTAATTCAACAGTATAATCATATTGGTTAAGAAACAATTGCCAGTTAGCTAATCTTCCTCTATCTGCAGCTTTATCGAGTTTAAAATTTTTGAAATTCTTTACTCTAGCACAATCCTTGCGGACAGTAAAAGGTTTTCCAAGAAAAGCTGGAGAATTTAAAATTGTTTTCTTGACAGCCAAGATTTCTTTTTCCCCTGTGGGATAATTCAGTTTTGCAGGGCTGAACTTGCCACTACAAAATTTGCAGATCTTTTCAATGTTAGTTCCAGGCGCTCTCGCCAGAACAACACCGGACCAGTAATTATCACTCGCATCTGTCTGGAGGATAATTTCATCATTTTCCTCTGGTTGCTGTAGAGGAGGGAGGTTTTTGCAGAGATTTTTTATCTGCTTCACGATCTTTTCATCATCTTCTGTGAAGTTCCATTTTTTCTTGGAACTTGTCTTAGGAGATAACATTGTTGTTAACCCTGAGATTTTAGGAATGAAATCTCTCCCATAATTTATGACACCAAGGAATCTCTCTAGACTCTTAGCATCAGGAATTCTATCTGGAAACTTCCAGATCTTCTCAAGGATGTGAGGTTGGAGCTTTATGACTCCATTCTTGATGTTTATTCCTAGGAAATCGACTTCATCGAGGATAAAGAAGATTTTCTTTTCTCCTAGGATAATTCCATGTTGAACTATCAGCTTTACTACCTCATGGAGGTGCTTCATGTATTCTTCTCTGTTTTTGGAGAAGACCAGGATGTCATCTATGTAGACGACGCAGAACTCCGCTACATGCTTGAAGATGTTGTCCATCTTTCTTTGGAAGATTGAGGGAGCTTGCTTCAGACCAAAAGGCATTACCAGCCACTCGTAATGACCTTATGGTGTTCCAAATGCAGTGAGAGGTACACTCTCAGGATGCATCTTGACCTGCCAGAAACCTGATTTTGCATCGAATTTCGAAAAGACTTTGGCTCCTCTGAGCTGGTTGATCAGTACTCTAACTTAAGCAATCTGATAACCGTCTTTGACAGTCTTCTTATTGACATCTCTGTAGTAAATAACCATTCTAGCTTTTCCTCGTAGATTTTCTGCATGATTTCTCACGTAGAATGCTGGAGCAAGATGAGGGCTAGTGGAAGGTTGAATTAATCTCTTTTTCAGGAGATCTTCAATATCACTTCTGAATTCTTTTTGGTCTTCCTCTTTGTATTGAGGAATGGCTTTGACATGACAGATGGCATTCATGTCATGCAATCTCAATTCACAGACCACTGGGTCTTTTTCCCAAAACTTCTAAGGATCTACATCGATATTCTGCTCGAGTAGTTTCTTGATTTTCTCAATAGTGGGAATTTTCTGAGATTCAAGCTTGTTCTGAAAGTGCTTGAGGTTGTGCTCATGGATGAAACTAGCTTCTTCATCTTCACTAGTTTCTTCTTCTTCTTCTTCTGAAGATTCTTCAACAAGCAATTCTTCTCGTTGTTTGATTTGGAGTATGGACTCAAATTTGGGTTTGTAGGGGGTAAGATCACCACTATTCTGTTGCGATCTCTGATACTGAGTAGTAAAACCGGGACCTACTACACTTTTTGCTTGTGTGAGTCGGTCTGCCCAGAACACCCGTTCTCCTTTTCTGAAGCCTATTGCTTCTTCATCCTGAATAAATCTTTGTTGGAGAATAAAATCATTTCCCAACAAGAAATCGGATCCTTGGCCTTCAGATTGCCAAACATTCTGGATGATAAATGTTCCTCCACCGATGGTGATATGAACATTTTTTGCTACTTTTTTCATGGTGAGATGGCTTCCATCAAATGTAACACCAGTAGCCGATTTTTTCTTATCTTCTTTCCAGAGTTCATCTGGAATTGCAAATCTCTTTGCAACAGTAAATCCCGATCCATTATCCACAAAGGCATGTAGATGATACTTTTTATGATCAGGGAATTTCAGTCCAATCTCTATATAGTTGCTGTATCTACTTGTAGAGACGACTTTCGATTGTTGAAGCTCATTTTCTTGAGCTTGTTCCTTTGGAATGAATGGTTTACATTCTTCTTTTGGAACAATTTCTGGTGTTTCAACCAGTTCAATATCTTTATCGATTTTTTCTTCACTGATGATTTCTTCCTTTATTTCTGAGGAAGAGGGTTCCATGGTTTCCTGGAACAGAGTTTCAACTTCTTTCGCTTTTTTCTCAGCGAAATATTCTTCATATTCCTGCTCAACCAACTGGCTGACAAGACCATTCTTGGTTTTTCTTTTTGCTTCAACTATGAAGCATTCTTTGTGATAAGTCTTCTTAGACTCTTCACAAAACATAGGGAGACCATTCTTTTCGTGACATAAGCAATAGTCACAAACGAATATACCAGGGTTCACCTGATAAGAAGACATGAAGGATTCTGTCTTGCTTTCTTCCCAGTTTTTGATTCTCAAAACATTCATTTGTCTGGATTCGAAGTACTCTACTTCAGAATCTATCTCAGACTCATCTGATGAAGTTTCTTCTTCGGACCAGGCAGAGTAGACTGACCTGTTGTCTTCTTCATCATCGGAATAGGCTATTTCGTAGCCTTTCATGTTTTCTACTTCTACTATTTGCTCATATTCTTCAAAGAGAGCTTTAGTAGATCTTTTACCCTTTTCTGGGCATTCATTGGCATAGTGTCCTTCAGCTTTACACAACCAATATCTGCAAGCTTTCTTGCTGGGTTGTTTATGCTGATGAGTATTCTTCTTTTTCTTGAAGAATTTCTTTTTAGGATCTTCATCCTGTTGTTTCTTGTAATTGGAACTTCTCTTGAATTTCCAATTCTTCTTCTGATTACTCTTTTTGAATTTTTTAGAGTAATATTTTTCTTTTTTCTTCTTTCTGTGGAATTTGGATTCATGACATCCCCAGTTTGTGTGCATATCTAGTATTCCATAGCAGAAATTTTCAACTCCTTTGAGTTGCTTCTTGGCCATCTTAGCTCTAAGATTGGCTTTGCATTGCTCTTTCAATAATTGCCTGATTCTGTCGGCAATTCCTCCAACTGAAAATCTTTCAATTGGTTTTTCAGCTATGCTTTCTCTCACAGCTGTTCTCCATGGTTCAGGGAGCTTTCTGTGCAACAGATTAACTAGATCAATATTCTCTAGTTCACCAATTGTACAGTAATATTCCTGAAACTCATTCAGGTATTCTTCGAAATATCTCATGTCACAGATTTTGAGAGCATAGATATTCGACTTTGCCGTTTCTTTGGCTTTCTCACTCAAATTTGAGAGATCTCCACAGAACTGATCGTACAGGGGTACTGCAAAATCATACGGAGACTTTGAATTTTTTATCTCTTCAAGCCAGTCTCTTCCTCTGGCAGTTTCTTTGAAAGATAGGTAGTACTTTTTTGCCACTCCAGTAAGAGTAGTTTCATAGTACACCTGCAAATCTGGTGCTTCAAATTTTCCAAGGGTAAGTGCAGAAGCCATCATCAGGCTGTCTACCCATTGGTCAATGGTTTTTCTTTTGTCTAGACTCTTGTCTAGATTTAACCAGATGCCATAGTTCGTGATAGGAACTCTAGGCAAATTGTCCTCTGGGACAAATCTTTGGGAATTTCTTTCCCCTTTTTTACCCGTGGGGGCTTTCTGAAATGGGAGTTTTGTTTCCCTTGTTTCTCTTTTTATGAAAGTTCTGGAGCTTTCTCCATCTTCCATTTCAATATCTTGATAAGGAAAGACTTTTCTCGTCTTTCTGAATTTGAATTCTTTCATTTCCTCGATTAGTTTTTCTAATCGTTCAGGGCTTTCACAATTCTCAGCTTCTTCATAAATACCATAGAGCCTCTCAGCTCTGAGCATGTTGACTGGTCGGTTTAGATCAGCTTCCAGATCTTCTTCTGATATTGGCTCTTCAATAGTGGGTTTTGTACCACTGACACTAGCTTCTCTAGTGCTGTAGCTTCTTCTCAGAAGACTGCTGTTTATCCTGAGGTTCTCAGGATAGACATCACTTTTCGTGTGATTGTCGAAGTTGAGGCTGATTTCTCCAGTTCTTCTACTCTCGTAGATTTTTGCTTTTCCTCTTTCCGATTGCTTTTTTAGACCTGATAATTTCCATTCAAGAGGAAATGTCACTTCATTCCAAGTAACCTTGTGGATCTACTGTGAATGGTTCTTCTGATTAGTAAGGAATCCAGTAGTAAGACCTGGGATATTTGTTATCCTTGTCTTAGGGGCTACTGTGGTACTCACTACAAAAAAAAATTCAATTTGCCACGGCGCAATGCCGTCGCCGAAAGCCAAATTGCCGTCGCAAAAGACCAACGGCGACGGCAATGTCGCCGATGTCGTTGGTGGCGTCGCCATTGCTATTTGCGACGGCAATTACGCTGTCGCATGAATTTTGGCGACGGTATTTATGCCGTCGCAAAGAGCAATGGCTACGCCATCTACAATTTTGCAGTCAGGTCTTTGGCGACGGCAACAATGCCGTCGCAAAGTGCATATCATTGATAAAAAAAAACCTGGCATGCAATTTTGCATACCAGATTTTTATCTTTGGAGCAGAAAAAGCCAAATAATAAATTTTATATAAAATGCACCAAAACATGAATACCAGATTCAAATACATATATAGCTGATAAACATGTTTGATCAATTGAACAACACTTATCATCAACCAAAGAACAAAAGAAAACTAGAAAGCGTGCCCGCGCTTTGCTGCGGATAGGCTATCCGATAGTGGAAGTTGACATGGATCACAATATGTTCTCAAGCTGCTTGACATTCACAGATTCGTCAAACCTGGATAATCAACCAGAGAATTAGACTTGTAGAAAATGTGAATCAAAAAAGTATGATGAACTGTAAATGTATATTTACTAGATAGACAGCCCGCGCTTTGCTGCGGGTATTTTTATTACCGATAAATAATATTCTAGGCAGTTTATCATCAACTAAGCCTACTGTGATCAATTTACTCAGTAAACAAATTGAGAGTGTATACCTTTAATGACATCCCTCTGGTTCTTGGATCGCAGCCCAATATTGTTCCGAATTTGTAAGTATACAGATCATAATCAAGAATGCTTTGGGTTCGGAAAAGCCTTGGAAGAAGAAGAACCACCATAATCAAACTACTTGATCAATCATCAGAAAATAACAAAAAAATCAAAATTCAATCAGTTGGGAAATTCGGGTTTCAATTTTGAAGAACCGCAGAATTACTTACCAAGGAATGAACTTAATGTACCTTAGTATTGGAGGTATGGTCGTCAAACGCCTCAGCTCGATTAAAAACCTTCAGCATACTGTACAAAAGCTAACAACAAATGTCAGAAATATACTGACCTGGAAAGCTGAGCCTAAAACTTTTAAAAATAGTGTCATTGAAAGTCTGAGTAAGTTTCAAAATAAGCAAGATATGATGGTTAATTTAGGTTATTCACTTACTGAGTACAAAATAGCTAACAACTTTTAATTTAGGGTGTAAGCTGTTAACCATCAACACATAACTAAAAAGGAATGAGAAAGAACATTACTTTTTTGCACTGGTCTATTTGGGATATAGAGTCTACCAAATATTTGAGGAAATAGTGATAAACTGGTATTTAATATAAAAAGAAGGGTTTGCAATGAGAAACTCAAAGTAATAATAATCATCAATAGTTATAGCAGTACTACTAACATATATTTTCTTGAATAAAGTTATGCATGCCATTAATCTCAGATTGCAGTAAAGGTAAATGTATGGAGAGAGAAGGAAAAATAATCATTAAACTACTTTGGTTCTATATTTCAATCTGCTGGTTCTCTAACAATCAACTCAAGCAAACTCATTAAAATTTGGCCGATGGGATGTATTAGTGAAATGATGCTATGATAGCTTTTATACCTATCTCTTTCTATGCTATGTATTAGTAAAATTTGAGCATTTTATATAAGCCTAAACCCCTATCTCTTTCTGTCTATATGTATGAATGTCTGAAAACAATATAAAACGATATAATTGTTGCCAGTTAACTTTATAACAATTATAAGTAGCTGGAACAATGAAAACTTTTCCAGGAAAACGAACAGCTACAAATCTATCTATTTTTATAAAGTAAACACATAAAACGAAGCATGCCAAATTTCTATGATCAAAACATAACAATTCCTTCAACAAAGTCAATATGAAATGTCCAATCCTAGTGAACAATGGATGCACAGAAAGTTGACACAGAATTTAATAAAAATAAAATTGCTTCTGTACAGAAATCCATTATAATCTATGACCAAATTTCAAACCATAAGCAGCCAAATCTCCAAGATAGTTCAAGGTATGCTGAGAAAATCACTTTACACCATGAAAATTAGGGGCCTTGATTAGTTGATTCTGCAAATTCAGTTGAGTACCTATAGCTGCAAAAAAGAAGAAGATAGAAACAAAGTTACAAAACATACAAACATCAAACATAAATATAACAGTTCACAAAAACATTTTCATCATATAACATATAACATTTTCATCATCTAAATTTGCAAAAAGACAGACCTCTTCCTCCAAACCGACCATTAGGAGCTGCTCCAAAATTACTCCAGGTTTAAGCCTCCCTCGATTAGCAGATAAATGCAACAAGGAGTTAGTAGGAAGGGTTCAGCATCAGGCTTGGAAAGTCTTTATCATCCTCTAAATGCAAAATGACATGTGTTCCTAATAGCTTTCTGTTTCTGTCAAATGCACCTATCATCAACCTAACGAGGATATTATTCCTAAAATTTCATAAAAATGGAATCTTTCACTATATTTCATGCTTTTTCCTAAGCACACATTTGGCAACAGACACAAACCAACTTCAACTTCTTTACAGAAGTTCAAAACTTCAAATATCTTAGAAAACCACAACACAGGTCTATCATAAAACTAAAAAATCCACAACCTTTCTCACAAATTCAAAAATTTTGATGCATTACAAAGCAGGAAACGAAAAAAAAATAAAAGAAAGCTTTACCAACAAAAAAAAAGCACATACCCAGAGCTGAGGCTTCACTCATCTGAGAGCTCCTCACGTCTCTCCTTCTCCATCAGCCTAAAACAACCAACATCAAAAAGAGCACATAAAATTAGTAAAACTATTAGAGAATCCATAAACAACCGGGTGCTCAAGCAAAAATCCAAAAGGGTATTCCAATTCACAACACCCACCAAGCAGAATCAAGAAAAACAAATCCTGAATCTAGAATTGAATCAAAAAGATTAAGTCTTTGGATATCAAACTGGTATAAAGGGGACAAAAAAACACAAAAAACCCAGAAAAAAGAAACGTATTACTAGCATCTTCATGAGTCAAACAAAGATCTGAGCAGCAGCACTGACTAGAAAGAGAGTACGAGGACATGAATCGAATGAATTGATACGAGATTTTCTGGGTTTGATTCGAATCGAACTTCAAAGGAGAGGTCCAGAGGCGGAGAGTTCTGGGTTTGAATCGAAAGAACTTCAAAGGAGAGGTCGAGAGGGTCCAGAGGAGGAGATTTCTGGGTTTGAATCGAAACGAGAAGCAGAGAGAGGGCGGAGCCGCGGAGAGGCGGAGAGTTTGCGATGACGGAGAGATGGGATTTGGCGGAAGATGGGATTTGCGATGACGGAGAGGTCGGGAGGACAAGAGAGACGAAGAGATCGGCCTCCATTTTGAGAGTTTTTTTTTTTGTTTTTGAGCAGAGGGCGACTGTCGTGGTTTTCATACCACGGGAAGAATTGAAGAAACGCGACGGCATGTCTTTTACAGTCGCAAACTCTTAGTATTTTACTACGGCTAACTCTTGCCGAAGTAAACCATTGAGTTTGCCACGCCCAATGGCGACGGCAGTTGTTACCGTCGCAAATATTTTGCACAATCGCGACCCCTCAGTTTTTGCCGTCGCAAAAGAGGAGGCATTGGCGACGGCAATTAAAGGCCGACACAAATTGGTGAAGCTAAAACAATTCTTTTTTGTAGTGACTCATCAATTTATAGTATATTCTGTATACTATTGCGAGTTCTTGCATATCTTCTTTCATGGATATGCCATCTGTCTTGACTCTCACTCTGAGACAGTGAGCTGCATCTTTCAAGCTGGTGGTGAAGTTGGGGAAGCAGTTGAAATACGCCACTTGGTCACATAAGGATGCTTCGAGTGTTCCCAACAGACTAGCTTGGAAGTCTGTTAACCTGTTGTCCTGTAGAACACATAGGACTGAACAGTTTATGCCTTCACGAGCAAGCAGATTTATGCCTACTTGGACTGCTCCAATATGCATAAATTGATATTTTTTTGCTTGGGCTCTGGCAATTTCTACTGGAGTGATCAGTAGAAGATCGGTCTCTCCACCTGCTGTTGCTGGGGTTGTAATCTCCAGTAGTTTGAAATAATGGCTGTCCATTAAATCAAATTTTCCCCTTTTGTAGATTTGTTTAAAATCTAACTTTGGGATTGAGGAATTTTTTACTTTTTGTTCAATCTCATTGAACTCAAATTCTTCAGCATTTAGGAGCTGTACTCCTTTCTTTTTTCCAAAGATGCTTAACATCTTCATTTCTCTTTTTTCTGTTTTCTCCGGGTTTTCATACCGGATACTAGTCTGACTAGTAGATGGTTCCAAAAAAATCATGTTTGGAACACGATTTGTGTCTGGTTTTTCTAATGGTTTGAATCCATTAGTTTTCTTTTTTACTGTAGGCATTTTCTTGTCCTTCAGTATAGAATCCAGCGTTTTTTGCTGTTCTTTGATTTTTCTACTAACACTCGTTAGTTTTTCTTCTTCCGTTTTTGGAAGATCCTTGATATAATCCAGTTTGTTTTCCAATCTTTCTAATTGGTGGATTATAACAGGTAATTTTTCTAGATGAGTGTGACATCTAGATATTTCTAGTAACAGCTTCTGATATTTCTCATCAGAAGATTTCAGTAGAGAATTTATTTTCTCTAATAACAATTCTGACATTGTCACCATTAAGGAGGGGTTCTCCTTGAGCTATTTTACAAGCTCTGATACCAGTTGAGTGCGGATCTAACCAATGCTCAAATAATCAAGAGGTTTTTGTTCCTCTTCCAGAACATATAGGAGATTATCTATCTCTTCTTCTATTTTATAGATTCTAGTCTGAAGTTTATAAATAATATCCCAGTAATTGGGAGATTCTCTATCAAGGCTGTCCCGATAGGTTTTTAACTTTCTCAATTTTTCTCTCTCTCTTTTTGTAGTTCTTTACTAGTATGTTTGCATATAGCAATTAATTCAAGTCTGTCTACAATTGAAATTATGAATAGTAAATCGTACTGTTTACCTTTTGAATTTAGAGGATGACTGTCAACTTCATATATATATATTCAAATAAAACTCTGATAGGCCCACCACGTTTCTAAAACCTTTATATAACAATAAAATAGATAGTAAAATTGAATTGTATGAAAAAGACAAATGCATATGCAGACTCTAACGACGACAAAGAGAATTGCTAGAGAAAGGAATAAAGGGTACTAATGGTATGGATTTTGAAAATATGGGTAGGTAGGAAAGGAAATGAGAAAAGGTTGTGTAAGGAGGAACAAAAATAATACATTGGGGTGTATGAGCATTAACCCATTATTAATTAGTCTTTGGGCTTTTCGCTGATGAAATGGAATGAGAAGAAGGTTGAGGTTATGCCTATAATTAGTAAATAAAGGGAAAATCTACATCTATCACGGTCAGAAGTAGGACTGAGCACGGGCCGAAATTGTGGTAATCCCGATCCCGATCCTGGAATAGAAGTTCCATACGGGTCGATACAGTTTGGGTCATTTTGAGAATTAATCCTGACAAGCCCGAACCAGATCGGTAATGGGCCAGGACCCGAACCGGAAAAAAAAAAAAAAAAAAAAAAAAAAAAAAAAAAAAAAAAAGGTTCCTGAAATTTCCCAGTTTGCATTTCTACTTTTCCATTACTTCAACCTTGCAATCAAATGACCATTTCAAAGAGAACAAGCAAGAGTGCAATCCCTACAACACTTCATCATTTCATAATCCAAAAAGCTAATCTTATTCAATAAATCAAGCACATGATGAAGTATGAACAACACTAAAAGCTAAAAGCCTAAAACTGAAGAAAAAAATGACCAAATCTGCGTAGTGCTTAGTTGCATACTTGCAATTGCATACCAAAGTACCAAAACTGTAAGCTGCAGCTAAAAGCTAAACAAGAAGAAAAAAAATGACCAGATGTCCAAATCTGCATATTGCAATATTGCATTATTGCATACCAAATTACCAAACCTGCAGGCTGCAGGTAAAAGCTAAAAAAGAAGAAAAGATTCAAAGAAGACCAAATCTGCATAGTGCATGCTAAGTAGTTGCATACCAAAGTACCAAACCTGCAAGCTGCATCTAAAAGCTAAAATAGAAGAAAAAAATGACCAAATATGCATTTGCATATGAAATTCTGCATATTGCATACCAAAACTGCAGTGACTTAGTGCATAGCTAAAACAAAATCAACTAATATATGCAAGCACATTATTGATTATTCCAACAATCCATCGTTAACAAACACTGACCAAAGCTGCATTAGTCCATTAC
Organism: Rosa lucieae; assembly: GCA_024704745.1. Taxonomy (NCBI): domain Eukaryota; kingdom Viridiplantae; phylum Streptophyta; class Magnoliopsida; order Rosales; family Rosaceae; genus Rosa; species Rosa lucieae. Next base: position 27,542,535 of record CM045498.1, read on the forward strand.
ATGCCACAATTTGACACTTCAATTCCAAACTGAATACAATAAAGTTCTTAAACACTAAAGCCATCATTGAAAATGTGCACACAACTAATTGAAATCTTCAAACATCTATCACATTACCAGCTACCACAAGCTTTCCCTTGCCTTTTGATTTTGGAATTGGAGCTGGGCACACATTGGTTTTTCTAGATGCAGTGCTTCCATACTTTGCAAACAAACAAAATAAATAAAAAAGTTAGTTAATGATTATGCACTGAAAATACTCAAAACACTCAAACACTTATAAGGAAAAGAGTTAGTTAGATACCTTGCTCAACTTCTTCATAAAACTCAATGTTTTCAATTGAGCAATCATCAACAACCTCTGCAATATCATCACATATCAACCCATTCTTCATGCAAATCAGTCCCTCCACTATTCTAGGAGTTAACGAGCTCCTAAAACAATCAATCACTCTGCCTACTATTGAAAAACAAGACTCTGAGGCCACTGTGGAGGTCTGAATTCTAAGAACATCCCTTGCTATTGCTGCTAATACTGGAAACTTGCAACCATTTATCTTCCACTAACACAGGATGTCAAAGCAATCTTCATCATTAGTTGGGTCAATGGAGCATCCAGGTATTGATCTACGACATGAGCTTTGATTGCCTCACTACTTTCTTTAACAACCTTTTTCCAATTATTGAGCAGCTGGCCTCTAACTCCTCCTCTGCTGTGGCTGCTTCTACTTGTATATGCTAGATGAAGAGCCTGGAAATTGCTACCTTTGCAGCTAGGCCTGGGATCGGTTCTTGTTTTGACATTTTTTGCAGAAATCGGAATCGGAACCGATGTCCCTCTTCCTGTTCGGTGTGACCTGTTTTTTTTTTCTTGAAACATTATTTTCGTTTCGGTTACAGGTTGAAACCGGTTCCTAGCCAGAAAGAAAACATACGACTTTTTCCAGTTTCCCAGCCACATTTCATTGCAGTTCATAATTTCAAAGACCATTAAACTTCAATGCAAAACACAACCAAGACAATCAAATGAACACAACCACGACAATCAGTAGTACAATACATTGAAAATATAAAATCAAATGCATCAAAAGTTCAAAACCACTTCAATAGTTCTACATTATAGTTCAAATGTTCAACCTCTTCAAAGAACTTCAAGTGTTCAATGCAATTTTCAACACTTGGAAGTCTTCAATTACAGCTCAATAAGTCCATGAACTTCTTCAACTATGTAGTAGCAGCAGTACACAAGTTCACAAATGACATGAAACTGCCACAATGAAGTGATGAATTGAATAAAGAGTTCCAACGGCATTCTGCCACAATGCAATCTTGCACAATTCAGAAAATGGAACTTGAATCACAACACAGTCTTGCGCAAATCAAATCATAAATGAGCAGTTGAGCACAATAGAAAGTTCATAGGAAAAAAAAATAAAGGATTGCTGGTCCTTAACTTGCAATCTTGATTCTTCCAACTACATTCTGCAAAACCAACATGATATTATCATTATTATGTCACACTATGCCAAAAAAGCTATCAGACGACAGAAGATTGATTTCTGTCGTCTGAGTCTTTCAGACGACAGATAAATTAAATGTGTTGTCTCTTACTTGTTTCATTTTGAAAATATGATCAAATTCAGACAATACTTCTATGTCATTGTAATAGATGAAAATATTACATATCTAACCCTAGTAAAAATTTTGTAATTCCCTCTAACTACATCAAGTGCTTTCCCTCTCAAAGATCCCAAACCCTAGCTCAGAAGTCAATGGGGTGATATTAGACAACATTTTTAAGAAATTGTGTTGTCTGAATAATATGAGTTTGACTTTTCTTTTAAGTTTTTTTTTGACATAATTGCAAAACACTTCGTGCTCCCACACTCAACAACTCTGTTTAAAACTGAGACTATAACCAAAAACTCGAAAAACACTCCGTCTTTCTTTGACTCCTCTGAGTCTTCTCTCTTCCCTCTCCTCCATCTGAACTCAAAACCCAGACTTCGTCATCCCTAGTTTTCTTCGACAATCACATAACAAATTCATCCCCATGTCAATCACTTTTTGAAACAAACACAGAGAAACCTCTCCCTCTCACGCGTTCGCTCGTGTTGGTCTCTTTAAAGTGTCAATTTCATCGGTCTCTTTAAACCAACCAAACCTATTGTTTCACTATTGTTGCTAAGCCATTCGATTCACTATTGTTTGATTTAGGGTTTCAATTGGATTTGTTTTGGGTTTTAGGGCTTTATCTGGAATTCAGTTTGGGGATTTAGGGTACCGACCGCTCCGACCGTCTCACCTTCAGCTCTTGCTCCGGGGGCATTTGTTTCTCCAACGGCTTGCCTGTCCACAAATGGGTCGTCACCAGTTCAAGCTCTGCCCACCCGCTTCTCATTGACAGGAGGTTTGCTTAAATTTTGGCCATTCTCCATTAAGAATAGCTACTTCGACGAACACCCTAACTTTCAATTGGTTATATTCCCTCTCAATTTGAGTGGATTTGATTTGATCCCTCAGACATCAAATTGAGAGGTTCATTTACAAGAGGTTTGCTGAACTGGGTATTGTTTCTAACCATGTCTAAAGAGATATGATTATATATCCTTGTTAGCTTACTATCTATTTTTGTTTTCAATTGCCTTGAATATTTGATTTGTGGTTATTGTTTAGAATTTTGAATTGTTACTTTTCTTGTTCAAAGTTTGGATCTTTCTTATCTAGGCATGTAGCTGTAGTTGTGGCTATTTGAATTTGTAAGCTTTTTCTTATCTGTGTCTTTGAGTTTGATTATGATTCTGGTGTACAACTCTGTATTCTTGCATATCTCGATCAAAGATAGGTTTTTTATTATCTGGGCATGTGGGTGTAGTTGTGGTTATTTCAAATTGTGTTAAAGTTCAGGGATTTTTACTTATTTAGAGGTTTATAAATTTGGATTCTCTTTGGCTGGACTATAAAAATTATAGACAGGCTTGTTCTATCAAAAACTGGAGAGGATAGTTGCAGAATTAACAAGAAGGTTTTTTCCTCTTGTCTTTATTTCAATTTTCTTTCATTATTTCTTGCTTTCAAGTCAAACTAATTTTCTTTGTGAATTTCACAATGCGGAAGTCTGACCATGAATTCATCAAGGCCAATGATTACTTTTACATGAAGGTGATTGTGATTCCTATCTTGTCATATTTATGTCTATATGAAGTACAAGGATTTTGAAAATTTACCCCTAATTCATTAGTTATTTTGTATGGTGCTTAGTGCTTACTGTTACTATAAAACAGATTGATGCAATATCAATGTACTAGGGGCTCTCTTGCCATCTTGAACTTATAAAGTGGTAGAGTGTCATTCGAGAACTCTTTAGACCTAAGCCATGCTTACTGGTAAATTCTATTATTGTAGTTGTTTCATATAAGTTTGAAGAATGTATTCCATAATGAATTTGAGTTTTACATCGACTAAATTTTTTGATGCAGCTATGTTTTGAATGAACTTAATCGTGAAGATCCCACTCAACAACACACTTTTCAGAAGTTCTTCAGCACAAGCAACACCCTTACATATACAAGTGCACCTTGCCCTCCTAGTGACTTATCAGTTCGTTTAAAAAGATGGACTTGCATCTTTAGGTGTGATCAATGTCCTAGTTTTATGTAATATATTTTTTAAGCAGTTGAAATGTTCTAAACATGCAAGGGAATGAATTATAGGTATGTGCATCGTGGTGAAACTTGGGTTGCTAATAAATTTCGTAATATGTGGCCACAACTTTAGGAGATCATGATCGAGTAAGTGCAACGCTTCTTGTATAGAAAAAGGTTTAATTTTTATCTATCTCTATCTCCTGTTCGTGTTGTAACAGATATTGTGAATTCTTCTTCTGTAGTTATGCTTGTCAACCGAATATAGCAGATTCCCTATTCGAACTTTGTTATCATGCAGTGAGTTTACTGTTCCTCCTTTTAAACATGTCATTTTGAATTTGTCAAGGCAAATATCATAAAGCTCAATTAGCGACTCCAGTGATTCAACTCTTGAGGATTGCCCTTTTCTTCCTTCATCGAATTGCTATTTTTTACGTGCTCCCTTTCCCATTCCCTAATTCAAACTGTGTCATTGTTAAAACTATTAATTATTCTAACGGTTGATTTAGCTTACATATTTTTAAGTGTGGATATGTTTGAATTTGGATTACGAGTCTTCGTTTGTTGCAAATAGATAATGTAGTAGAGAATATGCTTCTCTTATCTTTTTTTCATCAGTGCTTGGTAATATTTATGTTTCTGATGCAGTATACTCACTGCCTAGACACCAGGATCAACAAACTCTAAAGTTAGAGCTTACACACAAATTTTGTAGGAAAGCAATTAAAAACTATGAAGTAGGCTTCACACCAATACTCCCGTCACAGGAAAAGAACTCAAAATACTTTGATAATATTTATTCATCATTCATCAAGATATGCCTGGCCATTTGTCACTTGCACTTATTTATACTTGAGCAGATAACTCACATTAGCATTAAACACTCGTTTATAGATAAGACTCTTAAGACTTCCCAAACCTGAAGCATAAAAGACTTGATAAAGGAAAATTTAAAACTCCTAAACTGAAACATAAATTTGAAAAGACACCAGACGTAAGAGACTTCTAGAATTAGATTCATTAATCTTTCCATCAAAAGCTGCAGTAATTATCTTGAGAGTAATTAATCAAGCCATAAGGAAAGGGAAGGATTAGGTGCTCTCTTATTCCACTTCTTTCGCTCAGGAACCTTAAAAGGTTTGATTATGATGTCCTTAATCTATATATGTGATTCAAAGATCTACCTTAATTATTTTATTCTGTCAAACATGTTCATTATTGCAGATAGATAAGATGTAATAGGCATCACCTTGTTTGCTTTGTCTTGCCTAACAAATCATGAGAGGAAGAATTTGTTCTATTTGCCTATCACCATTGAGTCCAACAAGTGACCTTCCAACTCAATATATGGCCAATGTGAGCTAAATGATCAGCAACACAACTTTGTTCTATAACCTAAGAGAATCATAGCTTCTATCAATCAACTCCTTCCAGCAATTTATTAGACTATTTGATATCAGTAGGACTACAAAGTTATGGAGAAAGTGATTAATCAACTCATTCCAGCAATTTATCAGACTTTCATGCTACTCTGGCATAGTCTGCATATTTTTGTAATGTCTACTCTAACAATTCGACATGTATATACAATCCTTTTGTAATTCTTTTTATGATGTCTAGGAGTGTTGAAGAAATTAAAAAGAAGTCATCTTGAAGAAACTGAAAAATGCAATAGCATTTGAGGTACTATGTTAATCTCTAGAATTGCTTTTGGAACCTCCTATATATGTCTATGACTTACAAAGCAGAGTTTTCTCCAAATGGGATGTAGTATCAGATTAAGGAGTTAGCAGTTCCATCTTTTAATTTGCTTCAGTACACTTGCACTTTTATTGAGAGGATTATATATTATTTCCAGCAAAGAAGTGGTCTGATTGAGAATTGCCGTGAAATATTGTTGTATAGACAACTATTAGAAATTATTTCCAACTTGCAAGCTTGTTGCATTGCTTTTGGTAGCTGGGTTGTGGTTTTGCGCTTCGTGGTATTTTTGTTTCTTTTCTTAAGTATGATATCCTTAACAAATTATCTTTTCTAGTGCACACAATTAGCTTTGTCAATTGAATATCTATAGTTATAATGTAAACAAGTATCAATCCTTGTTCTGAGCATGAGGCAGTTGTAATGTGATCTGTGGTCTGTATTAAGTTTCGCCCTTGAAATATGTCATCTTTGCTAAATTTCTGTATTTGTGTTGTCTGCAGATTGAAAGAATTATATGGAACATTGACTGTCTTCTCTTCAAAATTTTGATGTCTCAGTTAGCTGATATCTCTGGAGGATTTAGGGCTGTTACATAATTGGCTAACATAGTTGCTCTAGATAGTAGTTTTTTGCCTTATGAGTTTATTGAGCTGATGCTCATTAGGTTTATGTATGAAAAAACTATGGATGTATTCGTTGGCTGTAATGACAGATTCAATAATATATGTCATTTGTGTAGTTTCCAGATTACATCCTAATAGAAATACCAATGTGACATCTGAAATATTATGCAACCACTAAATCAAAGACAAAATATGTTGTTGAGCTACTTCAGAACAACAGAATTCAGGAAAAATCTATTGTTATTTTTCCACTCAAACAACCGAAAATTGTGGCCTTACAATAAAAACAAAGACAAAAATATATAAACCTTCATTGACTCAAAACAAAAATAACGACATATAATTGTATATTAAATGAATATACAACAACAAATAATTGTCTAGTGTTGGTAGTTTAACTGTTAGTTATTTTCATACTCAAACAATAGAAAATTGTGGCCTTACAATAAAAACAAAGACAAAAATATATAATTAAATTTTCGTTGACTCACAACAAAAACAACGACATATAATTGTATCTTAAATGAGTGTACAATAACAAATAATTGTCTTGTGATGATACTTTAACTAACAGTTAACTGTTATTAGAATACAAAACAAACAACAGCAAACTGTTATTGTAAGTCATTACAAACAATAGATAACTGTCGTTTGAATTCATCTAACAAATGTCTGGGTTTCATCAGACAACAGACGACTTGAAAACCTTATGTCATCTGAAAAATCAGACGACAGAGGAGATATGTCGTCTAATACAACTAAGAGACGGCACCGTACTAGACAACAAATTTTTTTTGATCAAACGATAGACCTCCTCTATTGTCTGATAGGTTTTTTGGCATAGTGTCATTACCAATACACAACAACATGCCAAAACTCTTTGCACACCAAGATGCCAAAATACAGCAAAACACAGCAAGACATTATCAGTATTCTTCCAGAACACAAGCAATATTCATAATGCAATATTGAAGTGCAATATTTAAGTGCAAAGCTGCATACTTAATTAGTTTAAGTGCAAACTGCAAAGTTCAAAGCTGCAAGCCACCAAACAATCTCAAAAATGAACCTAAACACTCTAAAGTGCAAAGCCGCATAGGTACTCAAAAATGAACCTAAACATTGCCTTTGCCCAATCATGCTGATTAGGTGGTCCAACTCTCTTACGAGATGCCTTGCTCCTAATTTGAGACAAAGGCACACTGAAATCATCCGATTCATCACCATCCTCCTCAACCAACTCTTTTCTTCATCATCAAAGTAACTCATGTACTTCACATCCTCATCATCTTGCAGCCTATCAAACGCCTTCCTAACCTCTAAAGCTGTATCCAACATAATGTAGGTGGAATTCCACCTTGTTGGAACATCCAACACACAAATCTTCTTTGATTCAACATCCTCCTTTTCACAACAAGCCTTGCATGCATCCAACCTTGATGAGCTACTTCGAACATATCTAACTGCATTTCGGATACTAATCATACTACCAACAGATTTGTCCAATAAATGTAATGTAGACCTCACAATAAGGTTGATGATGTGTGCTAGATACCTGACATGCAGAAATTTACCCTCCAAATTAATTCCATTTTCCCAACTGTTCATTTTTCTCCTAATGTAGTCTATTGCATGCTTATTTGCAGAAGCATTATCTACAGAAATAATTAATACCCTCTCAATAGACTAAGCCCTCAAACACGACTCCAAACTCTTTCCTATTGTAATTCTCTGATGATTTGGGATCACACATAAATTGATAACTCTTTTGTGCAATTTGTACCCATTATCTATGAAATGGGCAGTTAAAACCATATAGTTAATGTTCTGAACCGATGTCCAAGTATCGGTTGTCAAATACACACAATAAGAGCTCAATTCCTTCTTTGTCTCATATATTTTCAGAAAATTTTTCACAATCACTTTCCTACATGGAACTTTCCATTTTGGAATAGCCACCTTACAGAAATACCTAAACCCCAGTCTTTCTATGACACTAAATGCCATTTCATCCATGACTATCATAACAGTAGCAGCTTGAATGCAACCTTCCTGAGTCCAGTGCCTAGCAGTTATAGCATCATCCAAATCATCACCTACAATCTGAGTTTGACCTGCCAACTGATTTCTACCCGGATATTTCTTGCATATAACTTCAATGTGTTTTATCAGAGAACTAGTTCCATTACTAGTCTAATTACATGCAAGGTGAGTTGGACAATACTTACACTGTGCTCTTGTGGTGTGCCCAACCTGCTGCTCAACTCCTTCAGCAATCCCCATAAGTGGGTGCTCCTCTATGGTGAAATGCTCCCAAACCTAGCTTCGAGGAGGTTTCTGTTGTTTCTGTGACAGTGCCCTCTTTCTCTTCGCAATACCCTTCTTTGATATGTTGGGATCGTGAGACTCAACTTCCTCATCTCCTTGTTGTGCCACTGCAACATGTACAATCTCATTCCCAGACTGAGAATGACTAATTGAATTCAAAGGAATGGACGGAATTGAAGGATTCGAAGCCATCTCCTTCTAAAATTTGAATTGGGAATCGCCGATTGGGGATGAAGATAAGAAGATGAACTGCGGGTTTATCACTTTCAGGCTTTTCGAATGGAAGAAATTGGCTTTTCGAATGAACTGGGCATCTCAATCTTCAATGAAGTGACAAACGAACTGAAGAAGAGCTAAAGAAGAGCAAAGTCAACTAACTGAAGAAGGGCTAGGTCAGTTTGGTCGAGAATGAGTCGCAGGTCGGGTTTTTTTTTTTTGGTCTTTCGGATACCAAAACTGGGCTTCCAAAATATAGGTCCATATATACGGAAGCCTAGTACCTCGGTTTCTCCAGGTTCCTAGCAGTTAGAGATTTCAGAAACTGGAACCGAACCAGAAGACGGGAAACAGTTCGGGTTTTCACAAAAACACCTCTTTTAAAACAAGACACCGAATTGAACCAGGAGTTTCGGGGCGGTCCGGGCCATTTCTACAAGTTCCCGGTTTGAAAATCCCATACCTATTTACAGGTGTCTACCTCCATCTACAACAATTACATACTAAGACAAAAAAGACAGAAATTAATATATATTTGAAACCAAGTAAGCAATTGAAATTCAAACAATGGAATAAGTGTAATACCTTATCATAGAGAGCAAGTAGAAGGGTTTTAATTTCCAAAGTTCTTCTCTGCACCTCATCATCATCATCCAAACCTTCAGTTTGAATGATGTGAGTCACATTCTTCAACTTGAACCTTGCATCTAATACTAGCCAATGATGACCATGTGATTGATTTCATGAAATAAACCATAGTACTTGAACCATCTAGATCTCATATTGGCTGCCATATCCATCAAAATTTTCTCAGTTTCTGATCTAGTAGCCATCTCAGGTGCCAAAAATATGCTATCTATGTTCTTTTCCATGGTAATCACATCATGGAAAGTTGTGTGCAAGTGGGATGCAATGATGTACTAACCCTCAATGTGACATCATAGAACACTCTCAGAAACTCCACAAATGCCGTAACATTCTCCTAATCTTTCACTTCTGGAGGTCCAACCCTATTTCTCTTTTTCTTTCTTGGTACAAGATTTCCATCTTCATCATATTCTTCATCTGGTTCCTTGAAGTAGTTTGCAAAATTGCTATCTTCATCTTCAGGCATCACTGTAAATGCTTTCTTGAACTTCAAAGCTGCTTCCATAATTAGATAGGTGCTGTTCCACCTAGTTGGGACATCCAAACACACAAGTCCCTTACAAGGAAGCTTTTCTCTCTCTACAATCTTCTTTAAAATGTCCAATCTGTTTGGAGAAGATCTCACAAACTTCTCTGCATTCCTAATTGCTAACACAGACTTTTGCAACCTCTTTAAGTCTTGCCCCACTATTAAGTTAGTGATGTGAGCAATGCATCTCACATGCATGTATTTGCCACTCAAAATCTGCTGATATGATGCAGGCTTGTTCATTTTAGACACAATATTCCACTCTAAAGCAGACTTGTTAGTAGAGGCATTATCAACTGTAATGCACATGACTTTCTCAATTCCCCACTGCACTAAACATGACTCAATGAGCTTCCTTATTGTTGAACCTTGATGATTTTGAATCACATAGAAATTAATAACTCTCTTGTGCATTTTCCAATCAATGTCAATGAAATGGGCAATAAGCACCATGTAATTGACATTTTGAACACTAGTCCAAGTATCGGTGGTTAGACTCAACCTATACTTCCTCAAAGTCTTCTTCAAATCCTTCTTTGAAATGTCATACATACTTAGAAATGATGTACACAATTTCCTTCTAGATGGAACATAAAAAAGAGGAGACTTTAACACGAAATCTGTTAAAGCCTTTCTTTTCCACAAAACTAAAAGGAAGCTTATCAATTACAATCATCTCTACACAAGCTTCTAAATAATCATTTTGGTTATAAGTTACTGTGGTCAGTTTGTTGTCCTTTTATCACCAACAGGATTTTTCTGTGACTTATCCATAATAGGAGGATAATATCTACAATTCTGGTTTATGTGCCTAATCATACTAGAAGTGCCATTCTTAGAACTATCAACAACAAAATCACCAACCTTTCCCCTAGGATAGTAGATGCAATGTGCTCTCTTATGAACTATCTGAATGACTTTTCCCTCAGCATCTTTAGCATCTTCAATCTTATCATACTCTTTATAATGCTCCCAAACAAAGCTAAGTTTTATACCTGATTTTTTAGAAGGAGCTTCACCTACAGATGCAGCAGTTTCACTTCCAGAAGGTTGACTTGCAGCAGGTTGACTTGCAGCTTGTTCAAGAGTTGGATTTGCATCTTCGGGTTGGCTTGCAGCTTTGAGCAGTGCATGAAAAGAAGGTGATGTGGTTGTTGAAGAATCCTCAAGACCAGAAGCATCTGGTCGAGGTCGAGCTATTTTCTTCCCTCAAGCCATCAGCTTCTTCAAGCTACAAGATGGTGATGAACTGAAATTGATGATCTGAAAACGTTTCGAATTTGGGAATCAGTGATGGTGATGGTAATGTGTTGAATTGATGAGATTAAGACTTGATTTGGTGATCTAGGGTTCTCGAGTGAGTGATGAGTAATTGAGTAGTGACTGACTGAGCTCAAGTACTGAAGGTCTGAAGGAGAAGGACTGAGAATTGGGGGTTTTAGTTTACCGTTAAGATTGGCTTATCCTGTGTGCTCAAGTCTATACTAAGACTATACACTCGAAAATTAACCAATCATATCCCATATAAATGAAAACCAGACTTATTATAAATTGAACGAGCTGGACCGGACCTTTGCGGTTTCTAATTATTGGATGATAACACAATGAACAGTGTAAGTAACCCAATAAGTATCTAACGGGTGAACTTGCTCTTAAAGTGACAGAGAATAACGCAGCATTATATATTAGTCTTGAATGAACACATGTATGTGGTTCTTGACAATTTAATTGGTCTGTGAAATCTTGTTCCGTGATTAATCCAATTTTTTTAATTTTGTTCCGAGTACAAGAACGTATGGGCGATGAAGACCATGAACACATAGTGTCCCGAATACCACATAATAGTATTGGATGATAACACAATGAACAAGGGTTATAAATGATTTTTACTCTGTTTATACGTCAGATATTATAATTCGGAAATTCAAAAATTAGTTACAACGTAGAGCAGAGAGAGAGATTTGACGGCCAATCGTTTCAAAACCGGTGCGGCTGCTTTCCCAGTCGATTCAAGTCTGACATACCAAATTGGAGCCCGTCTTCAGTTCTTGTGATTAACCAAGGTTAATTACGTCTTCTCTGTTTGGTTGCTCCACTTCATTCATACTTTTCAATCTTAATCTTGCCTGGAATTCTTCAATTATTATTCCAAAAGATCTATTTCCTTTCCTCATTGCATCTACATATGACTTTCGTTGGATAGTCACTTCCACAAAATGTATCTGGAATCGGAATCGCTAACACCCACATTTTCTGCAATGCCCACCATGTGTATGAGAAATGTCCTCTGTGGGAATGCACGATTCAAAAGATGATATTATTGCTATGTTTATCCCATTTTGCAAGATCTAATACTGTCTAGAAATTCTCTAAGAATTTGAATCCTATCTTAATTTTGTATTATTGGGTTTGGGTCTAAGAAGGGTGTACTAATTTGTGTTGCATTTGCTGCAGGTTTGTGTACTTTTCGAAACTCTCTACAGAATTGTATCCGGTGAGGAACATAAGAAGACGGTGAAATGGGAGCCTCCAGTGGGCCAAGGCTTTCCGGAATGCAGAGACAATTACTTAGTCTACACAGACGGTTCTTGCGGGCAGCTCGTTTAAAATCTGCTGAAGATTGACACAAGATTGAGTCACTTGTGTCGAATGAGTTCCGCCACAATGCCAAGAATGTAGACCGCAAGAATTTTCTTTACATTGAGTACTTGGTTCGCCGCGGAAGGAAACAGCTTGATCAGCTCAAGAGCCCCGATACTGTTGGATTATCAGCCCTGAATGTGAGTTTCTCTGAAACGAAACGTCCTACGCATTGAAGTAACCGTTTGATATTTGTATCTACTTGCTGAGATAGATTTGATTTCATCCATCTTTATAAAAGAGTACGGTAGGAAAAGAAATACTCGATTTGAAACACTATCGAGAAATTCTAAACTGTGCAATATTTGATGACCGTGGTCCTATGAGGCAATGTGTATCGATTACCTTCTGGATCATAATAATAACTTACAGTTGTTGTAGGAGAATAGAATTGTGTTTATTATTGATAATAGGAGCCCTTTATATAGGGAGTTTACAGAGTACACAAAAGGTAACAGAATCGGGATACAATTAGTATACCTAGGGTACTTTCCTATTACAACTCTAAACCCTAGTTTGTAGAGGCACACATTATGTCGATATCCTTCAACACTCCCCCTTGTGCCGCTCAAACTTGGTGATGACGCTTTAATTGTTGCCTCGTTAAAAACCTTGCCAGGTAACAAAAACCCTGTGGGACAAAAATAACCCTGGTCGAAGGACAAAAAGAGCACAACACGTCCTTCACTCTTCGAGATCGAACATGTAGACATCATGCCTCCCCCTGATTGCTACAATCATGGGAGTTCGGATAACTTTTTCAATCCGATGCTCTTCACATGTTTCTCGAAGGTGGATTTTGGTAACAACTTAGTAAATAAGTCCGCTACATTATCCTCTTATCGGATTTGGTTCACTTCAGTATTTAGAAGTGCTTGTTGTCATTTTGATGGAGGGCAGGAGGAGCACGGAAGGCGGCATTCTACCTTGTGGGGTCCGATCCCACACTTCCGTCATCTCTTTTCTCTGTAGGGATAGAACAAGCCCATATCAATCGTACCTCTCAAATATCGAAAGATTGTCTTTATACCAATCTAATGGCGTTGCGTTGGCGCGGGGCTATGTCTAGCCAACAAGTTCATAATAATTGAGGTGTCCGGTCTTGTATTGTGCTAAGTACAATAATACGCCTATTGTACATAAGTAAGCACTTCTGCTATTAACACGTCTTCGTCATCATCCCTGGGACGAAACGGATCCCTTTTTAGGGCCAAGACTACGGACGACCATGGTGCATCTTTGACTTTATCAAAAATGTCTCTTGATACGGTATACAAATTCTGAATTTAGACAAAACCGTGTTCTCCCAAGGTCATTCCTCTCAAACTTGGATTTCAGGTGTTCAGCGGTTTCCCTAAACTCTCAAGGGTTTCAATTATGTTTATCAACATAATCCGCGACAATTGCAAATCCGGAACTTGTCATGGAACCGCGTGGGCATAGTTCATCATATCCCTTCCCAATCAAGTAGTCATTTTAGTAAGCATTTCAACCTCGTTGCAAATGCGCTCCGTGGTCTAGAGCCAGTTGACTTGGGTAAATGAAGTCCACAAGAACCTTCATTGTATTCCATATCTAGATCCCCATAAAGATACGTAGTGACCACATTCGTAAGCTGCATGCTCAGTTATTTGGAAACTACCAAACTGATAAGGTAGTGGAGTGCAATGACATCCATTACGAGAGAATATGTCTTCTCGTAGTCGATTCCAGGGCGTTGTGAGAAACCTTGCGCCATAAGGTGAGATTGCCATCTCTTTTTCTCATCATGCTATCTAACGAAGACCTGTTAATGTCAATAGGTTTTATGTTAGGAGGTGTTGGCATCTCAGGCACGAAATCCTTCCTCTTCGTTAGTGAATCCAATTCAACCTGGATCGCATCTTTCCATTTAGGCCAAGTTTCTCTACGTTGGCATTCTTCAACGGAGTAAGGTTTGATGTCATTGGTCTCAATAATTCCACGTCCTCATGTACACTAGTGTAGTTCGTAGAGACCTCTATATTTTCAGGAATTGGTTCTAACATTGAGGCGTCCCCCAACGATGTCTCTTGGACATAACCACAATCCAAAATATTCTCATGAGACGGATTATGAGTATCAATGATCAATGGATCAAGTTGTGCCAAACTCGCTCTCTTCTTAGGGAGAGAATCCATCAAACCTATGGGTCTCCTACTCTCTCTAGCGGAACCCATGGCCTATGACGCCATTATGCCACCTTTGTGGCGTCACCATACTACCATCCATGGTAGTGGTGCAGTACCCATCTTCTCTGGGTGGCACCATGTCCTCTTGTGGGGACATCAATCCTTGCAGGCATGTTTGCAGCAGGTATATGTGATCTCGTCACTTTTAGGGGATCAAGATGAGACATAGTGGGGACAGACCACGACAATTCCTGTCGTTCCTGTTGAACATTGACGTTCTAATCTCCCCCTAACGACGGGAAGACTGTCTAATCAAGGTGACAATTCGCTAATCAAGCGAAATAGAGATCGCCTGTCAAGGGTTCTACATAGCGGACTTATAGTTGGAGACTCATGTCCAACAAATATATATATATATGCATTCGTTGCAATGACTCATGTTGATGCGCTGTGGCGGCGCAATTGGCACATGAACCGCACACTCAAATATGCATAAATACGAGATATTAGACTCGAACCCAGTCACTAGCTGTAATGCAAATAAAAGTTGAGTGGCTGCTATGAGTCGTAGACGAATTAGCATAGCTGCATGCGATATTGCATAACCCAAACGGAAATATTGGTGCGCATTACCAATGTCCGGGCTACCATTGTAGTCGTTTAATGGTGGATTTTCCGCGAGACCAATTGGGTGTGTACATGGGAATATGATACTTGATATCAATACCCAATGAAATGCAATAGTCATCGAAAACTGTCGATGTAAACTCTCTAGCATTATCAAGTCAAATTGACTTAGTGGGATGATCTGGGTAGTGAGCCCGTAGCCATATGTTATGTGCTAGGAGTGCAGTATAAGTAGCATTACGAGTGGATAATGGCACAACACGTGACCAGCGTGTTTGCGTATCAACCAACACCATAAAACATCTATATGGTCCGCAAGTTGGTTGATCAAATCCATAGAATTCCCTTAGAGTCTTTGTGAGAATGGAATTATTTCCTCAATCTCCTTTGCATAGGATGGTCTCAATCCTAAATAACAGGCTTTACAGAACGAAACATGGGCTTTATAATCAACCAATAAAGGTTTTGGTGAAGCCATAGTGTCACAATAGACTTGAGAAGTAGAGAGGAGTTTATGGCGTCAATGCCATGTATTTGCCGCAGGGGGTAGGCGGCACTGGCCATGTATGGCCTGTCTTTGCACAATCATGGCGCCATGAGGCACATGTGCAGCTCCTCGAACCAATTCTTGGTTCTTACTTTTCTTCGTTCTGAAAATGGATGTCCGTATAAGTCTTTAATACACGGATCATAATGTTAAAGCCTATATGTGCCAAAATCCCATAAGTCATCTCTCATGACATAGTTGGATTCAATAACTCAAATAGTGGTTGCATACAACCCACTAGAGCGACACATAAGTTTCTCTAATACTCGTTTATGTCCGTAGTCATTAGAGGTGATGCAAAGGAACTCTGTCCATCCTCATAATGTGTTTCCACATGAAAACCATTGGCTCTATAAAGTTCGAATTAAGGTATGTCCAAGACATTAAGTAAAAGAATTGACACTTTATTAATAGCCAATGATTACATCAAAGTTTCCAAAGTCTAATCCAAAATAAAATCAACTAAGACACATTGTAGTACTCTATCTGTTTGGTAACTCCAATCAAATATGACCAGGAAAGTAGAGAGAGATGTTGGTGGAGCGAGGCTCTCTTAAGTACCAAGAATCTCAATGACTTTCCTAGACATCACATTTTATTGGGTTTGCCACATAAGAAAGAGTTAATACAATTGTCATTTATTGACCAAGGCAAATTGCCATTACAAAAGTTCTTGGAAAAATAAAAAGGACTAATCTAATCAAAGTCTGTTGCATCCATGTGCACTTCATCTTCAGCTTTGAAGTCCTCTATGGTGAGATTGACATCTCCACCATCTTCTTCTTCTTCTGCAAGGAACACTTCTTGCTCTCTCAGGTCCCTATATGCCCTGTAGCTTGCAGCTAGTTCCTCGCTTGCCTTGCATGGCTTGAACCAATGCTCAATTGATCCACATCGATGACACTCATCATTGCGGCTGCCTCCCTTTAATTGAGGTGCACGTTGTGCACGTTGCGGGCGTTCCCTAGGAGGGTTGGTGCCACCACCACGACCCATTGAGCCATCATTACGGCTAGGGATACCACGACCCCCTCTCCCACGTGTGGCATTACCACCATGTGTATCCGCACCAAACTTGCGGTTTCCTTCCTGGTTAGGGCGGTTATATGGGCCCATACGTCCCTCTTGTCCCCCATTCTTAGGGTACCGCTCCTTGCGCCCTCCTTTGGGTGCATTATAATTCGCCTCATGAACGCTCTTAGTTCCAATGGGCCTTGAATTATAATTCCTCACGAGTATGTTATCATGTTTCTCAACTACAGATATAATATTAATAAGCTGATGGAACCTCGTGATCCGTCCAGCATTGTCTTCAGTACGGTATTGCTTTGATACCACAATGGCTGAAATAGGGAAGGTGGAGAGAGTTTTCTCAATTAGCTCTTGCTCTGTGACAGGTTGTCCACAAAACCTCAACATGGACTGTATGCGAAGAGCTTCTGAATTATATTCAGCAACAGACTTGAAGTCAGCAAAGCGCAGATTGTTCCATTGAACCTTTAAGTCAGGGAGGAGGGAATCTTGGACATTGCCAAAGCGCTCTTCTAGCGCTACCCATAGCTCTCTTGCATTCTTGATCGACATATACTCCAATCTGAGTGCCTTATCCATATGGCGTCGCATCAAGATAACTGCTTGAGCATGCTTTGTAGATGTTCGGTTGAACTCAATATCCGGGTTAGGTGTCTGGATTATGGGTAATATTCCCTTTGAAGTGAGATGGTTCTCAACATCGGTTACCCAACTGTGGTAATCCGAGCCTGTTGAGTCAAGCATGGGAAAGTCGAGTCTAGGTTCATTCGACATCCTGAAAATAAGAAAAGAAGATATATTAGTTTCGGAGCTAAACTTCCACGAAAACTAAAATAATAAGATTTCCGAGCTATGCTACCAAGAAATCAATTTCCAAGAATCTCTTTTGGATTAGACCAACAATGATGTTTTAATATGGTCACAATTTGATGCTTACGGACGCTCTTAGTCCAAGCATTGTGAACGCTCTTAGTTCACACGAACACTCTTAGTTCGTTTAATTATGAACACTCTTAGTTCATACGAACACTCTTAGTTCGTTAAGCGTGAATCCCCACAATTCCGCTTTGTTAAATACTCAAAATCATTTGGCAACATATATTCCAATATTATGCAGAAAATAAAATGAATTTAAATACAAGAAAGCAGGAACTTTAATCGTAAAAACTTACTTGATAATTTGAAGTTTTGCTTCACAATTCTTTATACACGCGCGTGTTGATGCAGGCGTGTAGCTAAATTAGAATTGCTGTAATTTGGTTGGAAATTGGCAGTTGGTGGGCTGCCCTTCTCCCTTCCTCATTTTTTCTTTTTCTTCCCTTCTTTTTTTCTTTTTTTTTTTCGGGGCCCAGCCCTTCTCCTCCTTCTTTTTTTTCTTCCTCCCTTTTTTTTTTTTTTCAGGCCCAGCCCTTCTCCCCCTTTTTTTTTTTTTTCTTTTCTTTCCGGGTCCCTCCTTTTTCTTTCGGGTCTTCTTCCCCTTTTTTCTGATCTTCCTTCTTACTTCCTTTCCTTTGTTATCTGCTGCGTCTTCTTCTTCTGGTCTGCAGCGATGGGACGTTTGCAGATGGGGGGCTCGGAGGTGTAGGCTGCTGGAGTGGGCTGCTGCAGGCGGGTCGAGATCGGTCGGTGCTGCCGGCGGCTGCGAGTGTGCGAGGCTGCTGGACTGCTCGGCAGGAAAGCTGAAAAGCTGAGGCAGGGAGGCTTGGGCTGCTGCAGATCGGAGGCCGGGGCTGCTGGGCAGGGCGGAGGGCTGCTGGGCTATGCGGAGGAGGGCTACTACAGGAGGCTGGGCTGCTGGTGCAGTTAGACGTGGGCACGGGGGCGCTGCTGTTAGTCGGCCTCTCCTCCCTTTTTTTTTTTTTTTGCTTTTTTTTTTTTTTTTTTTGGGTTGGCGGCAGTGAAGAAGTTCTAGGGTTTTTTCTTCTGAAGCTAGGGTTAGAACTCGTGCTGATAACTTGTTGTAGGAGAATAGAATTGTGTTTATTATTGATAATAGGAGCCCTTTATATAGGGAGTTTACAGAGTACACAAAAGGTAACAGAATCGGGATACAATTAGTATACCTAGGGTACTTTCCTATTACAACTCTAAACCCTAGTTTGTAGAGGCACACATTATGTCGATATCCTTCAACAACAGTGACTTTATTGATAGTCCTGCACCTGTTTTTTCTTTTTTTTGTATTTCTTATTGTTGTTAGATAACAAAGGTATATTCTCTATATTGAGTGATTTGATACATACTGATACGGAAAGCCTGAATACTTGTGCAGAACGCAGATAGATGAGGGCATTACTTAATTCCGATTAACCTAACACAAAGTTGCATGTAAACAAAAACTTTAAAAAGTTGGGAACTTGGGATGATGATCATCTAATCATTCATTGATTATGATATTTATCCAGCTAGTATTGAAAATATTGTGATTGCGTCTAGTATTGAAAATATTGTGATTGCGTCATCACAGTATGAAACCTTAAGAACAACTCTATCAATGTGAGCTCTGGTGTTTGTCATTTCAGTTTCCTTCTGTTTCTCATAGATTTAGATTGTAATATGATTATGAAACTTTCAACGCTGAAAGATGTGTCAAAGACCATTTTCTCTGTTCTTTGAATGTACTGGCGATGTGTCATTGATATGTATATCAATACTTAAACACAAACATCAGGAACCCGTGTATGAGGATTTGATATTGCCTGCCCAATTTAGGGTTCTCTACAACACCAGGAACCCACGTTTCAGGAGCCTGGTCTAAATGAAGTGTCTTCTGTCATTTGGTAGTTTCAGTGGAGTTGAGAAACTGTTTGGTATATCGAATTCTAGAAATGCTAATTGTTGGGAGCAGGGTATGATCCTAACACCGGTTTCTTAACAGTTTCACAAAATCTGTCCACTAGATGACGAGATAAGGGTTGAAGCTAAAAGGGACACTATGAATGGGATTCTCTTCAGTAAAACCTCATGTACCTACAACCTCCAAAAACAATGTTACCCAGAAGCTCTAAAGAGAAGAAGAAACTTGCTCTCTACATTAGTTACACCTACATACTGGAGAATTATTACCAAGGCTTAAAAGAAAGGAAGAATTACAAATTACGCAAATAGAAAACCTCATGTGACTCATATCCTTGCAGCACTAGAAGTTGAGTAATTAGAAGTTACAGCGAAAGATTCTCTACAGTTCTTTATAAGCGGATCCCTAAACTACACCTTCCACAGAATATTACTTTCGAGCCTCCTCTCGGCAGAAGTACCTGAATTAAAACTCTCCCCTTCATTGACTAATGAATAGACGTCCCAACCCCCACCTCTCCAGTAGGAATAATAAACTGCTGGAACATGAGCAACTTTCCAATGATCTTCTCCACCATCTGGATGTAGTGGCATGATCAATTCATCTGGCATATCGAAAAATTCAAGCAGCTTTAAATTGGTTAAATGTTCAATGCCAGATGGGACCTTCAACAATTTACACCGCTGGATAATTAACTTTTCTAGACAAGGCATTGCTCCCTTCTCTATGGTTACCGATTGTAGTTCATCCAATTTATCAATACCTAATAACTTCAGACTTGGAAACCCTCCTGCCTCAAAATGCAAGCTTTCTCCATCATAAACTTGCAGAAGTTCAAGATGTACCAGGTTTGGCAAACCCTGAAGATGTACTAGAGGATCCTCCTTCAACCGACTCCATTTTAGAAACAGTCTGACCAGGTTTTGAAGAGAAGAAATCCAGTGTGGTAACTTTTCTAAACGACCTGTCAAGTATAGTCGCTGAAGAAATGGAGGAGCACGAGAAATATGGCTAAGTGTTGAAGGAAAATCAAGTTTAGTGTGCCTTATCAAACTAGGAATAGGAATAGGAGAGAAGGTTCTAGATTTCCCAATCCTACACGGATTGGTATTCCTTGTAACATTAGAACTAGCACTTTGTAATCCCTATATATAGGGCTCCTATTCTCAATAATAAGAACACATCTCTCTCATCAATCTCTCTCAAATACATTATACTTAAACACGTTATCAGCACGACTCTAACCACAAAACAGAAAACCAAAACTCATTCACAAAGCAGCCCCTAGCCCGAGCTAGCCGAGCCTTCGCTGCAGCCCGAGCGCCCGTGTGCTTGCAACCTTGCACAGCAGCCCCTGCTGCCCCCTTCCTGCAGCCCTGCGTTCCAGCCTGCTGCCACCGAAGCATCCCTGCTGCGCAAACAAGCCAACGCACACCCACTGCATCTTTTTTCCGTTCCTGTGCACATCCGTCTTCTTGCAAGCCTCGAAACGTCTAGTTCGGAAGCTCAGATCGAAAAACTTTCTTCATCAAAGTTGTTCGTCTCTGTCTCTTCCATCTAACCTCAGAATTTCAGCCTTATCGGAGTCATATTGAGATCTGTACACCAATCGAGGTACAAGCTGTTCAGAACAGAATCTGCTCCGAATTTTCACCAAGTAAGTATTCAAAAGAGTAAGTTTTAAAGTTCCTAAAATTTGAAATTTGAATATTTCTTCTTTTTCTCGGGGACTTAAAAACCTCCCTTCTTCTTCATCCCACCTTTCTTATAACGTGGGTTCGATCTTGAAAAGCGGAATCGTGGGGATTCACGCAATTAACGAACTAAGAGCGTTCGTAAGACATCGGACTAAGAGCGTCCGTAAGCATCGATTTAACGAACTAAGAGAGTTCGTATGCTACGGACTAAGAGCGTTCGTGAGCATCTATTTTGACCATACAAACATCATTGTTTCGGTCTAATCCAATTATTCTTGGAAATAGATTTCTTGGTAGCATAGCTCGGAAATCTTATTAGTTTTCGTGGAAGCATTGACTCCGAAACTAACTTGTTCTTGTTTCATCTTTCAGGATGTCAAACATGAACAAACTCGATTTTGTTCCATTGGATTATGCAGGCAAAATGTACTTATTTTGGGTCACTGATGTCGAGACCCACCTTATTGCCCGGGATTTATTGCATACTATCCAAGAGCTTTGTCCTATAGAAACAGCTCCAGACCCTCAAACTGAGAAAGATAATTCCAAGGCACTTGCCTTCATGAAACGTCACATGGATAGTGACCTACAGTTTGAGTTCATAAATGAGGATAGCGCCATAAAGCTTTGGCATGCGCTTCGCGAACGATATGGCAATGTTCGTGACTCCATACTTCCGAATACAGAAGCAGAATGGAAAGATCTTCGCTTCTCTGAATTTGACACTGTCATGCAATTTTATTCGGAAGCTCTCAGCATCAGAGCAATGATGCGTCTCTGTGGAAAGATGATCACAGAAGACCAGTTGATTGAGAAAACCCTCAATACCTTCCCCGCCTGTGCTATGAGGTCCCTGACTTATTCCGGACTCATGTAAATGCAAGACGGATCACAAGTTTCCAACAGCTTATTGAAGCTATGGCCACTGCTGAAAGACATGGCAATGAACTTGTGAAAAGAGAATTTGATAGGCTTCAAGAGAGCCATCAAGAGCATCGTCCTATGGATAGAGAAAGTCACCATCGACGTCATGATCCATACGATCGAAATGCTCAAGAAGGTAATCGCTCAAGGCGACAATCACACGACCGTAGGAGGCGTGATTTTGAGGGAAATAGGGTTGGAAACCATGGAGCCAACGTTGGCCATGGGCACCACTTTCCAACGCCACCAGTCCTAGGGACTATGCATATTGCGCCAATGCGCCTCAATCAAGGGAGAATCCTCTTTATGGTGTCTATTTCTGATATGGAACGTCTGATCAATGGACCTGAATTTGCAATGTACCTACGAAGGTAGTCGCATCATGGTGATCAAGACATCGAGTTCACAAAGAATTTAAATCTGGCGATGAAGACAAAATGCCGCAGATTTTTATAGTCTTTATTATTTCCAAGAATCATGTAATGGCAATTATGCCTTAAATCAATAAAATGACTTATTGTATTCACTTTTTCCCTCTAGGCGTACTCAAGAGTACTTGTGATGTCTAGGCAAGGTTTGATCTGAGAGAACGGTTTTAAAAGTGAGCAACGCTCCACCAAAATCTCGCCTTACCTTACCTGGTCACAACTAAATTGAAATTACCGAACGGATTGAGTGACTACGATTTGTCTACGGTTTGATTTTTATGTTGGATTAGATTTTGGTCAAGAAACTTTGATGTACTCATTGGCTATTATTAATAAAGTGTCGATTTCTTTTATCTCATGTCTTGGATATCTTTTCGACTTTATTAGCTTCAAAGATGTAAGAGCCAATGGTTTTCATGTGGAAACACATTGTGAGAATAGACAAGGGTTCCTTTGCATCACCTCTAATGACTACGGACATAAACGAGTCTTAGAGAAACTTATGTGTCGCTCTAGTGGGTTGTATGCAACCACTATTCGAGTCATTGAATCCAACCATGTCATGAGAGATGATTTATGGGATTCCGACACATATAGGCTTTGGCACGACCGTTTGGGACACCCAGGTCGTGACATGATGATCCGTATATTAAAGACTTCACACGGACATCCCTTTTTCAGAACGAAAGGAAGTAAAACTCGAAATTTGGATCAAGGAGGAGCACCTGCGCCTCACGGCGCCTTCCCCCTTCAAGTCCGGCCACCACTAGCCGGCGCCGCCATCCCCCTGCGGCTCCAGGGTGGCTTTGACGCCACCTCTGCTCCCCTGACTCCAATTTCTGCTTCTAAAGTCAAATGTGACTTCATGGCTCAACCAAAATCCTCATTGGTTATTTCTAAAGCCCATTATTCGTTCTGCAAAGCCTGCTCTTTAGCAAAGTTAGGATCGAGACCATCCTATGCAAAGGACACCAAAGAAAATATACCATTCTTGCAAAGAATCCAAGGTGATATTTGTGGACCTATTCAACCATCATGCGGACCATTTCGATATTTTATGGTATTGGTTGATGCATCGACACGCTGGTCACATGTCATGTTATTGTCCACAAGGAACGCTGCATTTGCTAAACTCCTAGCACAAATAATTAAGTTAAGGGCTCACCACCCTGATCATCCTATTAAGTCTATAAGATTAGACAATGCTGGAGAGTTTACATCAAAGATTTTTGATGATTATTGCATGTCCATTGGGATTGATGTTGAACATCCTGTTCCTCATGTTCACACCCAAAATGGTCTCGCAGAAGCCGCCATTAAACGACTACAAATGGTCGCTAGGGCATTGGTAATGCGCACCAATCTCCCTATTTCTGCTTGGGGCTATGCAATATTGCATGCAGCTGTGCTTATTCATCTGAGGCCTACTGCCACTCAACCCTTTTCTGCGTCCCAGATGGTGAATGGGTATGAGCCCAATGTCTCACACTTACGCATATTTGGGTGCGCAGTTTATGTGTCAATTGCGCCTCCACAGCGCACCAAAATGGGTCCTCAACGACGATTAGGCGTTTACGTTGGTTATGATTCTCCAACGATTATCCGCTACATAGAACCCTTGACAGGCGATCTCTTTACCGCAAGATTTGCGGATTGTCACTTCGATGAGACAGTCTTCCCATCGTTAGGGGGAGATAAGAACATCAATGTTCAACAGGAACGACCGGAATTGTCGTGGTCTGTCCCCACTCTGTCTCATCTTGATCCCCGAACCGCACAGTCCGAAATTGAAGTGCGGAGAATTCTCGATCTTCAGAACGTAGCAGAATCGATGCCTGATGCGTTTTCTGATATCGCTAAAGTGACGAGATCACACATACCTGCTGCAAACGTTCCTGCAAGGATTGATGTCCCTAAAAGTAGAGGACATGACGCCAAAGAGACATCATTGGGGGACGCTCCAATGTCAGAACCAACTCCAGAGAATAGAGAGATCTCCATAAATTACACTAGTGTACATGAGATGATGGATAGAAATTCTATGGCGATTGATGATGCATTTGCATATCATATTGCGAAAGGGATTATAGAATATGATGATATCGAACCTCGCTCTGTTGAAGAATGTCAACTAAGAGCAGATTGGCCTAAATGGAAAGATGCGATCCAGGTTGAATTGGATTCACTAACAAAGAGACAGGTATTTGGGCCTGTAACGCAGACACCCCCAAGTGTAAAGCCTGTTGGCCATAAACGGGTCTTTGTTAGAAAGCGTAATGAGAAAAATGAGGTGGTAAGATATAAAGCCCGCCTTGTGGCGCAAGGTTTCTCACAACGCCCTGGAATCGACTACGAGGAGACATATTCTCCCGTAATGGACGTTATAACGTTCCGCTACCTTGTCAGTTTGGTAGTTTCCGAAAAACTTGACATGCAGCTTATGGATGTGGTTACAACATATCTCTATGGGGATCTAGATTCAGAGATATATATGAAGGTTCCAGATGGACTTCAATTACCCAAATCAAGTGGCTCTAAACCACGGAGCGCGTTTTCAATAAGATTAAAACGCTCACTATATGGATTAAAACAATCTGGACGGATGTGGTATAACCGTCTAAGTGACTACTTGATTGGGAAGGGATATATTAACAATGAAATATGCCCATGCGTGTTCATTAAAAGAACAAGTTCCGGATTTGCAATCGTAGCAGTTTATGTCGATGACATGAACCTAATTGGAACTCTAAATGAGTTAAAGGAAACTGCTAATTACTTGAAATCCGAATTTGAGATGAAAGATCTTGGGAAAACACGTTTTGTCTCGGTTTAGAACTCGAGCACCGTAGTGATGGGATTTTGATCCATCAGTCTGCATATACTCAGAAAATTCTAAGGCGCTTTAATGAAGATAAAGCAAAGCCTGCGAGTACTCCCATGATCGGCCGTAGTCTTGAGCCCGGAAAAGATCCGTTTCGTCCAAGGGATGAGGACGAAGAACCCTTAGAGGCCGAAGTGCCCTATTTAAGTGCAATAGGCGCATTATTGTACTTAGCTCAATGCACAAGACCGGATATCTCATTCGCAGTGAACTTGTTAGCTCGACATAGCTCTGCGCCAACACGCCGCCATTGGATTGGTGTAAAGACAATCTTTCGATACCTAAGAGGTACGATTGATATGGGCCTATTTATCCCTACAGAGAGAAGAGGAATGACGGAAGAATGGGATCGGACCCCATTAGGCATGGAGCCACCGTCCACCATGACAAAGTGGCCGGCCATATTGCCGCCGACGCCGCCACCAACACCAAGGGTGGCCGGCCTCACCCTACTCCCCTCCATCAAAACGACAGTGATGTTTTGATGGGTTTTGCTGATGCAGGGTACCTCTATGACCCTCACAAAGGTCGCTCCCAAACTGGTTATGTCTTTACCATGGGAAGCACTGCAGGTCTACAAAACAGACCCTTGTTGCTACTTCCTCGAATCATGCAGAGATTATTGCTCTACATGAAGCCGTTTGTGAATGTATATGGCTAAGGTCTGTGATTCGACATATTCAAGGAAGTTGTGGTTTGAAGTCTACCACAGATGAACCTACATGCATTTATGAGGATAATGCAGCTTGTATTGAACAAATGAAGTTAGGTTTCATCAAGGGCGACAACACCAAGCATATATCGCCCAAGTTCTTTTACAATCAGCAACAACAATCACTTCTAAAGATTGAAGTGAAACAAATCCGATCAGAGGATAATGTAGCGGACTTATTCACTAAGTCGTTACCTAAATCCACCTTCGAGAAACATGTGAAGAGCATCGGATTGAGAAAGTTATCCGAACTCCCACGATTGTAGCAATCAGGGGGAGATATCGACATCAGGGGGAGTTATGATGTCTACATGTTCGATCTCGAAGAGTGAAGGACGTGTTGTACTCTTTTTGTCCTTCGACCAGGATTATTTTTGTCCCACAGGGTTTTTGTTACCTGGCAAGGTTTTTAACGAGGCAACGGATGAAGCGTCACCACCAAGTTTGAGCGGCACAAGGGGGAGTGTTGAAGGAAAATCAAGTTTAGTGTGCCTTATCAAACTAGGAATAGGAATAGGAGAGAAGGTTCTAGATTTCCCAATCCTACACGGATTGGTATTCCTTGTAACATTAGAACTAGCACTTTGTAATCCCTATATATAGGGCTCCTATTCTCAATAATAAGAACACATCTCTCTCATCAATCTCTCTCAAATACATTATACTTAAACACTAAGGTCAATTATCTTGTCCTTCTCTGTTGAAGATACAGAGAACGAGCGAAGATTGGTCATATTTTGGACGGACGAACATAAGGTGACCCCATCTTCTTTTCTCAACTTGAAAATGCCTAACCTCCTTAGTTGGTTCATTCTCCCGAGCTCTGCCGTTAAAGCACCAGTGTCTTGATTTGCCTCTATAAAGCAAAGCTTTTGGAGCAATTGCAAACCACATATTCCTGCAGGGACCTTAACTCCTTTTCTGGCATTGAAGCGTGGATATGACTCAACCTCATAACGATACACCAGGAGATGACGAAGTCGCTTGAGATTCAAAATCTCAGAAGGTAATTCAACAACTTGCGAGTGTTTAAGATCCAAGGTCTCTAGGTTTTGTAGCTTCTTGATGGAGCCTGGAATTTGTTTCACCTTTGTATGCCTCAAGCTAAGATACCTGAGAAGAAGAAGCTTGACAACCTCTCTTGGAAACATATCCAGATGTGCACCTTGTAAGTCTAATACTGTAAGCAACTGAACACCTGTAGGAAACAATTTTGGTAAGGGAAAATCAGTAAGTGAATCTTCTACCCCAAAAACGAGCGAAGAACGAAGTTGAGACGGTGTCCTCTTTTGATGTGCATTCTGCAGTGTGTTAACTATTGATAGTCGTCGAACTTTCTCAGACCACATTGTACCATGCTCTTTCTCTATTGCTGCAAAGTTTTGCTCTCTAGACTTCAAAATGACAATCTCCCGTAAAAGATCATGGATGCGATATGATTTAACTCTCCCATCAGTTGATGTTTCTGCTGCTTGAATCAAACTTCTGTCCAATAACTCTCTAAGGTAACTCTCAGCAACTTCTTCTGGTGTCCTTCCCTCTTTTCCAATAACAAATCCTTCAGCTAACCATAACCGAATCAATCTCATATGCTCAATTTTGTAGAGATCAGGAAAGATGCTCAGATACAAGAAACATGATTTCAGATGGTAAGGTAAATCACTGTAACTGAGATACAGCAATTTTTTCATGTTGTCAAGTTGATCATTTCCTTCTATTTCAGCTCCAATACTGCCACAAACAGCAGCCCAATCATCCACATTTCTCTTGTCTTTTAAAGCTAGTACAGCGCTGATGGCCACAACTGCAAGGGGCAGTCCCCCGCATTTCATCAGGATGGATCGACAAATTTCCTCCAAATTTGGAAGGCATGAGTTACCTTGAAATGTCTTCCTGCAGAACAGAGTCCATGAATCTTCCGGAGATAAGGGCTCTAAACGGTAGAACATGTCATGGTTCCCCAAGCAAGAGGCAGAGGCTACATTAACATTGCGAGTAGTGAGCATTACTCGACTACCACGATTGTTGTTTGGCATTGCATGATTGATGGCCTCCCAGTCGGGTATATGCCATATATCATCCAGAACAATCAGGTACCTACTATTCTGCAGCAACTTTTTAATCGTCTTTCTTAGCTGGTTGTCATCCATGGTTTCAACTTCTTCATCTTCAGGAACTGGTTTCCTGATAACTTTGAAGATTTTATTGATCATGTGTCTTAGGAGCTGACTTATCTTGAATGATCGAGAAACAGTGATCCAAGCATGTACCTTGAAACGTTTCTGAACTTTTGGATCCTTGTAGACTTGCTTGACCAAGGTGGTTTTCCCTAGTCCACCCATCCCAACTACTGGAACCACCTGGCGTCTAGTGTCTTCCTTC
Organism: Rosa lucieae; assembly: GCA_024704745.1. Classification (NCBI taxonomy): domain Eukaryota; kingdom Viridiplantae; phylum Streptophyta; class Magnoliopsida; order Rosales; family Rosaceae; genus Rosa; species Rosa lucieae. Next base: position 27,571,047 of record CM045498.1, read on the forward strand.
ATAAGCAATTCAATCAGTTGCTTTTTGCGCTGGCCAATTGCCACAAGATCAGCCTCTTCCAGTAAAAGGGAATCCCCTTGACCAAATTTGTGGTGCTGAACTAGCCGAGCAGAGCTGGAGCCAGCTTGGTCAACGAGTGTATATCTCTCATGTCCCTCGGAGAGGCTTTTCACTTTTGAGTTTATTCTTTGAATATCATCAGAAATTTGATGGCGAGCTTTCCATTTCTTGATGATGCAAGAAAGCTTATGAAGGGAAGCTCGGAATCCATGGCCGTAATCGTGTGAATGGAAAAGCCTGAATTTATCAAGGGCATCCTCCATTTCATGAGCTACATCTCTGACTTGTTTTACCCACACTTTGAGCTGAGGATTGCTGTCTTCCTTTGCATCAGCTACCCTTAAGAAGGCTTTGATGCGCTCCAATTCATCAACCAAGTCCTCGACCTGTTCTCGGATCCCTGACAATAGTTTCACATCTTCTTCTAGTAATGTCGTGAGCCTGTCAACCAAAAAGGTGACTACACTTTCTGCCATTCTTTGCCTGATAGCACTTGCAGGTTTGTTTGTGTTTCTGAGGATAGATAATATATTTGTGGTAGGAGAAAAGCTTTCTATGTGGTATTTGAGTTGATATTGTTGAATGATCTTTCATGGGGTAGGCTTCTTCTGTATTTAAAGGTTTTGTGGAAACTATCTACATCAGGGTCAATTGGTGGTACATGTCACAAAGAAAAGTCCAGTTGTCCAATATTCTGGAATACTAGGTATCCAATAGTTTTTTGAAAACTAAAGAAATAGTCAAGGGTCTAATATACCTGTATATTCTCCAATTTCTCATTACATTGTACCTTCCTCATTCCTGATTTCCCTTGATTTCTCCTTGTAAAGTATCAGGCAATTTGTCTCAGAAGCCATCTAAACATTCCCATTCTTGAAGAAAGTAAATAAGTAATTGAATAGTTGGCTTGACTGACCCAGTCATCTTCTGAATTAGGAACTAATCAAAATAACAAAGTTACTTAACTGACTTGTTGCCACATATCATAATGCATGCAATCTGAAAGAAAAGGACACTGAATTCCCTTGCATCATCACCTTTAGCTAGGCTTTAGAATATTCAAATCAGTTTTGTTCCTTTCAAATCAACCTCGGCAGTCAACACCCATTCATCTGACTTGGTCTGTCTTCCAGCCACTTACATAAGAAGCTAAAACCAAAGACCCAGTTTCCCCTACTGAACACCACGCGTTAGTAATGGTAACATTGACAAAGTGTTACTGAACATTTGCTCATTTGTGCAATTATGGCTTTGTCAACAGTAAGTTTTGCTAATAGGTCAGTTAGCATTGATATTGATTATGTTTGGAGTATCTAAGCATTGTTTATCCATTATGTTATTTCGAGTGTTGATAATATCAGGTTGAAAACAACCATACGTTTCTACAATTATTACTATGCATTGGTAACAATCTGCATAATAGTCGGTGACAACTTAGACCTCAAGGCAAACTTAGACCTCCAACACAAACCAGACCCACCAATTTCATCCCCACCTTCACAAACACAACCCGAAGACCCTAATTAACTGGTAGTTTCAGTGGGAGTTGGGAAACTGTTTGGTAACTATAATTTTAGAAAGGTAGCTGTCAGGAGCAGTATATCATAAACTCATAATCATCCTCCTAACAACGATTTCTAAACTGTCCACTCAATTAAGAAACAATTAAGTCAAGCGACAATCTAAGAATTGTTGAAGGAAAATCAAGTTTAGTGTGCCTTATCAAACTAGGAATAGGAATAGGAGAAAAGGTTCTAGATTTCCCAATCCTACACGGATTGGTATTCCTTGTAACATTAGAACTAGCACTTTGTAATCCCTATATATAGGGCTCCTATTCTCAATAATAAGAACACATCTCTCTCATCAATCTCTCTCAAATACATTATACTTAAACACGTTATCAGCACGACTCTAACCACAAAACAGAAAACCAAAACTCATTCACAAGCAGCCCCTAGCCCGAGCTAGCCGAGCCTTCTCTGCAGCCCGAGCGCCCGTGTGCTTGCAACCTTGCACAGCAGCCCCTGCTGCCCCCTTCCTGCAGCCCTGCGTTCCAGCCTGCTGCCACCGAAGCATCCCCTGCTGCGCAAACAAGCCAACGCACACCCACTGCATCTTTTTTCCGTTCCTGTGCATCCGTCTTCTTGCAAGCCTCGAAACGTCTAGTTCGGAAGCAGATCGAAAAACTTTCTTCATCAAAGTTGTTCGTCTCTGTCTCTTCCATCTAACCTCAGAATTTCAGCCTTATCGGAGTCATATTGAGATCTGTACACCAATCGAGGTACAAGCTGTTCAGAACAGAATCTGCTCCGAATTTTCACCAAGTAAGTATCAAAGAGTAAGTTTTAAAGTTCCTAAAATTTGAAATTTGAATATTTCTTCTTTTTCTCGGGGACTTAACGGCCTCACCCTACTCCCCTCCATCAAAACGACAGTGATGTTTGATGGGTTTTGCTGATGCAGGGTACCTCTATGACCCTCACAAAGGTCGCTCCCAAACTGGTTATGTCTTTACCATGGGAAGCACTGCAGGTCTACAAAAACAGACCCTTGTTGCTACTTCCTCGAATCATGCAGAGATTATTGCTCTACATGAAGCCGTTTGTGAATGTATATGGCTAAGGTCTGTGATTCGACATATTCAAGGAAGTTGTGGTTTGAAGTCTACCACAGATGAACCTACATGCATTTATGAGGATAATGCAGCTTGTATTGAACAAATGAAGTTAGGTTTCATCAAGGGCGACAACACCAAGCATATATCGCCCAAGTTCTTTTACAATCACAACAACAATCACTTCTAAAGATTGAAGTGAAACAAATCCGATCAGAGGATAATGTAGCGGACTTATTCACTAAGTCGTTACCTAAATCCACCTTCGAGAAACATGTGAAGAGCATCGGATTGAGAAAGTTATCCGAACTCCCACGATTGTAGCAATCAGGGGGAGATATCGACATCAGGGGGAGTTGATGATGTCTACATTTCGATCTCGAAGAGTGAAGGACGTGTTGTACTCTTTTTGTCCTTCGACCAGGATTATTTTGTCCCACAGGGTTTTTGTTACCTGGCAAGGTTTTTAACGAGGGCAACGGATGAAGCGTCACCACCAAGTTTGAGCGGCACAAGGGGGAGTGTTGAAGGAAAATCAAGTTTAGTGTGCCTTATCAAACTAGGAATAGGAATAGGAGAGAAGGTTCTAGATTTCCCAATCCTACACGGATTGGTATTCCTTGTAACATTAGAACTAGCACTTTGTAATCCCTATATATAGGGCTCCTATTCTCAATAATAAGAACACATCTCTCTCTCATCAATCTCTCTCAAATACATTATACTTAAACACTAAGGTCAATTATCTTGTCCTTCTCTGTTGAAGATACAGAGAACGAGCGAAGATTGGTCATATTTTGGACGGACGAACATAAGGTGACCCCATCTTCTTTTCTCAACTTGAAAATGCCTAACCTCCTTAGTTGGTTCATTCTCCCGAGCTCTGCCGTTAAAGCACCAGTGTCTTGATTTGCCTCTATAAAGCAAAGCTTTTGGAGCAATTGCAAACCACATATTCCTGCAGGGACCTTAACTCCTTTTCTGGCATTGAAGCGTGGATATGACTCAACCTCATAACGATACACCAGGAGATGACGAAGTCGCTTGAGATTCAAAATCTCAGAAGGTAATTCAACAACTTGCGAGTGTTTAAGATCCAAGGTCTCTAGGTTTTGTAGCTTCTTGATGGAGCCTGGAATTTGTTTCACCTTTGTATGCCTCAAGCTAAGATACCTGAGAAGAAGAAGCTTGACAACCCTCTTGGAAACATATCCAGATGTGCACCTTGTAAGTCTAATACTGTAAGCAACTGAACACCTGTAGGAAACAATTTTGGTAAGGGAAAATCAGTAAGTGAATCTTCTACCCCAAAAACGAGCGAAGAACGAAGTTGAGACGGTGTCCTCTTTTGATGTGCATTCTGCAGTGTGTTAACTATTGATAGTCGTCGAACTTTCTCAGACCACATTGTACCATGCTCTTTCTCTATTGCTGCAAAGTTTTGCTCTCTAGACTTCAAAATGACAATCTCCCGTAAAAGATCATGGATGCGATATGATTTAACTCTCCCATCAGTTGATGTTTCTGCTGCTTGAATCAAACTTCTGTCCAATAACTCTCTAAGGTAACTCTCAGCAACTTCTTCTGGTGTCCTTCCTCTTTTCCAATAACAAATCCTTCAGCTAACCATAACCGAATCAATCTCATATGCTCAATTTTGTAGAGATCAGGAAAGATGCTCAGATACAAGAAACATGATTTCAGATGGTAAGGTAAATCACTGTAACTGAGATACAGCAATTTTTTCATGTTGTCAAGTTGATCATTTCCTTCTATTTCAGCTCCAATACTGCCACAAACAGCAGCCCAATCATCCACATTTCTCTTGTCTTTAAAGCTAGTACAGCGCTGATGGCCACAACTGCAAGGGGCAGTCCCCCCGCATTTCATCAGGATGGATCGACAAATTTCCTCCAAATTTGGAAGGCATGAGTTACCTTGAAATGTCTTCCTGCAGAACAGAGTCCATGAATCTTCCGGAGATAAGGGCTCTAAACGGTAGAACATGTCATGGTTCCCCAAGCAAGAGGCAGAGGCTACATTAACATTGCGAGTAGTGAGCATTACTCGACTACCACGATTGTTGTTTGGCATTGCATGATTGATGGCCTCCCAGTCGGGTATATGCCATATATCATCCAGAACAATCAGGTACCTACTATTCTGCAGCAACTTTTTAATCGTCTTTCTTAGCTGGTTGTCATCCATGGTTTCAACTTCTTCATCTTCAGGAACTGGTTTCCTGATAACTTTGAAGATTTTATTGATCATGTGTCTTAGGAGCTGACTATCTTGAATGATCGAGAAACAGTGATCCAAGCATGTACCTTGAAACGTTTCTGAACTTTTGGATCCTTGTAGACTTGCTTGACCAAGGTGGTTTTCCCTAGTCCACCCATCCCCCATTTCGATATTTTATGGTGTTGGTTGATGCATCAACACGCTGGTCACATGTCATGCTATTGTCCACTAGGAACGTTGCATTTGCTAAACTCCTAGCCCAAATTATTAAATTAAGGGCTCACCACCCTGATCTTCCTATTAAGTCTATAAGATTAGACAACGCTGGGGAGTTCACATCAAAAACTTTTGATGATTATTGCATGTCCATTGGGATTGAAGTTGAACATCCAGTTCCTCATGTTCACACCCAAAATGGTCTCGCAGAAGCCGCCATTAAACGACTACAAATGGTCGCTAGGGCATTGGTAATATGCACCAATCTCCCTATTTCTACTTGGGGCTATGCAATATTGCATGCAACTGTGCTAATTCGTTTGAGGCCTACTGCCACTCAACCCTTTTCTGCATCTCAGGTGGTGATTGGGTATAAGACTAATGTCTCACACTTACGCATATTTGGGTGTGCAGTTTATGTGCCTATTGCGCCACCACAGCTCACCAAAATGGGTCCTCAAAGACGATGACATTTATGTTGGATATGATTCTCCAACAATTGTCCGCTACTTAGAACCCTTTACAGGCGATCTCTTTACTGCTAGATTTGGGGATTGTCACTTTGATGAGACAGTCTTCCCGTTGTTAGGGTGAGATAAGAACATCAATGTTTAACAGGAACGACAGGAATTGTCGTGGTCTGTCCTCACTCTATCTCATCTTGATCCCTGAACCGCACAATGCGAAATTGAAGTGCGGAGAATTCTCGATCTTCAGAACCTCGCAGAATCGATGCCTGATGCGTTTTCTGATATCGCTACAGTGATGAGATCACACATACTTGCTGCAAATGTGCCTGCAAGGATTGATGTCCCTAAAATTAGAGGACATGACGCCATCTCAAGGGCAACTGAGCATGGCGCCAACGTCCCCTCTCACAGTGATGGTGACGTTGTGGCTAGGCCCACGCCTCCTGCCAGGAAGCGCGGGAGACCCATAGGTTCGATGGATTCTCGCCCAAGAAAGAAAGCGAGTTTGGCACAGAATAATCCATTAATCATCAATGTAAATAATCCATCTCATGAGAATATTCCGGATTATGGTTATGTCCAAAAGACATCATTGGGAGACGCTCTAATGTCAGAACCAACTCTAGAGAATAGAGAGATCTCCATGAATTACACTAGTGTACATGAGATGATAGATAGAAATTCTATGGCTATTGATGATGCATTTGCATATCATGTTGCAAAAGGAATTATAGAATATGATGATATTGAACCTCGCTCTATCGAAGAATGTCAAGGAAGTGCGGATTGGTCTAAATGGAAAGATGCGATCTAGGCTGAATTGGATTCACTAGCAAAGAGACAGGTATTTGGGCCTATAATGCAGACACCCCCAGATGTAAAACATGTTGCCATAAATGGGTTTTTGTTAGAAAGCCTAATGAGAAAAATGAGGTGATTAGATATAAAGCCCGCTTCATGGCTCAAGGTTTCTCACAACGCCCTGCAAATCGACTACGAGGAGACATATTCTCCCGTAATGGACGTTATAACGTTCCGCTACCTTGTCAATTTTGGTAGTCTCTGAAAAACTTGACATGCAGCTTATGGATGTGGTACAACAATTACAACATATCTCTATGGGGATCTAGATTCAGAGTATATATGAAGGTTCCAGATGGACTTCAATTACCCAAATCAAGTAGCTCTAAACCACGGAGCGCGTTTTCAATAAGATTAAAACACTCACTATATGGATTAAAACAAACCGGACGGATGTGGTATAATCGTCTAAGTGATTACTTGATTGGGAAGGGATATATTAATAATGAAATATGCCCATGCGTGTTCATTAAAGAAACAAGTTTCAGATTTGTAATCGTGCAGTTTATGTCGATGACATGAACCTAATTGGAACTCTAGATGAGTTAAAGGAAACTGCTAAATATTTGAAATCTGAATTTGAGATGAAAGATCTTGATAAAACACGGTTTTGTCTCGATTTAAAACTCGAGCACCGTAGTGATGGGATTTTGATCTATCAGTCTGCATATACTTAGAAAATCCTAAGGTGCTTTAATAAAGATAAAGCAAAGCCTGCGTGTACTCCCATGATCGGCCATAGTCTTGAGCCCGGAAAAGATCCGTTTCGCCTAAAGGATGAGGGCGAAGAATCATTAGAGGCCTAAGTGCCCTATTTAAGTGCAATAGGCGCATTATTATACTTAGTTCAATGCACAAGACCGAACATCTCATTCGCAGTGAACTTGTTAGCTAGACATAGCTTTGCGCCAACACGCCGCCATTGGATTGGTGTAAAGACAATCTTTCGATACCTAAGAGGTACGATTGATATGAGCCTATTTTATCCCTACAAAGAGAAGAGGAGATGACGGAAGAATGGATCATTAGGATGGAGCCACCACCCCGCCACCACCGTCCACCATAACAACACGGGGCCATGTTACCAGCCACCGCCACCACCACCAAGGGTGGCCAGCCTCACTCTCCTCCACTTCATCACAAACGACAGATGTTTTGATGAGTTTTTGCTGATGCAGGGTACCTCTCTAACCCTCATAAAGGTCGCTCCCAAATGGGTTATGTTTTGACCATGGGAAGCACTGCGATATCTTGGAGGTCTACAAAATAGACCCTTGTTGCTACTTCCTCAAATCATGCATAGATTATTGCTCTACATGAAGCCGTATGTGAATGCATATGGAGTCTACCAAGGATGAACCTACAAGCATTTATGAGGATAAATGCAGCTTGTATTGAGTAAATGAAGTTAGGTTTCATCAAGGGCGACAACATCAAGCATATATTGCCTAAATTCTTTTACAATCAGCAACAACAATCACTTCTAAAGATTGAAGTGAATCAAATCCGATCAGAGGATAATGTAGTGGACTTATTCACTAAGTTGTTACCTAAATCCACCTTCGAGAAACATGTGAAGAGCATCGGATTGAGAAAGTTATCCGAACTCCCACGATTGTAGCAATCAGGGGGAGATATTGATATCAGGGGGAGTTATGATGTCTACATGTTCGATCTCGAAGAGTAGAGGGCGTGTTGCACTCTTTTTCTCCTCCTCGAGCGTGTTTTTGTCCCACAAGGTTTTTCACTCGAATAAGGTTTCTAACGAGGCAACGGATGAAGCGCCACCACCAAGTTTGAGCGGCATAAGGGGGAGTGTTGAAGGAAAATCAGTTTTGTGTGCCTAATCAAACTAGGAGTAGTAATAGGAAAGAATGTTCTAGAATTCCTAGTTCTATTCGGATTAGATTTCCTTGTAACATTAGAACATGTACTTTGTAATCCTTATATATAGGGCTCCTATTCTCAATAATGAATGACAATTCTCTATTCAATCTCTCTTGAATTCTCTTTTACTTAAACACTATATATGAATTGTCCTGAAATGAGTGGAAGTGCTGGAAGAAAGAAGTGGTAAATTAGGCTACATTCAAACACTGAGGTATACTGTCCTTTGAAATTTCATTTCGCGCGGAAAGAGCATTGTTTTAACTCAGATACGAGAAACACACAAAGGCCTCACCTGGGAGTCATAGAGGTTAATTGGCATTAGCTTTGGTGTATACTGTGTACCATATGCGAATAAGTATAAAGCCATACTCGTATCTTAGGCCAAAACCAAACCAAGCCTATTATCTAATAATTAAGAACACCTTGTCCTTGAAGAAAAAATCGTCCCAACAATCTAGTTGCCCAAACACGCACTTGGTTTTACAAGGAAAAAGAAAACTCGATGATCACCCAATGGACCCATGCGTGACCAACTTAGGACCAAAATTAAAGACTCGATCCCAGTAACTATCCACATCACAATTGCCCAAACCTCATGCCACCAACTCGAATCAAATTGTAACTGTGGGAGTGGTCAACTTTTGTTACGCCCACAATTAAGGTAGTTAACTTCGCAATTAGCATGGAGATAAATTCTAGTCATGAATGCGACGATTATTACAGCATTAACCACGATAATAACTACGCGCAATGATTACGGTTATGAATGCGCAATGAATGACCGTCGTCAATGAGTCATGATTAACCGTTGTTAATACAAGAACAAATGAATGCGACCATGAAGGCGGGAATAATGACGGCTTGTTCCCCAAGTAAGTCATCGCCTATATAAAGGTGGCTCGACGTCAAAGTAAATCATCTCATTCCGACCTGTTTTACTCCACTAGACTAAGAAACATACTAACTTAAACATCGGAGGGTTTTCTGCATGTACCCTCTCTCCTACTCGAGCCGACTGTCAAACTCTGAGTCAACGCTTAAAGGAGGTGAAGTTTTATTTTTTATTTTTATTTTTTTTCGAGATCACACGGTTCCTTAAAAAATTCCTAAGCCCAGAGACTAATCCGTGTCGAAAGATCATATCAGAACGCTTCCTCCCTTTTGACCACCAAGAATAGATTGGAATTTAACTCCAATTAGCGTCGGCGGAATTCAAATCCAGGTGTAAGGGTTTCACACTTAGAGTTTCTTACCAACTCGACCACAACACTATAACTGATTTGAGTTGATCGAGTGATAACCCTACTTTTATATGTGATGACGTTCTATTGGCCAGTAGGACAGTTAGTGAAAAGTCTCCTATCAAAAGCAGAACAAACTATATGTAGACTATACATGTTTCTCAAATAAGACACACACGGCATTACCAAAAAATAAAATAAAAAATAAGACACACTCGGCAGTGGAAAACTACTTGATAATTTCTCGCATTGAAAAGACAAGAGGGCCGGAGGATAGGTGCAAGACTCTTCAGTAGTCCCCAATTCAACACATGCTATCTTTGATAATCTGATTGGTCCATGTAATCTTTATTGGGGACCGTTTTTTTTTTTTGGAGCTGTATAGACATTTAAGTAGAGAGACGGATTTCGCGGCCAATCATTTCAAAACTGGTGCGGCTGGTTTCCCAATCGATTCAAATCTGACTTACCAAATTGGAGCCCAACATCAGTAGTTGTGATTAACCAAGGTTAATTTCTTCTTCTCTCTTTGGTTGCTCCACTTTATTCCAATCTTAATGTTGCCTGGAATTCTTCAATTATAATTCCAAGTGATCCATTTCCTTTCCTCATTGCATCTACATATCACTTTCGTTGGGTTATCACTTTCCACAAAACGTATCTGGAATCCAGATTCTGCACTTGGAATCGCCAACTCCCCACATTTTCTGTAATGCCCACCATGTGTATGAGAAATGTCCTCTGTGGAAATGCATGATTCAAAAGATGATATTACTGCTATGTTTACCCAATTCTGCAAAATCCAATTTTGTATTCTATCTTCATTTTTGTATTTATTGGGTTTGGGTCTTAGTAATTCGATACCATGATTTACTTAACTTACAGTCTAAGGAAAATCCTAATTTGTGTTGCATTTTCTGCAGAGACTACGGATATAAAAGACTCTACTTTTCGAAACTCTCTTCAGAATTGAGTCCCCTGCGTAACATAAGAAGACGGTGAAATGGGAGCCTCCAGTGGGCCAAGGCTTTCTGGAATGCAGAGACAATTACTTAGTCTATACAGAGGGTTCTTGCGGGCAGCTCGTTTAAAATCTGCTGAAGATCGACACAAGATTGAGTCACTTGTGTCCAACGAGTTCCACCACAATGCCAAGAATGTAGACCGCAAGAATTTTCCTTACATTGAGTACTTGGTTCGCCGCGTAAGGAAACAGCTTGATCAGCTCAAGAGCCCTGATACTTTTGGCTTATCAGCTCTGAATGTGAGTCGTTTCCCACAAACAAAACATCCTACTTATTGAAGTAAGTGATTTATATATTTGTATCTTCTTGTTGAGCTAGATTTAATTTCATCCTTCTTTTAAAAAGAGTAGTGAAGGAAAAAAAAAAAATAGTTGATCTGAAACAATATTTAGGAATTCTAAATTGTGCAATATTTGATGGACATGGTCCTATGAGGCAATGTGTATTGATTACCTTCTGGATCATAATAATATCTTACAGTGACTTTATTGATAGTCCAACTCCTGTTTTTTTTCTTTCTTTTGTATTTCTTATTGTTGTCAGAAAACAAAGATATATTGAGTGACTTGATACGAACTGATACGGAAAGCCTGAATCCTATAGGTAATTTGATGGGAATTGTAAACAAATAATACTTCTGCAGAATGCAGATAGATGAGGATATTACTTAATTCCAATAAACCTAACAGAAAGTTGCATGTAAACAAAAACTTTAAAAAGTTGGGAACTTGGGATGATGATCATCTAATCATTGATTGATTATGATATTTATTCGGCTAGTATCGAATACATTGTGATTGCGTCATGACAGTAAGAAACCTTAAGAACAACTCTAGCAATGTGGGCTCTAGTGTTTGTTATTTCAGTTTCCTTCTGTTTCTCATAGATTATAGAAGCCTAATTGTAATATGATTATGAAACTTTCAACGCTGAAATCTGTGTCAGAGACCATTTTCTCTGTTCTGTGAGTGTGCTGTCGATGTGTCATTGATATGTATTTCAACACTTAAACACAAACATCAGGAACCCATGTATGTGGATTTGATATTGCTTGCCCAATTAGGGGTTCTCAACATCTGGAACCCATGTATCAGGAACCTGTTCTAATTGAAGTGTCTTCTGTTACTCGGTAATTTCATTGGAGTTGAGAAACTGTTTGGTATATCAAATTCTAGAAATATTGTCGGGAGCAGGGTAGGATACTACACCCTCCTTATCTAAATGAAGTGTTTTCTGTCATTTGGTAGTTTCAGTGGAGTTGAGAAACTGTTTGGTATATCGAATTCTAGAAATGCTAATTGTTGGGAGCAGGGTATGATCATAACACCGTTTTCTTAACAGCTTCACAAAATCGGTCTACTGGATGAGGAGATAATGAGTTGAAGCCAAAAGGGATACTATGAATGAGATTCTCTTCAGCAAAACCTCATGTACCTACAACCTCCAAAAACAATGATACCCAGAAGAAGAAAACTTGCTCTTTACATTAGTTACACCTACATACTGGACAATGATTACCAAGGCTTAAAAGAATTGAAGAATTACAAATTAAGCAAATAGAAAACCTCATATCCTTGCAGCGCTAGAAGTTGAGTCATTAGAAGTTACAGGGAAAGATTCTCTACAGTTCTTTATAAGCAGATCCCTAAACTACACCTTCCACAGAATACTACGTTCAAGCCTCCTCACAGCAGAAGTACCCGAATTAGAACTCTCCCCTTCATTGACTAATGAATAGACGTCCCAACCCCCACCTCTCCAATAGGAATAATAAACTGCTGGAACATGAGCAACTTTCCAATGATCTTCTCCACCATCTGGATGTAGTGGCATGATTAATTCATCTGGCATATCGAAAAATTCAAGCAGCTTTAAATTGGTTAAATGTTCAATGCCAGATGGGACCTTCTTCAACAATTTACACCGCTGGATAATTAGCTTTTCTAGACAAGGCATTGCTCCCTCCTCTATGGTTACTGATTGTAGCTCATCCAATTTATCAATACCTAATAACTTCAGACTTGGAAACCCTCCTGCCTCAAAACACAAGCTTCCTCCATCATAAACTTGTAGCAGTTCAAGGTGTACCAGGTTTGGCAAACCCTGAAGATGTACTAGAGGATCCTCCTTCAACCGACTCCATTTTAGAAACAGTCTGACCAGGTTTTGAAGAGAAGAAATCCAGTGTGGTAACTTTTCTAAACGACCTGTCAAGTAGAGGCGCTGAAGAAATGGAGGAGCACGAGAAATGTGGCTAAGATCAATTATCTTGTCCTTCTCTGTTGAAGATACAGAGAACGAGCGAAGATTGGTCATATTTTGGATGGACGAGCATAAGGTGACCCCATCTTCTTTTTTCAACTTGAAAATGCCTAACCTCCTTAGTTGGTTCATTCTCCCGAGCTCTGCCATTAAAGCACCATTGTCTTCATTTGCTTCTATAAAGCAGAGCTTTTGGAGCAATTGCAAGCTACATATTCCTGCAGGGACCTTAACTCCTTTTCTGGCATTGAAGCGTGCGTATGACTCAACCTCATAACGATACACCAGGAGATGACGAAGTCGCTTGAGATTCAAAATCTCAGAAGGTAATTCAACAACTTGCGAGTGTTTAAGATCCAAGGTCTCCAGGTTTTGTAGCTTCTTGATGGAGCCTGGAATTTGTTTCACCTTTGTATGCCTCAAGCTAAGATACCTGAGAAGAAGAAGCTTGACAACCACTCTTGGAAACATATCCAGATGTGCACCTTGTAAGTCTAATACTGTAAGCAGCTGAACACCTGTAGGAAACAATTTTGGTATGGAAAAATCAGTAAGTGAATCTTCTACCCCAAAAACGAGCAGAGAACGAAGTTGAGACGGTGTCCTCTTTTGATGTACATTCTGCAGTGTGTTAACTATTGATAGTCGTCGAACTTTCTCAGACCACATTGTACCGTGCTCTTTTTCTATTGCTGCAAAATTTTGCTCTCTAGACTTCAAAATGACAATCTCCCGTAAAAGATCATGGATGCGATATGATTTAACTCTCCCATCAGTTGATGTTTCTGCTGCTTGAATCAAACTTCTGTCCAATAACTCTCTAAGGTAACTCTCTGCAACTTCTTCTGGTGTCCTTCCCTCTTTTCCGATAACAAATCCTTCAGCTAACCATAACCGAATCAATCTCATATGCTCAATTTTGTAGAGATCAGGAAAGATGCTCAGATACAAGAAACAAGATTTCAAATGGTATGGTAAATCACTGTAACTGAGATATAGCAATTTTTTCATGTTGTCAAGTTGATCATTTCCTTCTATTTCAGCTCCAATACTGCCACAAACAGCAGCCCAATCATCCACATTTCTCTTGTCTTTTAAAGCTAGTACAGCGCTGATGGCCACAATTGCAAGGGGCAGTCCCCCGCATTTCATCAGGATGGATCGACAAATTTCCTCCAAATTTGGAAGGCATGTGTTCCCTTGAAATGTCTTCCTGCAGAACAGAGTCCATGAGTCTTCTGGAGATAAGGGCTCTAAACGGTAGAACATGTCATGGTTCCCCAAGCAAGAGGCAGAGGCTACATTAACATTGCGAGTAGTGAGCATTACTCGACTACCACGATTGTTGTTTGGCATTGCATGATTGATGGCCTCCCAGTCGGGTATATGCCATATATCATCCAGAACAATCAGGTACCTACTATTCTGCAGCAACTTTTTAATCCTCTCTCTTAGCTGGTTGTCATCCATGGTTTCAACTTCTTCATCTTCAGGAACTGGTTTCCTGATAACTTTGAAGATTTTATTGATCATGTGTCTTAGGAGCTGATTTATCTTGAATGATCGAGAAACAGTGATCCAAGCATGTACCTTGAAACGTTTCTGAACTTTTGGATCCTCGTACACTTGCTTTACCAAGGTAGTTTTCCCCAGTCCTCCCATCCCAACTATTGGAACCACCTGGCGTCCAGAGTCTTCCTTCATAAGCAACTCAATCAGTTGCTTTTTGCGCTCGCCAATTGCCACAAGATCAGCCTCTTCCAGTAAAAGGGCATCCCCTTGACCAAATTTGTTGTGCTGAACTAGCCTAGCAGAGCTGGAGCCAGCTTGGTCAACGAGTGTATATCTCTCATGTCCCTCGGAGAGGCTTTTCACTTTTGAATTTATTCTTTGAATATCATCAGAAATTTGATGGTGAGCTTTCCATTTCTTGATGATGCAAGAAAGCTTATGAAGGGAAGCTCGGAATCCATGGCCGTGATCGTGTGAATGGAAAAGCCTGAATTTATCAAGGGCATCTTCCATTTCATGAGCTACATCTCTGACTTGTTTTACCCACACTTTGAGCTGAGGATTGCTGTCTTCCTTTGCATCAGCTACCCTTAAGAAGGCCTTGATGCGCTCCAATTCATCAACCAAGTCCTCGACCTGTTCTCGGATCCCGGACAATAGTTTCGCCTCTTCTTCTAGTAATGTCGTGAGCCTGTCAACCAAAAAGGTGACTACACTTTCTGCCATTCTTTGCCTGATAGCACTTGCAGGTTTGTGTTTCTGAAGATAGATAATATATTTGTGGGAGGAGAGAAGGGTTTTATGTGTTATTTGAGTTGATATTGTTGAATGATCTTTCATGGGGTAGCTTTCTCTTTTTTAAAGGTTTTGTAGAAACCATCTACATCAGGGTCAACTGGAGGTTTTGTAGAAACCATCTACATAAGGGCCAACTGGTGCAAACATGTTACAAAGAGAATTCAGTTTCCGAATACACCAGTATACTTGGTATCCAATCGTTTTTAAATACCAAAGAAATAGTCAAGATGCTGAATTTGATCTTATATCCGTATATTCTCCAACTTCTCATTACATTGTACTTTCCTCATTCTAGATTTCTTGTAAACTACCGGGCAAGTTTTCTCAGAACCCATCTAAACATTCCCAATCTTGCACAAAGTTAATAAGTAATCGAATAGTAGGTTTGACCACTGACCCAATCATCTTCTGAATTAGGAACTAACCAAAATAACGAAGTTACTTAAGTGAGAATATAACTGACTTGTTGCCACAAATCATAACGCTTTAGCTAAGCTTTAGAATAATTGAATGAGTTTTGTCCCTTTTTAATCAACATTCAAGTCAAACCGTTTCATCTGGTAACCATCTTTTCTCTGCTGCTTGATACTTTTACAGAACCACATAAAAAGCACTTGTCATTAAATCTTGAGCCATTTGTTCAGAAGCCAAAACCAAAGTCCCAATACAATGGCAAAATGTTACTGGGAATTTGCTCAGTTTTAATTTGTAATTATGGCTTTCTCAACTGTAAGTCTTGCTAATATAGATCAGTAACATTGATGTTCATTATGTTTGGATTTTCTAAGCATTTTTTCTCCTTTTTGACATTTGGACAGTTGATAATATCAGGGTTGTTCTTTTTATTTTTTATTTTTTCTGAAATGCTTCTACAATTACTATTGGTAAGAGTCGGTGACAATGTCAGACCTCAAGCCAAACCTTCCCACCATCGACTTTTATTTTTTCTGAAATGCTTCTACAATTACTATTGGTAAGAATCGGTGACAATGTCAGACCTCAAGCCATACCTGCCCACCATCGACTCCAACAGGAACCAGACTTCCTCAATTCTATCCGCACCTTAACAAACAGAACCCCAAGCCAATCAAACTTAAAATCCTAATTGCTAAACAGTTCGGTAACTTTATTTTAGAAAGGCTAAATGTAAGGACCAGTGCAGGATCAGGATATATTGTATAGTTTTTCAACTGCTTCCTAAATTATCCCCCTCATCTAGGAACAAGCCAAATTGCCAAAAGTAAAGATGGAAACTCCAACAATAAAAGCTCGTATATTACCACCTCCTTAAACAACAAATGTTATTGAAAAATGCTGAACAAAAGGAGAAACTCGCTCTATATATTCTATAATGGTTACAACAGGAAAAAACTACAGTAAAAAATTCAGCTACTAGCAACATCGAAAGATTAACCATATCTTGAATAAGAGAACTATTTGGAAGGCATAAAAAATAGAAGAAATTAAACAATTCGGATGGGTGTAGTGGTAGAAGTTCAGTCCTTAGAGGCTCAGATCTTGCTTCCAGGACTCTTCGCAGTTGTTAAAAATCAGAACCTTATAACTATGCCTTCCATAACATATTACGAAAGAGCTTCCTCACAGCCGAAGTACCCGAATTAAAACTCTCCCCTTCATTGACTAATGAGTAGACATCCCACCCATCATCTCTCCAATAGGAATGATAAACAGCTGGAACATGAGCGACTTTCCAGTGATCTTCTCCACCATCTGGATGTAGTGGCATGATTAATTCATCTGGCATATCGAAAAACTCAAGCAGCTTTAAATTGGTTAAATGTTCAACGCCAGATGGGACCTTCTTCAACCATTTGCAGCGCTGGATAATTAGCTTTTCTAGACAAGGCATTGCTCCCTCCTCTATGGTTACCAATTGCAGTTCATCCAATTTATCAATACCTAATAACTTCAGACTTGGAAACCCTCCTGCCTCAAAGTGCAAGCTTTCTCCATCATAAACTTGTAAAAGTTCAAGATGTACCAGGTTTGGCAAACTCTGAAGATGTACTAGAGGATCCTCCTTCAGCCGACTCCATTTTAGAAACAGTCTGACCAGGTTTTGAAGAGAAGAGATCCAGTGGGGTAAGTTTTCTAAACGCCCTGCCAAGTATAGTCGCTGAAGAAATGGAGGAGCACGAGAAATGTGGCTAAGATCAATTATCGTCTGTTTCCCTGCTGAAAATACAGACAACGAGCGAAGGCTGGTCATATTTTGGACGGATGAGCATAAGGTGGCGCCATCTTCTTCTCTCAACTTATAAATGCCTAACCTCCTTAGTTGCTTCATTCTCCCAAGCTCTGCCATTAAAGCACCACTGTATTGATTTGCCTCTATAAAGCAGAGCTTTTGGAGCGATTGCAAGCTACTTATCCCTGCCGGAATCTTAACTCCTTTTCTGGCATTAAATCGTAAATATGACTCAACCTCATAACGATAAACCAGGAGATGACGAAGTCGCTTGAGATTCAAAATCTCAGCAGGTAATTCAACAACATGCGAGTGTTTAAGGTCCAAGGTCTCTAGGTTTTGTAGCTTCTTGATGGAGCTTGGAATTTGTTTCACCTTTGTATGCCTCAAGCTAAGGTACTTGAGAAGAAAAAGCTTGACAACCTCACTTGGAAACATATCCAGATGTGCACCTTCTAAGTCTAATACAGTAAGCAACTGAAGACGGGTACGAAACAATTTTGGTATGGGAAAATCAGTAAGTGAATCTTCTACCCCAAAAAGGAGCAAAGAACGAAGTCGGGATGCTGTCCTCTTTTGATGTATATTCTGCAGCGTGTTAACTACCGATAGTCTTCGAACTTTCTCAGGCCACTTTGTACCTTGCTCTTTTGCTATTGCTGCAAAGTTTTGCTCTCTAGACTTCGTAATGACAATCTCCCGTAAAATATCATGGATGCGATATGATTTAACTCTCCCATCAGTTGATGTTTCTGCTGCTTGAATCAAACTTCTATCCAATAACTCTCTGAGGTAACTCTCTGCAACTTCTTCTGGTGTCCTTCCCCCTTTTCCAAAAACAAATCCTTCAGCTAACCATAACCGAATTAATCTCATATGCTCAATTTTGTAGAGATCAGGAAAGATGCTCAGATACAAGAAACAAGATTTCAGATGGTATGGTAAATCCCTGTAACTGAGAGACAGCAATTTTTCCATGTTGTCAAGTTGATCATTTCCTTCTATTTCAGCTCCAATACTGCCACAAACAGCAGCCCAATCGTCCACATTTCTCTTGTCTTTTAAAGCTAGTACAGCGCTGATGGCCACAATTGCAAGGGGCAGTCCCTCGCATTTCATAAGGATGCATCGACAAATTTCTTCCAAATTTGGTGGGCATGACTCTCCATGAAATGTCTTCCTGCAGAAAAGAGTCCATGAATCTTCCGGAGATAAGGGCTCTAAACGGTAGAACATGTCATGGTTCCCCAAGCAAGAGGCAGAGGCTACATTAACATATCGAGTAGTGAGCATTACTCGACTACCACGATTGTTGTTCGGCATTACATGATTGATGGCATCCCAGTCCGGTATGTGCCATATACCATCAAGAACAATCAGGTACCTACTATTCTGCAGCAAATTTTTGATTCTCTCTCTTAGCTGGTTGTCGTCCATGGTTTCAACTTCTTCATCTTCAGGAACCGGTTTCTGGATAACTTTGAAGATATTATTGATCATGTGTCTTAGGAGCTGATTTATCTTGAATGATCGAGAAACAGTGATCCAAGCATGTACCTTGAAACGTTTCTGAACTTTTGGATCCTCGTAGACTTGCTTGACCAAGGTAGTTTTCCCCAGTCCACCCATCCCAACTACTGGAACCACCTGGCGTCTAGTGTCTTCCTTCAAAAGCAATTCAATCAGTTGCTTTTTGCGCTCGCCAATTGCCACAAGATCAGCCTCTTCCAGTAAAAGGGCATCCCCTTGATCTAACTTGTGGCGCTGAACCAGACGAGCAGAGCTGGAGCCAGCTTGGTCAACAAGTTTGTATCTCTCATGTCCCTCGTAGAGGTTTTTGACTTTTGAGTTTATTCTTTGAATACCAACAGAAATTTGATGCTTAGTTTTCCATTTCTTGATGATACAAGAAAGCTTATGAAGGGAAGCTCGGAATCCATGACCGTGATCGTGTGAATGGAAAAGCCTGAATTTATCAAGGGCATCTTCCATTTCATGAGCTACATCTCTGACTTGTTTAACCCGCACTTGGAGCTGAGGATTGCTGTCTTCCTTTGCATCAGCTACCCTTAAGAAGGCCTTGATGCGCTCCAATTCATCAACCAGGTCATCGACCTTTTCTCGGATCCCTGACAAGAGTTCCGCCTCTTCTTCGAGTAATGTCGTGAGCCTGTCAACCAAAAAGGTGACTGCACTTTCTGCCATTCTTTGCCTGATAGCACTTGCAGGTTTGTTTGTGTTTCTGAGGATAGATAATATATTTGTGGTAGGAGAAAAGAAAACTTTGTATGTGGTATTTGAGTTGATATTATTGAATGATCTTTCATGAGGTAGCCGGGTAGGCTTCTTCTGTTTTTAAAGGTTTTGTGGAAACCATCTACAACAGGGTCAATTGGTGCTACATGTCACAAAGAAAAGTGCAGTTGCCCAACATACTAGAATACTAGGTCTCCAATAGTTTTTGAAAACTAAAGAAATAGTCAAAGGGCCTAATTAAGATATATTCTCCAATTTCTCATTACATTGTACCTTCCTCATTCTTGATTTCTCCTTGTAAACTACCAGGCAATTTGTCCCAGTAGCTATCTAAATATTCCCAATCTTGAATAAGTAAATAAGTAATTGAATAGTAGGCTCGACTGACCCAGTCATCTTCTGAATCAGGAACTGATCAAAACTGAGAAAATAACTGACTTGTTGCCACATATCATAGTGCATGCAATCTGAAAGAAAAGGACTCTGAATTCCCATGCATCATCACCTTTAGCTAGGCTTTAGAATATTCGAATCAGTTTTGTTCCTTTGAAATCAACCTCGGCAGTCAACACCCATTCATCTGACTTGATCTGTCTTCCAGCCGTTTACATAAGAAGCCAAAACCAAAAACCCAGTTTCCCCTACTGAACAACACGCGTTAGTAATGGTAACATTGGCAAAGTGTTACTGAACGTTTGCTCATTTGTGTAATTATGGCTTTGGCAACAGTAATTTTTGCTAATGGGTCGGTTAACATAGATGTTGATTATATAATACTCAACTAGATTTCTTTGTCTGATTCGTGTTTCTAGAACTTGACTTTTCAGCACTCAAAAATACTTACAAGTAACAAGACGTAACCAATTTCCATTCCCAAGTTACCAAGTACATGACTAGTGTGGACATATCTACTACAACCTCAATGCTTTATTCATGATCTTGCGTACAGAAGGACTCCTCTTCAATAAAAAAAACAAAATGCTAAGCTACCTTCTCCTCTCCCACCAAGAAAATACTGACACTACCTCTTTCGGAACAAGATGGTCCTTAACTTTGATCTCAAATCTAAACCTAAAGCTTACTTTACAAATGTATTTCAAATTATTCTCTGTCAAATCTAAAAATAATTTATCATCTCAGCGTACTCAACCGTGTTAAATGTCAAATGCTCGATGGTAATTTTCCTCACAAATGTTTGTGAGACATATCATCAAACCCATGGCGTGCGTGGCCACTCGACGGCTTCGTTGACAAAGAATGAGAGGCCAAAAGAGATGTACGTCATTGTTAAATGAAAGATGCGCCAGGAAGCGTAAGGCATTCAGGAGATGTGATTCGCTACGAAACTAGTAAACTTCCCAGAAGATGGAAGATGGAAGATGGATAAGCATACCTCATGCATAGTCTTCTTCATGGAAATGATGGCCTCATGCATAGTCTTCTTCATGGAAATGATGGCCCATCAGACCTTCACTCCACAGAGCTTCTTCACATGTCACAGCCAAGTAGATATTAGATTTGGGTGAACCCGAAACTGACTGTGAGGCTGACAGGGAGAAAAACCGATAGGGGTAAAGGTACAGTTTTGCTATAGAAAGAGAATGAGTTTACACGCTTAAGGGTGTGCAAAAAACAAACAAACCATTTGACTGACTGAATCCACCGAAAGCTTTGGTTTGGTTTTTTGGGAGTAGTTGAGGACTTTTTAATCAATGATTTGGCAGCTTCCTCTTATTGCTTGCTGGATTCTATGTCCTTGCAACCAGCTATTTTGGTCTTTCCTCTTGAAAAAGTTATCGGTTAGTTAGATTTTTCCCATATGGTTTGTTTTACCGTCACTTGCATACATCTTTGTTGGTTAGTGTGATGATTTTTGCATTGCAAGTTGACAAAAAAAAAGGTTGACATTTTAGCACAAAATTCCAATAAACGCAATCTGTTTCTACTGTTCTCCCTTTTCTATTGTTTTGTGAGTTAAGAACTATCTATTTTAATCATGTTTGTGATCCAACCCTTCATCATTATAATAACCATGATTATATAATCCTATGTTCTGTGAGTTGAGAACTATCTATTATAATCTATAGTCTGCCAAGCTACTGTAGGTGTAAGTTTATTGCAGGCAATTTGTACAATAAAACATATTGTTGTTGTGGAATTTGTAGATTAAGGGCAGTTTGATGAAAGGGAGTCTATGCAGTTATAATTTTTTTAAATTCATATACACTTTTGTTCATATTTATATCCAGGGACTGTCTTTTATGTTCTTTTTCTAAATGAAATACTCTGTTAGCACTTCTGTATGCATACCACTAAACTTAATGTCACTATATGCAGCTTTTAGAGCATTATGACCAAGTAGTTGGAGTGAAATAAGTGAAGCACATACTCTGCATTTTTATGTTAAAGGGCAATTGATTTGACGTAGCTGTTTATTCTCACTGAATTCTGAAGCTGGTTCCAAGTTATCAGAAGAAGAGGCAGAGAATAGAAAGGTATAATAATTACAATGGAGCAAATCTGAACTCTGAAGTCTGAACCAATTGTCTACTATTACTTTTTTACCTCTCTTGGATTTTGTTGCAACAAGTAGAAACGACACTCGGTTCTACTTACTTTGATGCACTGTCCCAAAACAATAAGGCAACTTGTACTAATTCAATTCAATTGCGTCTTAATTTATGAAAATTTCCAGGCATCAAATTTCCCAAAATGGTTTTTACTGGAACAAATTCTTAAGCCTGGAGTTTACTCAAAATTTGGAAAATGTCGAAGGAGCAGTCATGATTAAGTACCGTAAATACAGAAATCAATGACAACAAATGAATGTGAATTTGGTACATTTCTAATTGGCAATAACTATAGTCTACCACCCCCTGATTGCATCGGATTACCTTACACAACTAAATAAACTTACTTCAGTTCTACTATAAATATCAAATTCTGTCCTAAACGTTGGAATACATATTTTTAGATAAGAAAATTATAGTGTACTGAATTTTAATTGATCTAATTTGAATTAGCATCTTATGTCTACAAACGAACAGCAATTCCAATTTTGATATGGTTTTTAAAATTCTATTCATTTCTTCAGCATCTTTTCGTTTCAGTAGCAGTAATTCTTAAGCTTTCATGGGGAAGTTAACAAAGTGTTGTAAATATTATTATCTATATGGTTGTCCACGTAAATACTCATTAGTTGTGTACTTTGATGTAAACCATACCTCTATATAAAGGAGGCTAATGAGACTGAATGATATACTTCTACTTCCTCCCTACTATTCTCTCTCTATCTTCTCCCTACTTTATAACACGTTATCTGCACACTCTGCTATTATTTTTTGAAAACTCTATGATGATCTACGAGTTTATGGTGCAACGTTGTTGCTATTAACTATAACTTATAATCTATGAGTTTATTCATGATCTATGTCATTTATGCATATCAGTTTATTTCTTAAGGTGCCATCAATTCCTACTTTATTTCATGAGTTTATTTCATGATATATGATCTATGCTTTAATCTTATATATAAACATTACGGTGCCATCGATTCCTGCTTTATATACTGATATACATATATTATTTTTCTCATATATGAGTATAATTACTGAAAGTTTTGGTTGATCACGCAAATAGAATCATACCTGTTTTCCTTTCTGACAATCTCAATTTTTTTTGTCAATAATCATGCCTCTCTCCTTTATTTTTGGTTTTGCAACCAAAACCCAACGTATTATCCCATAAGGTGCAATAGAGGCATTAGTTTTTACTTGTCTATTTAATAGCATTTTTTTGGGTTTTTTGTCAGTATACACTCATAAGATGTTTTTGTGTGTTTCCCTCAATTGTCGTTAGGCATCAATCCTAATTCATCATATATTTCATGATTACAAGTATTAGTATATGCCTTATGTTGTCATCTGCACATGTATTTATGAATTGATTAATATGAGAAGCAATCTTGACGTGATGAGAGTGATGACCACTATCTATGTTGATTCAATTTATGGCAGGATCAGTAACTCCCAAAGGCGGATCAATATTTTTTTTGATATCCAGGTTATACAATCCTACGACTATTTGCATAAGTATGCTCAAAAGGTAAGGACGTATGATATGATTTTATTGCTCATAGACGGATTTCAATGACCATTGTAAATTCAATGGGATCAAAATATTTTCTTTATATGATTACACAAGGGCCTGAAGTTCCACAAAGATTGTGTAGTGAAAAAATTGCGATATGAAGTCTCATAAATTTATACAATTACAAGGGCCAGAAGATCCTTAGAGTTATATAATTGGGTATATGAACTCACATATTTTTAATCCCCAATAATTATAAGAGGGCCGGAAGTTCCTCAAATTATTTTAGTATTGGGGTTCCCTCCTCCGTACGACAATGTGAATTTGAAGTTCAATTTTGAACACTTGGTTAAAGCTAGAAGCTACGTACGTTCTCCACAAGATAAAATTATGTACTTGTGTGATTAGAGGAGAGAAAAAAAATGATCATTTTGTGAAGTTAAGCAGACTAAAAGTTTTGTGTATTTTCTTCATTAATAGAACCAGAAGTTTCCACAGTTAATTTTATTGTATGGTTTATCTATTTATTTTTCTTCCCTGCAATTTTCCTACTTTGTTATGTACTTTCGTTACAGTACTTATCTTTTAAATTTTTTTTTGTTACTCATACGGACCAGCAGTCCTATACCTCGAACATATGAATTTCGAATGTAATATTTTTGAACCAGAAGTTCAAAATTTCATAGTAGAACCTAAAGTTGTAACAGTAAAACTCAAACCCGAAGCTTTGAGTATAAAAGTGAACTTGAAGATTCACTTTAGTTACCTCGAGCCTGAAGTTTCGAGCACCAATTTTATTTGAACCCGAAGTTCAAATTACGAAATCTTAGAACTTGCAGTTCATAGAAAAAATATTAGAACCTGAAGCTTCGATTACACATATAATTCATTCATAGTTTATTTGACTTTATGTCAACTCGAACTAGAAGTTTCGAGTAATTTTCATACGTCGATTGATGCATTCTTCTTTATGTCTGCTTAAAGAATTCCACCTTAGAACTTGAAGTTCTAATTGTACAGACTCGAGCCTTAAGTTTCGAGTGGATATATGGACAATTTATCGAAGAGTTTTAATCTTGGTCAACCTCAAACCTAAAGTTTTGAGGGAATTATATTGACACCAATTTAAAAGTAAGTAGATATTTAACTGTTGGTTTATGACGAATGAGTATGAGTATACCCCAAATTTGTGATCGTGGATTTTGTAATTAAAAGAGATCAGAACCTGTAGTTCCTTGATCCTTAATTACGTGAGGACTTGAAGTTCCTCAATGATCAAACTAACTAGAAGACCATCTAAAGTCCTTCACTCATAAGTTAAGGTCATGAAGTTTGAACTCGACATTTCGAGTATATTATTTTGGCTAGAAGTTCAAAATGCATTCAATGTTAATCTACATCAAACAACAACACAATAATTAAACGTCATGTTTTACCTGTATAACACGGACCAGAAGCTTCGTGTATATCCTATGAGACTTACAAATTTGATTTCTGTCATCTTCAAACTTTTGTTTTGAGTGACTTTCAGGCAATGCAATTTTATGCATGGTTATGCTTATGAGGCTAATATAACAATCATCTCAGATCTTACATATCTGATTGATGGCTACAGAAGAGCACACATTATTGTCCCTTTGCATTTTGTACCTCCAATATTACTAGAGATGTATAATCTCCCCGTCTCATTGATCTCATTGTATAGTAAGAAAGCCGATTGACATGGCTATACCATGAAATGCCACCAGAAGTGGATCATGGCAAGAGAAAAATCAGGAGTCAATGTAAATATTGTCCTAACATCCACATATGTGACGAAATTGTAAATTGGGTGTGTGTCGCCTATGGTACACTATATGGTGGATGATTATCAAGCCACTTTCGAAAGGGCACTGGTCAAATTAAATTGCATTGACTAGCAAGAACATTGAGATTCATCTCACATGCCTGATGTCTTTTGCTTACAATAAGCAAAGTTGAAAGCACTATTGTGTTATTCCTTAGATTTATTGTAACCTCTTGAGTTCTCATTGAAACTAAATATTTCTTAATCTGATTATGAAGGAACCTGATGTTCCTTAAGAGGTTGTTATAAATTGAAAAAATTGAAACCTCAAGTTTCTTGGATCTCCAATTATATGAGGGCCTGAAGTCCCTCTTCTTTATGACTACACATTTATATGTGACACAGAACTTGAGGTTCTTCACATGATAAAATTACTTGATCTTATGGATTGTAGTCTTTAACTCGAAATTTTCGAGTATATCATTTTGGCCAGCAGTTCAAAATGAAGTTGGTCCATTCCAATTATCAGTATTTCACAATTAATGTTTACTGAAGCTAAGGTAACAACCATATCAAGAGTTGTAGATCTTGATCTATGGCTCCAAATGAGCTACTATCATGTTACCGAATTTGAAATATTATTGCATTAATTACCTCCTATATGGTTGGAGAAGACTTTATGCCATCAGATATATACTGTATCGAATTTTCTACAATAAACTAAGGCATATGATGTCATGAACCTGAAGTTCCTTGAACCAAATACACTATTTGGCTTGACTGGTTACATCATGTTTTGTCTACCATGTTGTGTGGAATCACTTACAAGTTTTGATGACGGCTAACCTTACACACAAGCAAATTATTTATTTACCGCATATTTGCGAGTTGTCACTTTAATGAGACAATCCTCCTGCCATGAGGGGGAGAAAGATTGTTCCTGAAGAACAATATGCATTGGTGTGAGATATTTATCCACCGTCTCATTTTGACTTTGAGAAATATCAAAACTAGTGAATTGATAAAAGAAAGTGACAAAATTATATGTTAAATGCAAAGTCATCTGCTTGGGTTAAAGTCCTTGAGACCAACCATATTAATACAAACAATGTAGACTCCATTTGATTTGTGGGATGCAAATGTATCCAATTGACATGGTTCTCCTGAAGAGAATATCATTAAACAATATCACAGCTCCTACTATGGCTACACATACAGAGGGTGTAGGTAC
The DNA here is from genome assembly GCA_024704745.1 of Rosa lucieae. Classification (NCBI taxonomy): domain Eukaryota; kingdom Viridiplantae; phylum Streptophyta; class Magnoliopsida; order Rosales; family Rosaceae; genus Rosa; species Rosa lucieae. Next base: position 27,597,811 of record CM045498.1, read on the forward strand.
GCCATTAGGAAATGATGTTTTAGTGATACAATAATAAATCAATATAGTTGATGCTAATGGACAAAACATGTTTTGACCTAAAATTTGGTTTGGGTTTGCCACCAACCAATGAAGATCTTCACTTCAAAAAAGTGATAGATATTTAAACGCATCGATCTTTTGCGCATGGTCATAATAAGACAGTCTTCCCACCGTTAGGAGGAGGAAAGAGTACTGTCATTTGAATAACAACGTGAATTTGTGTGGAATGTATCCACCAGGTCTAAAGTTTTAAGCTCCCAAAACAGGGAAGATTATACAAGCCCTATAATGCTCATACATGAGATTATAAGTAAAAAGATCCACATTCGCTACATGACTCATCTATGAGAGATGATTATCCTAGAAGTGACAATATATGCCCCAGAAGTGGTATGGGTACCCAATATCAATAAGCTTATTACAGCTAATGCATGCACATAAGAATGTGTGGGATCTATGATTAATGATCATCAATGATAATTTACAAATGGTAGCTACCAAAGAAAAATCATTAAGGGCTGTATTGATGCTATACCACGTTTCACCATGAATGTCGACAAAGTATATTATTGGCCAAATTGGAAAGAGGCAATTCCAATGAAATTGAATATTTGAAATGTGATGAAATACTTGGACCTTTAACCCTACATGGTACAAAAGGGTATTTATCAAAAGTGAAGATAAATCACTATGACACAATGTCTATTTATAGAGACATGAGATTATGAATATCTTCCCTTATATGAATGACAATTTTCTATAAGTACAGTGTTACATATAGTTGTTATATTGACGAGAGATTTATGGCACCTTGTTATCATATATTATGAATATCTTAAAGAAACATTGCTAAAAGCAAAGTGTCATTATAAGTGCATTGCTTATCAAATCCTTAAGGGATTCAAATACATGAATGATTCAAATGCAAATCCATGAAAGGTTGAAAGAGCCTGAAGCTCACTCATGGAATCAAAGAGTCTAAAGCTAGCTCATATGTACTCATTTCGTTCTAGTCAACGAGATCTAAATTGCCTTAATGAGTACTATGAAGAGACTACTATTGAATTCGAATTATGAATATAATGTTGCAACATATTCTAACTTTCGCAAAGTTATGAATAACTTAAAGCTCTTGAAGAAGCTTATATGAGACATATCAATACACAAAGATATTGATGTGTATGGCTAGGTATGCCATGATGATTTTTTCAATGTTTTAAACTATACAAAGTTAAATGTGTCAATTTCTTTATATTGTTTAGCTATTACTTTGTGTATGAATTTGAGCATATGAGATTATTTCTAACCTTATCATATGAGGTAAGGCTTATTGAAAATCGTCTAGCTTTGTTGGTATTGCTTAACCTTTTCAGGTATGAAAATTTGTGATGAGCCCCTATATGCAAAGCACACGTGGTCTCACTTCAGTGATAGACACATCAAACCACTATACATGGTACATGTAGCTTATCGCACACATAATTAAAGCTTGCAACAATCAGGGGGAGATTCTCATCAAGGAGAGCATCCAGAAGCATGCTACCTAGGACATATGCGCGTTGTGCTCTTTTTGTCGTTCGACCAGAGTTATTTTTGTCCCACTGGGTTTTTGTTACCTGGCAAGGTTTTTAATGAGGCAACAATAAGCGCGTCCAATATCATCATTCATTGGTGGGCATCCAAGGGGGAGTGTTGTAACACTACTACAAAAACTGCATCACACAACGGTGGAAATCTGTTGTGTGATGTGGACCATGTCTGTCGTCTATCTCGATGTTGTGTGATGAGCACAATCACACAACGGTGAAACACCGTTATGTGAATATCATAGACACAACGCACTGCTTATAACCGTTGCACCAATTCTGCGCATGCCAATGCCAGAAATTGGATGTGCCGCATTTTCGATGGTGATCAGACAACAGAAGTAAGACACGCTGTTGTTGGTTAACTTCTCACACAACAGAAAAATAACACTTAGACAACAGAAGCAAGTGCACGCTGTTGTTGGTTATATTATCATACAACAGAAAAATATGGCGACTGTTGTTGGTTGTTCCTTCACACAACAGGTATCATAAGTAACCGTTGTATGTGTGAGGCTCAGTGTTGAATTCTTCACAAGTCATACAACATCTTATTTCTATACCGTTATCTGATTTAACATTGGACAACTGATATGTATTCGTTATGTTGTGTGAGTTTTAATGAGACAACAAAATTTAGTTGGTACCGTTGTGTGATTAAAATGATTTGTTGTGTGATTAACGTAATGTAATTCACTATTGTATGTTTATTATCAATGTTTTACCTGAAATATTTGCACAAATATAATATTCAAAATATATTATGTACTGAAGTTCTCTAATTCAAGCATCTAATGTACCAAAAGAGCTAGCATTTGTCAATCATCCGTACATTCAAGTATCTATACAATGAAACAAAAAAAGAAGAAAGCAGCTTGATGACTGCTGCATTTTAACTAACAATGATAAACAACAAAAGTAGATACAATATATACTTGTTCCAAAAATATGCACATATGCAGCTGCTACATATATGGCTCCTACATAAATCAGTCACTGCTTTCCAATTGCTCAGTCCACTCCTACATATATGGCTCCTGCACGGAAACAAGAGCAAGCTCTTCAATTAAATGACCTGCCTCGTTTACTTCTCATAATCTTGTGCAGTGACATGAAAGACAAACTCAAAACATACTCTATTGTGCTTTCAATAAAATGTTAATGTAGGAGTATAAATGCTAAATCAATTACTTCTCCCTGTTTCAAAAATCTACCTCATCCATCTTGTACTAAAATCCCATCCAATCTCGGCAGTTGAAGCCATTTTGCGGTAAAATGTTGTTTCTCGGAAACACTCTCGATCATAGAAGCAAGTTCCTTGTCCTAACAAGCATAATATGTTAACAAGATTAGTCAGTCACTCTGTTTCCCCAACCATTGATTGATTGAAAAAAAAAAAAAAAAAAACTAATGATCATTAAGCTGCAGAGGACACACAGTGGTTGAAGAATCAGGCCTGGGTTGGTTTCACATTGCATAATATCTACTTAAAGTGTGATTACAAATCCTGAATAACTACCATATGAGTACCTACATAACAGAACAACGGCGGAAACTAGCAACATTCAAAACCAAATACAGATAATAAACTAAAGCAGGATAGATATGCATTACTGTAAACACCAAATGAATGAAAACAAGAGAATGTGAAACTTCCAAAGTATAAAGTTTCTGTCAATACCTGAATTCCAGAATTCGTGTTCTTTGATCATACAGGCAGAGCTTTTCTAGCGAACTCCAAATCTCCTATCATACATTTTTTACTTCCTAGCAATCCCCAGCAACATAAAATTAAAGAGCCAGTTCATATATTTTTGTACAAGGAACAAAATCCCTTCAATTCCTAAATTCTGAGCATTAATTCCTAGTATTACCTATCCCCTACCCAGCCAGAAGAGACAAAAACCACCATGCATATGTAGATTGAATCATTATAAGGTAAGCCACAACTTAAATACATATGAGAATCCTAAAAATGACAAAACTGCAATTTATTATTAAATAAAGTGATTGACTGTAATTGGAAACTAAAGGTTTATTCCTCAAGCACTATGCCACTACACAAGATAAATAATAATCAATAGCCTAACTAAATGGGAATTCTGGGAATTCCAAACCTAAGTTAACAAACTTGGGAAAACCCAATATCATCGCTAACGAGAATATCATATTGCAAAAACTTGCACAATTTATTGAAATGATAATTGAAAGTGTAGAGATAGAGACATGAAACTACAACAGAAGGACTACTTGACTATACAAGGGAAAATCTATCCTCAATTCAATTTTTATTTCTTCAATAGAAGGCTGTTTACACTGTCCCCATCTATGGAATAACATTTGTACAGGACATTAAACAGTAAAACTCCCCCTCAGGCAGTAGTATTTACCTGCTTATTGTCAAAAATAAGGAGAACTGCAACTTTAAACTCTTTCTCCTGCCAAAGGGTCAAGAACAGTAAGTTCAACAACACATAAATTTGCATAGATAAAACAAACAAGATAAAGATGTAAAATCTCAACTACATGAAAGACAACAAATCGGGAATGCATGTGATGTTAAATAAAAGCAAAAACATAAGGACATGAAAAGAGGTCCACTCAACCTTTAAGCTTAAAGAATATTCAATTTGGAAAACAAGATGCAGTAAAAAATGTGAGTTGAGAGAGAGAGAGAGAATCCAATCAAGAATGTGATCGACAAGAACTCATATTACAAAGAATTTATTATCACGATTATCCGAAGTCCCAATAGACCTATTTCTCTCTCCAACATAATATCCCTCGCATCAAATTTCATTAAGAATGTTGCAGGCAACATCTCATATTACAATGTTGCAGGCTAGATATATATCAGTCAGATGCAAACCACAATAACAAATACAGATTTGTTACCATAGGGTTATAATAAGAAAGCTGTTAAAAATTCATGGTCATAACGCAATATAAGGATGTCTCAAAACTAAGTAAAGTGTTGTGGACACTGCTTATCCACAGGAAATACAAACAAATAATGAAAGAACAGTAAGGATTCAACTTCAACATCGTCATTTCCTCACATGGGATTGGCATGTTACCTAAAACATGATGGAAAACAATGAATTCGCAATGGATAGCAGGGACAATTTATGAACAAAGAATGAAAGAACAGTAAGGTTCCAAGCATGATTACAATGCCCCATTCTTTTCTTACTTCCTCTGGAATTAAAAACTTTATAGATAGATATCTTGCATTACCTTATATAGAGCAAACCGTGATTTATCCTCATATAGGTATATGTGAGAGAGTCTTGTCACCAGGCCCATGAGTCTGAAGTCATTCTGCTGCAATTACATCGTTTCCTAGAGCATCTTTGGCAACTTGACCACTACTTCCTGCACCAGAGCTATAATTGTTCTCCAATTAAGAGTAAAATAAATATGTCAAAGAGATAATGATTTCTAATTCGCTTCCGTCTAAGTATAATTTTAGCCAAAGGACTTGTTGTATGCAAAAATTTATAATAGATTGGGGTTGTTCGAGAGACCTACTTCTTGTGCCTCTGTACAAAAGGCGAGTTCTTCGCATCCTCCTATGCAAAATTAGAACCCCGAAACAAATCAAATCAAAACCCTGGCTCACTGAAAGGGACTCATATTCACAGAATGAGAAAGAGAAATGGAGTGGAGTACCCAGTGAGACAGAGAGAGAACTTGGTGATGAGAATCCCGGTGATAGCGAAGCCGACGAGGAAAGGCCAATTCCAATTCCACTCACGCTTGAAGAACACAAGCTAAGCATTGAACTTTCTCATCTTCGATGACTTCTTCTTCTTCCTTTCTTACCAACCATCTCAAAAAGAGGAAGTCTCAGCTAAGAGAATGACTTGAAATTGGGGCCAAGGTAAAAAAAGATGGGAGAATTTGGAGGTTAAGAGAGTGAAACCTTACCAGAGAACCTTGCCGCAGTTATGGCGCCGGAGGGGTCGAGATTGGCCTTCTGGTTGGTATCGAACAGGAGAGATCTAACCCAGCATTGGTGGACAACGTAGCCACTGGCGGAGGAGGCTAGGTTTTGGGCCACGAAATCGGAAAACCCTAGGGTGACGCAGATCCCCACAAGAGAAAATTGAAATAGGAAGGTGAAGATTTGGTGTTGTACGGTCTTAGAGACAAAGAAAGACGACCTAGAAAAGGCTAACAGCAGCCAAGGAATGCCATTTTGGTAGCAAAATACGGTGAACTAGAGATGGTAGAGTTGAATTGAAGTTTGGGATTCAAATCGGGGAAGCAATTGAATGAGATGAAGATAAGGAGATTTGGAATTTGAGGGTTTTGGATGAGGTGATTAAGAGATAGCTCTGAGCTTTTGGCTCAGAGGAGAGAGGTTTCGTGTTTTGTGAGAAAAGAGAGAGATAATAGGTTTTGTGAGGATGAAGGTTTCGACACATTCAACAAGGGCTGGCAACTCTTTTTTTTTTTTTTTTTTTTATAAGTCTGATACACAACAGATAGATAAAATTATGTTGTATGAATGTATACATACAAAAATTATAGGGAGGGAGTTTTTGCCGCCTGACTAGGTCTGGTGGGAGAGGTCAAATAAATTTGAGCCAAAATGAAAATTTTGCCGCCTATGTTCCTCGTTCAGACAACAGAATGATTACAATCTGTTGTACAATTTCTGCAGCATGCACTAGGTGTATCAAGTAGAAGACATTCAAGCGAGCTTCCTCAAAATCTGGCACCCAGTTTTTAATCATACAACGGAAATAGCTAAACCGTTGTACCTAGTAACCAAAATTTTAGTGTTTCAAGAGGCAACCAAGACTCAAGAGTGGAGGGAAATCTGCCGCTAAATTTTTTAAGACTCAGACAACGGACATTGCTTAATTGTGTTGTGCAATGTAGTTCTGAGAAAAAAGTTATCACTTTATTGACATTCACACAACAGAACATCACTAATACCGTTGTACAATAGAGTTCACTTAAACACACAACAGTCAATTTCTGTTCCGTTATCTGATTGGTGTTGTGTGATTAACTTTTTGTAGTAGTGTAAATATTATTATCTATATGGCTGTCCACGTAAATACTCATTAGTTGTGTACTTTGATGTAAACCATACCTCTATATAAAGGAGGCTAATGAGACTGAATGATATACTTCTACTTCCTCCCTACTATTCTCTCTCTATCTTCTCCCTACTTTATAACACAAAGTTTATTTTTGTTACCATTTTCAGTTTGTTATTGTGGAGCTCTGATGTTGTTAAGTGAATACTATGTAAATGAAGTGGCTGTTGAACATTTGAAATTGAACTCATTGTCATTTATTTATGTGGTTATCTATGGCATCAGATACGTTGCATGGTCTGTTTGATTTTGCATTCAATCTTACGAATATTTTTTTTTATGTCCAATTTATTCTGATTCATTCTTCTTCCAGATTTACAGGTGGGGAGTAACATCCTTCCAATTGTGAAAGTTCTCCATGTACATATTGAAACGAAAAGATTTTGCCTTTTTTCCCTTTGGAGAAGAGCATGACAGGGGAGAGCTTGGAGATGTATAATGGGTATTTTTTAGCCTTTCGCCTCCTTTCATATGAAAACAGTCACAATAGCCTTTTGCTTATTTTATGTTTAAATTACTCATCCTCTACTTTTGTTTTTCTTCTTTTTTAACTTAGTGCTCATTGCTCCTTCCGAGCACAGAACATGGGGTTGAAGGCCAGTTACTTTTTTTTATAGTTTAGTTAGCAGCAAATCTATAATTTAGAGTCGTGATTTGTTGGAAGGGTACAGTAGCATAGAGGCACAGAGTGTTGAAGTTAAAAAGGAACTTTAATCACTTTTGGTGTAATTACACAGGTATCTACACTTTGGTGAAGTGCTTAGGCTTGGATTGTAGGGACAATATCTTGACATTTCTGTATGAGGGAATAAATTTTGATCAGCTACCATCTCTAGCTTGCAGAGAAATTGAAACGTATACGAAGCGTAGAACTATGATTTGAGGGTCTTGATATTTTTCTTCTTCCTACAAGCAAGAAAAAGCAACGAAGATATAGAAAGAACAAAGCATATGAAGTTGTCGGATACTCAAAGTGGGGAGATTGCCTCCACCAATATGGCAATCTTTTGTATAAATCACATCTACAATTTTGTGATGAGATAATGGTTACATATATTGCATATAGAATGCAGCTTCTAGAACTAAATAGACACAATATAACCTAACTCATAAATAATTTTGCTTAATTTTATTCCATCTATCTTTCATTTTGTTTTAGCATAGCTAATTTGTTTTTATTATTCAAACCACACTCAACTACAAAGTTCTTAAAAAATAACAAGTACTACAACTTTTTACCCCTCAGCACCATGCGGGTGCTCTTCTGTTGTTCAAATATCTGGTTTACATCTTAATGTTCTTGAAGGATTCCAGATCTTATACATCTTGGTTTGAATGGAAAACTGTGTTTTTTTTTTTCCTCCAATCGGGTAGATAACGGCAGGTTTGATGTTGGTTTGAGAAGAAAAAAACCCAAAACATGAAACAAGCTTATGTGGCGATGATCTGACCGTTGAAATATTTCAATGACTAGGACTTTATGAAATTCATAACTTTATAGACATAGTCAATGTAGAGGAGCTCAATCGGTGACGTAGCTCTGTATACTGCAGTATGGTGTTTAAGCTTAATGAGCTTGAACACTTGCTAGCTAGCTCACAAGAGATAGAACGAGGATGCAACAGAAAATGAACAAGTATGTGTTAATTCAAGTGCTAGGAATAGATTAATCCCACACTTTTTGATGAACTCCCCTGTCTATATTCATCCCGGCCGTGTTTGAGGTTTGTGATATTCTCTTTTTCCCCAAAGCATCAAGTCCAGCAACCAAGAAGCCCGTATAAGCATCTACAGATATAAGACAAATTGGGTCCAAACATTGGAAGCCCAAAAACATAAAATACTCCATATAGCCCAATCCAGCTTGGTGAACTCACCACTATCGGACCCTGTTGCTGCTCGCCTTACTTCCAATTGGAAAAAGCGCCCAACGCAAATCAATGTGAAAATTTCATTCCAGAAATGTAAGGTACGTCATTTTCAGTTGTACGCGTGTCTCCATCAATCCATCATGACTGACATTCATCATCAAGCTGCTACTGTCAGCAGAAAGTGATCGATGACCACTATTGCATGGGAAGCTTTGAGGTCTCGTTTGATTCACGGAAAGAAAAGTAATTCATTTGTCTTTCCTATAGGAAGAGAAATTTCAAAATGAAATTTCCCAATAATTTTTCATTCCGATGTTTGGTAACGTAAGGAAAGTTGTTAAAAATTTTGTAAATACTAAATAATGTAATAAAATAATATTTTGTAAGTAATAAATTTAAGGAAAGAATTGGGGAAAGTGATTCATTTGGGGTTTGGAAAGAACCACTTTGCCCTTTATTTTCCATTCTTTCTGAAAATGATTTCATTTCCTTTTGCATTCCAAATACACAAATTTCCTTTCTTGATGTTTTCTTTCCGCGAACCAAACGTGGCCTGAAGGTTTTGACATCATTGCTTATGTTTTCAACTACTGGTAGATCCAGGGAACTGGGAAGGCTGCTGTAAATGTGTATATGTTTCTCATACGAGTTAATTGCTTTTCATTTTTACCGCAATAATAGATAGTCGAAAACTCAAAATAACTAAGAAAAAGTGGTCAATGAACTCGCACTTTCCTTGAGTAATTGGTTTGTGTTTTAGAGAAACTGGAATTGAGAGAAAATCGCTGTGTATTCTCATTAATAATATGGGTATCTTTATATAGAGGATTATAATGCATAGAGTCTGAATCATACAAGGAAAGGTAATCATACATTGAATAGGAATCTCTAGATTCTTCTAAATAAACCCTATTACCACTAGGTCAAGTAACCTAGAGTTTGGGCTAGACACATATTCTGGATTTACTTGAACACTCCCCCTTGTGTCGCCCAAACGTGGTGTTCCTCTAGTTGCCTCATTAAAAACCTTGCCGAGTAACAAAAACCCTGTGGGACAAAAATAACCTCGGTCGAATGGGAAAAAGAGCACAACACACCATTCACGTTTCGAGACCCTACATGTAGACATCTCCCCTGATGTATGCATCTCCCCCTGATGACTGCGGTCATAGGAGTTCGGATAACTTCAGCAAACGATGCTACCTACATGTTTCTCGAAAGTGGAATTTAGGCAATGACTTAGTGAGCAAGCCTGCCACACTATCCTCAGATCGAACCTAGTTCACTTTGATTTTGAGGAGAGTTTGTTGTTGCTCATTATCCTTGGTGTTGTCGCTTTTGATGTAGTCTTGCTTCATTTGTTCAAAACAAGCAACATTATCCTAAATGCTCGTAGGCTCATCTGTGGTAGACTTCAAACCACAATTATTCGAACATGCGTAATTATGGATCTAACCCATATACATTCAAGAACCACTTCGTGAAAAGCAATGATCTCTGCATGGTTCGAAGATATAGCGACTAGGGTCTGTTAT